>CM054179.1:93689374-94091874 GCA_028829895.1 Sinotaia quadrata
TTATTTATTTTATTTTATTTTTGCATGAGATAAATATTTGTATAGTTATTCCCCTTTACTTATTACTTTTATTATGATCGCCATCACATCATCAAGTAATTATCACCATTAGTGGTATTGCTGTTATTATTATTACCATGACATTATGATTACTATCATTAGTATTCTTGACGCTTTTATAGTATTATAGCTTTTATACCCGTTTAACGTATTGCTATTTTATTTTATTTTATATTGCCTTTCTATTTCTTCTTCTTCATCTCCTGCTTAATTAATTAATTAATTAAATTGTATTAAGTAGAGTCGGGTAAAATTCAGACTTTTTGCATGATACCCAGGCATCCTTCTTGCATCTTAGTTTAAGTGAGTTCTCTCCCCTGTGCTTTTAGGACGATTTATTATAATTATTACAGTGTTTGCTCAGTGGGCATGCAATTATCAATTTATTTTGTTATGTATCGTCTGGAGCCGTAAAACCATTATTCGTTACTAGATACTCTCCTAAGTCAGCGAAACCTTTTATTACGACATCAAACACAAAACTAAAATGAACTACAGCTTTGTAAATAAGAAAACAATTCAATATAAATGAAACACTCAATCAAAAACCAGTGTCAACAACATCACACCCACTGTCAACAACACAACACACACGAGAATAGAAATCCATTAAATCATTACAATTTGAACCATCATTAACAACAAGAAACATTTACCACACCTTCATCTTCGTCAACAAGCTAAATGTTGACAAAATAAAAAAATAGCCCACTAATAAAATAATAGTTCATTAACAAAATAATAACCGTCCAACAAAATAATAACCCACTAACGAACTAATAGCCCACTTATAAAAAATAGCACTAAAAACGTAAGTGTCGTCATCAGAACAACAAAGGTCAGAAACATAATTATATTCATTAATATCTGAGTCACTCAGGTCGCCATTGAAAGGGCGAGTTAAAAGAAATTAGTTTGGAGCCTATGTGCAGTCCTTGCTACATTCTTAGTTTCATCTTAGCAAGATCTTAAGTGTAATCTTAATTAATTTCTTCAAGTCCCTTTAGCACTGATACAGAAATAGTAAACAATACCCAGAGGTATAAAACATCAAAATTATTGCTGCAGCTATCAAAATCTCACAGTATCAAACAGCTCGTGAGTGTTTATATCGCTTCGCCTGAGTGCACACTGCTATTATCACTACTTCACAGTATCAAACAGCTCGTGAGTGTTTATATTGCTTCGCCTGAGCTGCAGACGAGAGACTGGCTTCAATCCGTGTGTGAAATCAACGAAAGCTGAAAATGGAACAATGAGAAACCAACATCAGTCTATCGATTCAGCTTCAGCTCCGAGATCCACATAGTTCTTGCAATTCCGCGAGTGGCTGCCAGTTGTTGGGAACAGTACAGATAGTGCCCTCTTTATTGTGCGTGGGCGTAATTATCTTTAAAAAAATGTACTTAAAAATATCTCTGACCTTTCTTCACCAAAGCTGTGGTCTATATATCCCATCGCATTTTAAGATGACGATAAATTGTGAAAGTTAAGTCAATTGGACAAAGTACCACCTTGCACACACACACACACACACACACACACACACACACACACACACTTCCCTACATACACATATATGCACGCGTACACACATACACACACGCATATATATATATACGTATAAAAATTCCTACATACACACACGCATACACATATATACACACACTCACACACACATACTCAAATACACACACATGTGCATACAATCTAATTAACACACATGCTAAAATATAGGCTACACACACACACGCGTGCATACACTCTAAAACTCAAAATATAATCCCTAAGAACAATAATGCACTCGTAAAACAGGCAGAAAATACTCTCGAAACGTAAAATAGCCACTGAATCAACCAGTCGGGCAAGTATGAACTGCAAGCAAACACAAAGGAATTGCAAAGTCGGGCAAGTATGAACTGCAAGCAAACACAAAGGAATTGCAAAGTCGGGCAAGTATGAACTGCAAGCAAACACAAAGGAATTGCAAACCCGACAGAATAAAGTATTCCAGATCGCGCAATGTGAGAGCCAAGCGCGTGCTTGTTTTCTCCCCAATCCCGACACCTCAGCAACCCTTTAAAACACCAAAATTAAAAACTTGCGACGCTGTCGCGGTGTTGAAACATTTAACGTGTCATCCATTACCTCACATCATTGATGTTTTAATTATCCATGTTCTCGGCTGTCACATTGATTCCTTGGCCTATGTAACGTGAGGCCACAGGCACATATAGAAGATGATTCCTAGCAAAAGGAAAATAAGCAGAAATAAAAATTATGTCAAGAGACAACTTAGTGAGCAAATGTTTTCTGGGTTGAAGAGTGCTATTACTTTAAAAAAAAAAAAGTGTGTGTGTGTGTATGTGTGTGTGTGTGTGTGTGTGTGTGTGTGCGTGTGTGTGCGTGTATGTGTGTGTGTGTGTGTGTGTGTGTGTGTGTGTGTGTGTGTGTGTGCGCTCTTTCATGCCTGACTTAAAATCCCTGCAGGAAGTTCAGTCACTTATTGTTCTCTATCAGTCATGCATGACTTACAATCACTGCAGGGGGCACAGTCACTTATTGTTTTCTATCAGTCATGCGTGATTTAAAATCTCTGCCGGAGGCTCAGTCACTTATTGTTCTCTATCAGTCTTGCGTGATATAAAATCCCTACCGGGAGCGCAGTCATGCGTGACTCAAAATCACTGCAGGAGGCGCAGTCATTTATTGTTCTCTATCAGTCATGCATGATTTAAAATCACTACAGGGGGCAAAGTCACTTATTGTTCTCTATCAGGCATGCGTGACTTAAAATCACTCATGCGTGACTTAAAATCACTTCAGGGGGCGCAGTCACTTATTGTTCGCTATCAGTCACGCGCGACTTAAAATCACTTCTTGGGGCGCAGTCACTTATTGTTCTCTATAAGTCATGCGTGCTTAAAGTCCCTTTCGGGGGGGGGGGGGCGGGGCGCAGTCACTTATTATTCTCTATGTCATGCGTGCTTAAAATCCCTACGGAAAGAGTGTCACGCCTGGTTGAGTGTCATCATTCAATGCGCATCGGGCAACATTACCCGACTGTCGAAATGTAAGCCGCGGCGTGAGACGGGAAATTTTGTTCTGAGACGTACTCTATGGATTTACCGAAATGCGTAAGACAGATTTACCGAAATGCGTAAGATAGATTTACCGAAATGCGTAAGACAGATTTACCGAAATGCGTAAGATAGATTTACCGAAATGCGTAAGACAGATTTACCGAAATGCGTAAGATAGATTTACCGAAATGCGTAAGACAGATTTACCGAAATGCGTAAGATAGATATACCGAAATGCGTAAGATAGATTTGTTTGAAGTGCGACTATTGAAAACTTGACTAGATCTACCGAAGGCGAGACGTACTGACAGCGTGACGTAGAGCTACTGAAAGTGTCATGCAGATCTACTGACAGAATGTTGTTTAAGTCCAATGACGCAAATCTGTTGAAAGTCTAAACACGAAAACTTTGTCTGTCTATTGCAGGAGGTATATTGTTCCTGAAATTTTCTAGCGCAGTTAGGTGACTAAAAACTAAATAAAAACAATTATATAAGAATTTATTTTGACTGAACTATCAACTTATAAAAAAAAATCACGCATAAACTTATATTAAGCATTAAAATATGGTAACATGTACTCGAATATTTGGGTGAGGAGTCTACAAAATAAATTATTTTCTCTTGCGGGAAGGAAAGAATCGTGGAATGATGGATCGGTTGGAAGGAAATACTGAGCAGTGACGATAACTAAAGAACAGTAAAAGTAAAGCATACGATGATGCAATATCCTGGCTGTAAACTCTTTTACATTACAGTTTCACCCCGATGTATTTTATTTATATTCATGATAATATATACATGAAGTGCTATAAGCTTTAAAAAAATAATTTTTCTCACTTCACTTGTGTATTTCTAATCTATTAAAGTGAAATTGTCTTGGTATTATGACCAGTGCACTCATGCCGAAAGCGTAAATGTCTTGGTATTATGACCACTACACTCATGCCTAAGAACTAGCTAAAGAGTACATGTCTTGGTATTATGACACTGTACTCATGGCCTAAAGCGTAAAATGTCTTCCAGTCAGTTTTACGCGAATGTTTATTCTGTTTTTCTATTTCCTTGTTTTGTTTGCTTGCCGAGAAAATGTGCTAATGAGTCATAGTACTGTGCATGATCAATATTGCAAATGTTTACAGCAATTTTCTCCTCAGTCCTGCCATACCTATTTTTCTGCGGCAACACACTCTTGAAACTGAAATGGTGCAGATAGATAATCTATTTGTGAACAAGAGAACGGGCATTTTATTAACTTCAAGGATAATCCCTAATCAGCCTCCTCCCCCCAAAAAAACAACCCCCCCCCCGGCCATGGCAAACATGCAAAACGCGTACAGTTGCACGCACATGTACATACACGCACTACGAGTTAACGCGCGCAGACATTAAAACACATACAGGCACACACGCATTAAAAACCCATGCACGCATTACAAACACGTGCACGCACACACGCATTACACACACACACACACACACACACACACACACACACACATACACACACGTGCACACTAACGAAGACATAGATGAGTACGTCACACTTTAAACATAATGCCTGTGGAGTGCCTGGACGTGCATGCAACAGGAAAAAAATTAAAACAAGGTCTATATCCACCTTGTTTTGAACATATTCCAGTTAAACTATCTGTCCTCTTGCTATTGAGTTAATACACTCTTCGCCTTTTCTTGAGTGCCGTCAGAGCCAGACCTCGAGAGATAATGGTTGGTTGTTTTGCAGCTGAAAATTCCTCAAGAGAGATTAATGTATGCTGATAAGAAGCCTACCGTTGACAGCCCTATACCTGAGTTAGACCTCGGCTATAAAATAAAGGGAGATAAACAGCTTCGAGTGCTAGTGGGGTGTCCAGCGGCAATGCCGTCTGCTACAAATATCTGTGTAAGCATACCAGTCAAACTTTGGAAAAAGAAGGTCAAAACGACAATTCTGTCCCATCTTGTCATCTCCTAAACTTCCATCTTACTTTCAAAGTATTCTAGTTTCATGAGAGTCTAAATATGACTAAATTCTAGCGATCGGCTCAAAGCGTATATACTTTATGTAAACTTTCTAAGTTTAATGGCAAAACTATATAAGTCAACATTCTAAATACACGAAATCATGTCCGAGTCTAATGAAAACCCATAAATCAATAGTTCAAAATGCAAGAAAATATTCCTAAGTCCACTCTTTCTTTATCAATCAAATAACTCACCAACTCACGATCCAATAATGACCGGACTTGGCCATAGACAAAATCAAAGTGATAAGAACAAGGAATTTTTCTAAAAGGTCACTTTCTGCCCGACTCTTATTGGTTAGATTTGTTATTGACCAGTTTAAGATCGTTGGTCGTTTACAGCCTCTCAGCCGCCTCGAACTGGTTTGCATCGCTGGTTGAGTTGTTCATCACTCAGTCTGGTTTTTCTCATTTCAAGAAACTTCGACATAAAAATCTCATAAAGGATGACGTGATGACGTGATGACCTTGCTTCATGCTGTCATTTAGCTATAGTTTTGGAGAATTCTCACTTTCTTATTATCTTAAAATGATGAACACGAAGTTTGTTTTCTCTATTGCTACATTAAATATTTGCAGCATAAATACAATAATTATTTCATAAATATGTGCAGGCAACATTGCTCTGTCACACAGGTAAAATAATCTAAACTTGATTAATGATATTTCACATGCACACACACACACACACACACACACACACACACACACACACACACACACACACACACACACACACACGCACTCACATATACACACAAACATACATGCGCACACATATACGCACACACACGCACACACACGCACACATATACACACACAAACATAAACGCGCGCGCGTACACACACACACACGAAATGTAGCCTCTTCATACTCATCATGATCAGGATGCTATGAAAATGTCGGCACTGTTATATTACATATTTCACATAAGCAAATCATGTGGAAATAAACTATTGTTTTTAAAATATAGAAATAGCTATATTTATTATTTTTTAAGTAGAAAAATATCTATATTTATTTTTAAGTAGAGAAATATTTATGTTTATTTTTAAGTACATAAAAATATCTATATTTAGTTATTTTAAAGTACATAAATAGCTATACTGACTTATGTTTAAGTAGAGTAATAGCTGTATTTAGTTAAAGTAAAAAAATATTATTTTTATTTTTTAAGTAGAGAAAGAGCTACATTTAATTACTTTTAAGTAGAGCTATTTGTTTATATTTTAAAGAAGAGAAATAGCTATATTTATTTATTTTAAGTAGAGAAATAGCTATATTTATTTATTTTTAAGTAGTGAAATATCTATATTTATTTATTTTTAAGTAGTGAAATATCTATATTTATTTATTTTTAAGTAGTGAAATATCTATATTTATTTATTTTTAAGTAGTGAAATAGCTATATTTATTTATTTTTAAGTAGTGAAATAGCTATATTTATTTATTTTTAAGTAGTGAAATAGCTATATTTATTTATTTTTAAGTAGTGAAATAGCTATATTTATTTATTTTTAAGTAGTGAAATAGCTATATTTATTATTTTTAAGTAGTGAAATAGCTAACTTTATTTATTTCAAAGAAAAACAGCTATAATTTGTTTATTTTTAAGTAGAGAAATAGCTTCACTTATTTATTCTCTGCAGCTATATTTATTTTCAAGTAGAGAAATAGGTATATTTATTTTCAAGTAGAGAAATAGGTATACTTATTTTTAAGTAGAGAAATAGGTACACTTATTTATTTTAAGTAGCGAAATGGATACACTTATTTATTTTTAAGTAGAGAAATGGATACACTTATTCATTTTTAAATAGAGAAATAGGTACACTTATTTATTTTTAAGTAGAAAAATAGGTACACTTATTTATTTTGAAATAGTTACATTTATTTATTTTTAAGCGAGTGAAATGACTATTTGAAAAACGTGGGTTATGCGGGAAAAGTGGTGAGGAAGCAGCTAAATGCACCTTTAAAACAACAACATTTAGAAAGATATAAAACTTACAGTCCTGCCACACCTTTCTTCAACCAAAAGTAAAAGGAGTTACACATTTGAATTGCCTGGGTGTTGACGTATTTGTAATTGATTCTCTTTATGAGTCTCTACGTCAAGCACGTCAACTTACGACGTGATTTACAAGTGATGTCCTGACATCGAGACAGCTTAGTTGGATGAATTCAGTCCAGTATAAATGTATTTCCTCGGTAAATTTATGTTCACCATAAATGCTTCAGACAGGCTACAAAAGGACACAAGCGAAGTCACATAAACTGATGCACAAGCATTAACAAAGTATCGACACGCGCAATTCCAACAGCTGCCATTTTGAGAGATGTTTTTGTAATGATTTATTATTTACTTTATTATTTAGAATTATTACGCTAATGCAAGGTTCTACTTATACTCCTCAATCATAAACGATAGAAATTAAAAGGACAACTATAATGACAAATAAGGAATTAGAAAGAAAATTAATCATGACAAGCATTGATGATAAGGAATTAGAAAGGAAATTAATAATGACAAGCATTGATCTTAAGGAATTAGAAAGGAAATTAATAATGACATGCATCGATGATAAGGAATTA
Source organism: Sinotaia quadrata (assembly GCA_028829895.1). Lineage (NCBI taxonomy): Eukaryota > Metazoa > Mollusca > Gastropoda > Architaenioglossa > Viviparidae > Sinotaia > Sinotaia quadrata. The sequence goes on from CM054179.1 coordinate 93,697,137, forward strand.
AAATGGAAAATGATAATAAATCATAAAAGAAAAGGATAACGACAAACATTGATGATAATGAATTAGAAAGGAAATTAATAATGACATGCATTGATGATAAGGAATTAAAATAGAAAATGTTAATGAAAGAATGGATGTCGGTCGCCTGTAAATTAATTACAATCTAGGTCGACACGATTACGAGTGATGCACCCTCCCAGTAGCTCATTAGAGCCCTCCCTCCCTCCAGGAGGAGTGGTCTCCCCTAACATATAACAATAACAAAGAAGAAACGTACATTAAGGGATGAATTTTACATTAAATGGGGATGATAAAGAATGACATGAAAAGTGAATGAAAATCAATAAAATATTTTTAAAGGGAAGTAATAATAAGAGTGAACCAAAATACATATCAATTGCAATTGGAATAAACTATTTAACTATCCCGGAAGAATTTAGTCTTCCATATATGGTCCGTTTCCAATTCAACTAATTACACGCGTGTGAAATAAACCATAGATGAGATTTCTGTCTGGATCTCCTCGTCCACCAATGTCATGAAGAACCTTTCTCAACTCAGTTCCAGACCGAAGAAGGAAATAAAAGCGTACTGTGAAAACAAGGAACTGGAACTGGAAATTGAAACAAGAACAAAGAACACGTTTGCTTCTACAAAAAACAAAAGGTTGTAAAAAAAACAAAAACAACACTGTCACGATGATTTTTCGAATTCCATTTCTAAAACCATTCGTTCTTTGTTTTAGTTTCTCTTGTTGAGCTTTGTCTCTATTTAGCATATCAGAATGCCTCTCTTCTAGGCTTACAACTAGGCTGTTATTAGAGAAGTGACCCCAAACCGTTCTTCAATTTATGTTTCCACCATTTGTCACGCGACCCCTAAGTCATACTCTGACCTGGAGTTCCCGGCATTAACGAGCAGTTTTGTTCGTTTGTTTCTTTGTTTTCACACACCCATTCCTAGGTGGATGCATTGACGTGGGTGGACTTATTACTAATATTGTCTACATTGTATTTTGACTATAATAACATAGTTTTTTACTTTGAATTGACGAGCTAAGCTTTATGTGTACACGGTCTTTTAGCTTTTATGGCAGTCCATCTTTTACCTTTAAATTACATATTTTAATATTTCCATAGACAAGGAAAGGATAATCACGTTCGCTTGAGTCAAGAGTGCTTTCCCTTGAAACACCATTCAAATAGCATCAACAGCAAACATTCCAAACTCTCCTTCTTTTGCTGTTACTTTTATTTCATATGATGGTTGCAAACAGAACCATTCGTGTTGTCTTTGTTGAAATCATATCTAGTTGTATACTCTTGGTGCATATTAGAGACATTATTTCGTGATTATTTTGATCGGAACATGGACTTATCATTCATCTGGTTCGTGTTGCTAGCTATAAACGACTTCTTTGAGGGCATCTTTAAGTAATGTCCAGCGGTGTGTTCACGTGTGCGATCTAAAATGTGGATGTAAATATCTTTAACCTTGCTTCGTAATTGATGCAGGTATCCCGCTGAGGAATGAAACTGACACGTGAGGAATGAAACTGACACATGAGCAATGTGTTGTTCACTTTCGTTTTTCTTAGCAGACAAGATTTGCAGTCACTTTCACATTCTAGATAATATATCATAGCACTTAATATCGAAGCGTCAGACAGCATAACATCGCTATAATTATTCATCCGTCATGAAAATTAGCTTATTACTTTATTGATTACAAAGTTCGGCCTTGAACTTGCTTGAAACACAGACACGTATGCATTGTCAGAATCAGAGGTTAAATATACATAAATATATCTCCCCCCCCCCCAATCTTCTTTTTCGAATTTACAAATTGTGTCGCGGAGGCGACTGAGTACTATGGATTCTCTGGGCTAACTGTTGGTAATATTTTAATTTAATTTGAAGTTTTCCTCTCCCACTGGCGTTCAGTCGATCATGCCAAAACAAAAGTTTTCGGTAGTGGAGGAAGTAGGGGAGATTACCTATTATCTCACTATAAGTGGTTGCACGAAACTTTCGTCAGTTGACGTTATCAATGGTGATTTTGCCTTAGAGAGACTGGCATTCTTTCTGCGAAGGTACAAGTGTATGTGAGGGTTGTGGGGTGTGCGGGGTAGTGACATTTTAGCTCCCTTCAGAGGTCGTTTATTCTTCGTTTTCGTATTTATGCCTTTACATTGAGAGAAGTGAGTTTGTTTGTCTGAGAACAGTGATGAGCTCTTTTGTACGGGGGAAGGGAGCGCTCGTAGTGTTTTGGAAGGGTGGGTGGGGTGTTTGTTGTGTGAAGTTCGCTTTTGTTTCTAGTTTGTCTGAAAGTGTTCCTTACTTCTGTGTCAAGTGTGCATTGTTTTGGGAATTGTTTGTGGTAACGTTTGGAAATTGTTTGTGGGAAGTGTTTGGGGAATTGATCGGAGAAGTGTTTGGGGAATTGTTTGGAGAACGTTTGGGGAATTGTTTGGAGAAGTGTTTGGGGAATTGTTGCACTGTTTGCATGTTTTTGTTTGTCTGCTCGAGTTGTGGAGAAGTGTTAGGTTATATCGCAAACTGAGAGTGGTCTTTACTCCTAGTCTGTTGCTTGATTGTGGATGGGGTTTTGGATGTTGGCGATGGTTTCTTTAAATATGTGTTTGATTTGAAAGTAAACTTTTATGTGTGGGTAGCAGAGGTGGCGGCCAAGTTGTGTATCATATTTATCTCCTTTTGTCTGCTGTTTAAATTTCTGTTACTTATATTTGGTTGAGACCTATAAGAGTGTAGTATATTTCATCTTGTGTGGCTGAGACTCTTCAGTGCGGTGTGCGTTGTGTGTGTGTGTGTGTGTGTGTATGTGTGTGTGTGTATGACACTGAGACCCGTATGAATGTGGTGTGTCGGGATGGCCCTATAAGAGTGTGAGTGTGTGTGTGTGTGTGTGTGTGCGTGTGTGACACTAAGACCCATATGAATGTGGTGTATGGGGATCGACCTATAAGAGTGTGACTGTGTGTGTGTCTGTGCGGTTTAGATGCTTAAGAGTGGTGTGTTGGGTAGGAACCAATAAGAGTGGTGTGTGTGTGTGTGTGTGTGTGTGTGTGTGTGTGTGTGTGTGTGTGTGTGTGTGGGTAGGAACCCATAAGAGAGTGGTGTGTGTGTGCTGTTTGTTGAGAGAGAATTTTTAATGTACGGAAGGTTTTCAGAGTCTGTAAGAACGATACTTTTTTGTGTGAATCCTTTGCTGTTATGTGTACTTTTGATAGTACCGTGTTTCGAGATCCTGTTTTATAGTACCGTGTTTCGAGATCTTGTTTTATAGTACCGTGTTTCGAGGTCCTGTTTTATAGTACCGTGTTTCGAGGTCCTGTTTTATAGTACCGTGTTTCGAGGTCCAGTTTTATAGTACGCATGGGGTCTTTCACAATCTTTCATTTTCTAACAGTAAGAAAAAGAGACCCACGGTAGTACACCACTCACAGTAGCCGCCCCTTCCCCCCCCCCCCCGTTAAAATAAAATACAATAATTCAATGGATTGCGCTTAAAGTGTCTTACCTTAAAACACCGTGTGATGGAATATTAATTGCCATCTTTTTCTATCAGAGGTCGTGTTAACGTACAAATAACCATGTGTAAATTCTTGTATCCACGCGTGAAAATGTTTTACTTAAAAAAATATAATAATGATTAACGACATTTTATTTCTCGCGGTATACACGACGATATTTCCATTATTTACACTTACAGTGATGCTATAATTAGTAATATTTTCATTATTTACATTTACAGTGATGCTATAATTAGTAATATTTTCATTATTTACATTTACAGTGATGCTATAATTAGTAATATTTTCATTATTTACATTTACAGTGATGCTATAATTAGTAATATTTTCATTATTTACATTTAAAGTGATGCTATTATTAGTAATATTTTCATTATTTACATTTACAGTGATGCTATAATTAGTAATATTTTCATTATTTACATTTACAGTGATGCTACAATTAGTAATATTTCCAGTATTTCAAGAATTAGTGCTATTCAGCACTATTTTAGGTATTAGTACTACAAGAAATAGGGCTATTTACAGCAATATTAATATTTATAGTATTGAAAATGTAGACATGTATCAATATATTGACATATACTCACGCTGTCTAAATGATTAAATTATTAACCGCACTTTAAATGTAAAAATTGTACACCTAAAATGAAATTACACGTCCTGTTACAGAGGTTTTACAATGGATTGTTTATATATATTAAGGAAAGTAATTTGAAATACCTATAGCGGTCAAAGAATTTCCTGAGGGCATCCGGTTTATGACGATTCCTATTCCTGTTTGGCAGGAGTGAACAAATGAAGAAATTAAAATTAAATGAGTGTGTTATCCTGTTGCACTAGGTGGAGAAAATCTGCGACTTTTCTGACAAACTACTCGGCAAATCCTTAGAGGTCAGTTTCAAAATCCGAGTTCTCTTCCCCCCTTACTCTAGTCGACTGGCATACAGTCACCAACAATACTGACGAAGAGTGTGGTCATCTTTTTGTATTACTGTAGGGTCATGTGAGCTGTGCTTTTCAGCACATGATCATAGCACGAGACAGAACGGGATTGGTAGGGGAGGGAACTCTCCTGTTTTGTTATATAGTAATTTGGGGAAAATGAACCATTCTAATAAAATTTACACGTGAAAGAACTGAGAATTTAAAATATAATGGAGTCGACATTTTATTGTATTAATAGAAAAGCTTTATCTCTTCCTACTCTGTAATCAATTGTTTTATGATTAAATTAACTAATCTCACATTTTATTGTAGCAACTTTATTATGTTTTGAGCGTATTCGTCATTTCTGAAATAAACATAAAACTGAAGAATGTGTAGAACACGCGTCTCGTCACTCGACAAGATCTCACCTATATCATTCATACCTGGCTTACAATTCATTATGTTTCACCTGAGTTTCTATCACTGTCATGAGCTATGTACACACACAATTAACAGAACAGGGCTTCTGTTCACCACCAACTTGTGAAAGGCTTTATTCACCGTCTATCGTCTATCGTTATTCCAAAACGACTTTCTGTAAGTGTAGCAGTTGTAGTGGACTAGTCAGAACCGGGTGTTTTTGAGAGGTTCTATTCACTGACATCTGGGAGTTTATTTTTCTCCCTGTTGAGATTAGATTAGCCTCTTTGTTATCGTGGATGGTTGTTATGGTAACGGGATATGGTCGTCGTAGTAATCTTAACTCACTGGCTTTCACGCAAGGTTTTCTAATCTTTACTTAGAAAAGCAAAGTAGCATAAGCGATTAAAAATAATAATAAATCGGGTAGAGCAAGCCTTCGTACCCATAATGACCGCTTGCCCAATGTTCCTCTCGAATATTCCGCACGTCAGCGCAAGCTTCCCCATTGTGATTTCAAGTCTACGTCTAAAGGAATCCAAGGCCAATAACTCGAAGAAAATCAGAGTCACACTCCATAGTAATCTGGTCTTGTGGGCAAGAAAGACAATCACGTTTTAATTGTTGTTATCTTACTAGTAAACTACTTAATTAATTAATTTCACATTCGTCTCGACCTCGTTTACAAAGTGCAGTAAAATAAATGAGTCAAACGAATAGCTATTGCTGTCTTGTTTAATGTTAGTGTTAACAAACATTATGTTAATACATTCAAGGAGTCCCACTAATCTAGTGTTTTTATTTATGTCACGGAATTAATACAACAAACAAGGCAAGAAAAGCAAAACAGAGTAACATAGCGAAACGCAAAATAACGAAACAAAAACCAAACAAATTAACGTAACACGCAAAATAACGAAACAAAACCCAAACAAATTAACGTAACACGCAAAATAACGAAACAAAAACCAAACAAATTAACGTAACACGCAAAATAACGAAACAAATCCAAACAAATTAATGTAACACGCAAAATAACGAAACAAAAAACAAACAAATTAACGTAACACGCAAAATAACGAAACAAAAACCAAACAAATTAACGTAACACAACAACACGCAAAGAAAAACTGAAACAAAAAAAATAAAACAAAATAATATAACTCAGCAGCACGCAAAATAACGAATCAAAAACACAACATAGAAACATAATACCCCACCCCCACCCCCCGACTTTTAAGAGAAAAAAAAAAGAAACAAAAAACAAATCAAACTAAATAAAATATGAAAAACAACCACGAAAGGTCGAAAGGTTCACCAACCCATGCCCTCCCATCTTCCCCACCCCACCCTTTCGCACACTCTAGTGTACGAAAATATTTTTTTTTTGTTCATGAAAAGTTTTACCAAATGTGTACGGCACTTGCCGGAGCGTGTGTCCGGTGAGTGTCCGAGAGTTACTGACAGAAAGAGGACGAAGTTTAGTAATTCAAGCTGGTTGCAAAACGGATTTTCGTGCGTATCCCCGTTGACGACATAGTGAATGTTAATATACAAATGAATAGTTGTGTGTGTCCTTTCGTGAACTTTAACATTTCTGCGATGTGTTTTGCAGTCAGTTAGTTGTTTGCATATTGTCAACATTGTAACAGGGCGGGTATCTGCATACCCAAAGATAATTTGTTGCGTGTCGTGCTCACGTATCTATACTTCCTGCCGGCTATTGTGTGGTTAACAAGAGTATAATGATGTGCCTGTTATCGTTATCATAGCTTCTATTAAACTATCATCGGCGCCGATATTTTTGTGGACTTGTTTATTGATTGTCACTAAAGATCAGAAACTAGTGATACCGAACGACGATAGAGGCCGTACTATAACTCTGTGTTAGTAGTATAGCTCTGTGTTAATAGTATGGCCCTGTGTCAGTAGTATAACCCTGTATCAGATACACATCTCGCCCATGGCTGACATTATGACTTAAAGATTGCACAAGCGTCTAAAGCAGCGGATGTCTTTGATTCTGATTATCAACGATATCATCAGAAGTGAGAAAACAATTTTTGAGTTTATCTTCTATATTCTGAATGCCTGACTGGGCGGCTGGATTCCTTTGCTATCCTTTGCTCGTGTGCCCGGTGCACTTCCGGTGACGTCAGCAGTAGCATATAATAATAAAATATGATTGTCGAGATATATTTTCAGTAGCGTCCCTAGCGCGAGTCGAGAGTGAACGTAGTTCTTAATGTAGTTCTTTGTGATGAGGAAATCGTTTTGACTGAGAAAATAATATTTCATTTTGTGCACGCGACTAATTGATCTCGCAACCTGCAAACGTTTCATCTGTCTGATGTTCTCATAAATTCGGTGACTGTCAGGAGTGAATGCTGCAAGATGATGGAAAAGGTAATGTTAGACATTAAAAAACTTTAAAGTAAATTTCAAAACTTTTTATTCCATTTGAAATTTACTTTAAAGTTTTTGCTGAAGCAGAATTAAATGAATGGTCAAAGATTGTATCGAAAGACTATCAACAGAACTTTGTTTACCGTTCTATCTTCTCATATCTCTGCACTAGTTAGGAGACAACTACGAAAGGTCGACGGGTTGGTGACGGTCACCCATATTTTTAGAGTCCATAGATAAGTTTGAGGTGGGGACACTAGAGGTGCAAGACAAAGCCTCTTATATAGATTACCGTATCTGTATGTATTCGTAAAGTTACCGGCATCCGTATATACGACTGCCGTACTTAGTTTCCTAGTAAAGGTCTCATCATACAACAATGTGACTGACGTAATAAGACTGTTAGTTAACGTCTCATCATACGATCATACGATTGACATAGTTAGATTGTTAGTAAAGGTTTCACCATGCAATCATGTGATTGAGGTAATTAGATTGCTAGTAAATGTTTCACCATATAATATTGTGACTGAGGTAATTAGATTGTTAGTAGAGGTTTCACCATGCAATCATGTGATTGGCGTAATGAGTTTGTTAGTAAACAGCACATTGTACTGTAGTATGACTGACTACGATAATGAGTTTGCAGTAAAATTCTAACGAAACAAGACAAAGTCATGTTAGCACACTAACCTCTCACTCAAGGGTTCGATCCCAAAGTGGAGTGAACAAATTTACGTGTGCCATATTTCGCGCTCGCTAAAGATCCCATGGCAGTCAATTATCAGTGAAGGTATGGTGATTAGAAGGCGTCAGAATTGCATTTTAGTAATCCACTAAGTATCAGCTCAAATCATAATCAGTGAAGGTATGGTGATTAGAAGGCGTCATAATTGCATTTTAGTAATCCACTAAGTATCAGCTCAAATCCTAATCTCCCCCCCCCCCCACACACACACACCATCATCTTCAGAGTGACTACTTAACAATTCTTCATTCAAGTCATGAAACTAAGTTAGTTAGTTTATACAGATATGTGATTGACGTAATAGCATTACAGGTCTCTTTAACGTGGCATGCAATTGATGTAATTATTTTGATTGTATTTTCTCAACATTGGGCAATGGATTGACGTAATTATAGCATTATTCGGTGTTGTACTTTGTTTCTTAACTGATATAATTATTTTCTATTTAAAATTCTATATATTAAGAAATGAGAATGAACTATATTGCTATTAAGCTCTAGGTCTGGTCATGTGAATGATGCAATTATTTCATTTTAAACGTTTCATTATCAATATTCGGCCAAGTGATGATAAAATGATATGACTGAAGCAATTAATTTGCATTAAAGCCCCGTTTTCCTTGTTTTGTTTTCAATTGCGACTGTCGTAATTGTGTAATTACTGCATTATTACAAAGATCTCTTTGCCTACTGATACGCTTGTAGTTAAAATTTCTAAATAATGACCTACGAGTGATGTAATTATTGTTTATTCTTTAATTAAACAAAGCTGTCCTGATTCGATAACGTGATGAATAAAAGGTTTTCAAGTAAAATTGATCCATCAAGAATAATGTTTAATTTATAGTTTGTAAGTTGCTAGAGGTAGAGATAAGCAGGTTTTCACGTCAAAAAATGATCAATCAAGAATAATTTATAGTTATTATTATAGCAAATTACTAGAGGTAGAGATAAGTAAAGAATATAATTTTTACAAATGTGCGTGTATGTAAATAATCAGAGTTAAATGACTGTCAGTGCTTATGATATTATTTGTGTTAATTTGTACGATAAAGTGTGTGCGTGTGAGGAGGGGGGGGGGAGAGAGAGAGAGAGACAGAGAGAGAGAGACAGAGACAGAGACAGAGAGAGAGAGAAAGAGAGAGAGACAGAGACAGAGAAAGAGACAGAGAATGCGACAAGTCAGGAGTATATAGGGAAGATTGACAACAAATTAGAGAGCGAGATTATGAGAGTGAGTTAGGAAGAGAGTGACAGAGTGAGGAAGCGAAAGAAAGAAAGTGGCAATGAGAAAGTGAGAGACAGAAAGAGTGACAGAGTGTAAGAGTGAGAGAGCAAGAGAAGGAGAAAGTGACAGAGTGATAGTGACAGTGTAAGGTGAGTGACAGCGTGTGAGAGTGTGAGAATGACCGAGAGTGAATGTTTGGACGTAATTTATCCGTCTGATTAAGTTTACATGGTGCGGGAGTTTGGACGTAATTTATCTATCTGATTAAGTTTACATGGTGTGGATTGTGGACGTAATTTATCCCTCTGATTAAGTTTACATGGTGTGGGAGTTTGGACGTAATTTATCCGTCTGATTAAGTTTACATGGTGTGGGAGTGTGGACGTAATTAATCTATCTGATAAAGTTTACATGGTGTGGGAGTGTTGACGTAATTAATCTATCTGATTAAGTTTACATGGTGTGGGAGTGTGGGCGTAATTAATCTCTCTGATTAAGTTTACATGGTGTGGGAGTCTGGACGTAATTTGCAATTAATTCAAATTGGATATGGTCATAATTAATTGAAAATTAAATGATTTTTGGTCAAAATTTTCAAAATAAGTAATTTTTTATTGATATAATGCGCATCGTATTTATTTGACCATTTCTCTCTTTAATGTTATTAGTGTTGTTGTTGAATACACTTGGGAGAACATGAAATATTCTCAAAATAAGGGTACATTAAAAGTCACATCCCCATTATCTGACTTGAGAAAAGGTATATTTAGTTATATTACTGTTCATTATTTCAAAATAAATAATAAGTACTGTATTTGACTTGAAAATAGTTACAGTTAGTTATATTACTGTTCATTATTTCAAAATAAATAATAAATACTGTATCTATTTCAACCCAACGCAGTTTGATGACAATTACACTGACTAAACGAAAACTTTCAAACTTTAACTGCCATTTTCTGAAACTTAGCAATCAGCAGAAACATCATTTCATTAATGATTGCAAAGTAAGTAACGAAATTAGACCAATTCAGTTTCAAAACAAACAGGTTTACGTGTAACGCTCTTTTAATAAAATGACATTATTTTTTCATTGTTTAGATCCATTTCGACCGCACGTTCAAGGTCACGAACTTTTAGAACTTAGATAAGCAGGTTAATTTCCGTATTCTAAACCGTACTCAGAAAATGAGAGATAACAATATCACTACGCTGCCTGTAACAGAGCTACCTGTTATGGTGTCGACTATCGATCAGTAAATTGAAATCGTGTTTTCATTATCTTGATCGTGACGGCACGTTTATTGTAAGTTGAAAATTTACGGATATTTTTATTTGAATAATGAGTTTAAAGTTACATTTAACTGGAGGTGTGGGTGGGGGAGGTGTCTACTTTACATGGGGCAAAGACCTCGTTATTTCAGTCGGTTGTCTGGTGGTTCCAACACAAAATGGAGGCGCTGTTGCAGTTGTAACACGCTGTAAATAGTGCAATGATTCTCCAAAACAACCATCCCGACCACATCAACAAAACTACAACAAATTACTTTTAATTGTGAAAATAACATATCTTGTGAACTTCTAAACTAATATTTAATTTATTGGAAAAGTAATCTTTAATTTCTTTTTAAATAACAGTACCTATAAATCCTTAGCTATGCAGTTAGTGTTTTATTTCTTTAAATTTATCTTCGATTGGCCTGTAACACATTTAGACATAATCTATTTTATTTACAGCTGAACTTGGTACAATAATAAATCTTCTCAATTTTTTTATTACTTCAAAGAACGAACGATTTTTGTAATCTTTACCCGAGAGCCCAAGAGCAATAAAATTTGAGGCTGTGTGACGACAAGCAGTTTGACATACCTCAATGACCTACTTAAGTCTATATTCACATCTCAAGTACGTTCTCGGGAGTTTTCTATTTCAACAGCAATAAATATATCTTGCACATGATTTCATATTCAATCTGTGTTGTGTAACTCTATTTATTTTATGTTTCTTTTTTGGTAAATATATTTATTTGCTAGATGTTGCTACTTTGCGTGAGGAATCATGTTGTGTAAATTTTTTTATGATACGTTTTAACAAGTTTGCACAAATACATTGAACTCGTTTTCTTATTGCAAAGCGTTTTACGGGATGTGTTGAATTATCCTCCTCCTTCTCCTCCTCCTCCTCCTCCTCCTCCTCCTCCTCCTCATCATCATCATCATCGGTAGTAGTAATAGTAGCAGTAGTAGATTCTGTATAAACTATTTGCATATTTAATCCAATATAGTATGGATCGAATAAAGCCCTTCTTATCATTCTTTACAAAATAATTTTTGGTGTTTTCTAATTTTGTTTGTCGCCACTTGCAGAAATTTGAAATGAATACGTACGAGAGTTGACTTCTCGAAACATTACAACTTTTACTGAACTTTGGCTTCTAGAAGCTTTACAACAAAACACCGTTTAACGAGCGTTGACCTCTCGAAGCATTACAACCAAACAACCTTCACTAAACGTTGACTTCTCGAAGCATTACAACCAAACAACCTTCACTAAACGTTGACTTCTCGAAGCATTACAACAAAACAACTTTCACTAAACGTTGACTTCTCGAAGCATTACAACCAAACAACCTTCACTAAACGTTGACTTCTCGAAGCATTGCAACGAAACAACTTTCACTAAACATTGACTTCTCGAAGCATTACAACCAAACAACCTTCACTAAACGTTGACTTCTCGAAGCATTACAACGAAACAACTTTCACTGAACGTTGACTTCTCGAAACATTACAACTTTTACTGAACGATGACCTCTAGAAGCTTTACAACCAAACAACTTTCACTACGTATTTCTTATTCATAGTAAAATTATTGTAATGCTTTATTCACTGTTCTTTCGTACTTAAAAAAAATATAGGGAAGCCTTAATTAAAAAGATATGCCACAAATATCAATATAAGGAGAAATTTCTTTAAGTTATCTTCAAAATGTCTCCAAACATTCATCTATCTCACAAATATTATATTTAAATAACATCAGAATTAAGTGAAAGTAAGTACTGAAAAAGTCATGCATGTGAGAGGTGATTTGTTGTCAATATAAATAAAGTTGCTTTATTAAATGTGGCAGTGGACTTTCATGGTCGTATGCTGATAGAGATCTTGAATGGATACAAGTGTAAATATTATAACTGGGTTAGGTTAACAACAGTAATCTGTCATACGACCACCACCATCAACATAAATTCATTCACAACTAAGAATTTCGCTTACCACTCTTCGGTTGTAAATTTCGCTTACCACTCTTTCAGTCATCGCCTTTCATCGCTAAAAATGTATTGAAGGTTGAATTTTTCAAAGAAAAATAATTGCAGCATTTTCTGATAACTGTCGCTTTTATTGATTATCGTTTCAAGTAGTATCCACTCCAAAAGAGCTGTCAACCTTTAGTGCGATTTAAAAGAAAACAACAAACTCTTTTTAACTTTGATGTCAGCATTTTTGAACTCAACGTTTTATGTTGTTCAGCCCTGAAGGTTAGGGCGATGCATAAACGTTGCTGATTCAGCACAAAGTGGCGCGGTGACAACACTATGATACGCATTCTCAAGAGAAAAGGTTTTGATCTCTTTTAATTAAATAAATTTTGTAATCATCAGAAAGCAGACACGTTTCGTGAGAACTCGCGGATGCTTTCCGGACACAAACATTGTTTGTTTATCTCCTTCTTTTTCATTGCCTTGCTTTGACGTCAGTGGGCTTGCCGATTTGGATCCCCCTAGCAATCCAGCTCTCGGTGATCTAGATTTGAGCCACCACCACCACCACCACCACCACCACCACCACCACCACCACCATCATCATCATCACCATCATCATCATCATCACTATCGTCGTCGTCTCATCATTATCGTCATCATCTTCATCGTAGTAATTTGCCGCCACCGCCACCACCACCACCATCATCATCATTGTCGTCGTCTTCATCTTCATTATTATTATTATTAAAGAGCAATGAATGATAACCGTTAAATGCGGTCATCATAACTTTTGCTACATCTACCATTTGTAGCAGGTTTACACTTTGGTTCTTGCCCCCGCTACACTCGTGTAGCTGTCCGTTTGCTTACACGAGTGTACACACGCCTTGCAGTCACCGTGTTTGTTTCTCGCATTGTGCGTGCTACATGAATGAACTACACACGTATGTCAGCAGGATGTTCAACACCGCTGTCTGTTGAAGTTCCAATAGAACACGTTTGTCGTCGAAGAGAGTTCAAAAGTTAATGGATGTATTTTTGCTTAATGACGTTTGAAGAACTAATAATTTCAAGATTCGCAAATGCAACCACTTTCTGGGTACAGCTGGAAAAAAATTTCCCCTCTCACTTACCTCTGTCACTGATCTTCATCAACTTCCTGTCTCAATTTCCCTGTCACTTACGCCAATCATTAATCTTCAACAATTCCTGTGTCACTGTGACATATTGGTACGTATTAGTGCAGGAATGAGAGAAGGGCGAAAAAAGAAAAGTGTTGGTTATTTACTCCTTTGCCTGTTTTCCGGAGATTAACCCCGTCTCTCGGCCACACGCGTACACACAAATAATGAACAGACATACGGACGCACAAGGAAGATGACACGTCACAATCCGTCTAGTCTTAGGGTAAACACGTAATAATTAATATCTAGCAGTAAGCCCCAGGACTCCTGTCTTAGAGTAAACACGTAATAATTAATACCTAGCAGTAAGCCCCCAGACTCCTGTTTTAGGGTAAACATGTAATAATTAATACCTAGCAGGTTTTTCTATAGCAAGAGAACTCCTTAAACTTAGCTCATATCCTAGTCTCGTTCTCATAAATCATGATCATTGGATAATAGAAAACTACTCACTAAGTTTGCATTGCGTTAGCAATCTAGAATGTTCTTGCCAGGGGCTGTTTACTTCAACTCAGACACTTTCCCAAAAAGAACACCATAAGAAGTGCCCAAGGTTGGGTTACTCTAACAATTTATATAAAAATTTAAATTTAAAATAGGGAGGGACAAATTTACCCTGTCACAAAATTATTATCACTAGATTAAAAATTGGATTATTATTATTATGAATTAAAATAATATTATCTTTTAAGAGACTTAATGAAACGTGAGAAGATGGGTGAACACGCCAGTCAAAAATCTTCAACAGCTTCCTGTCTCGCTTACGTCAGGGATGGATCTTCAACAGCTTCCTGTCTCATTTACATCAGTGATGTATCTTCATCAGTTTCCTGTCTCACATAAGCCAGTGATGAATTGTTAACAGCTCCCTGTCAGTAACGGATTTTCAATAGTTTCCTGTCTTCCTACATCAGTGTGTTACGTTTCCAGTATTTATTTAAAGACCCTGCTTAGGAAATTATAGAACTTTAATTTACTATTTAAATTAATTCCCTCTCGTTTAACCTAAACAGACTGGTTGCTCAAATCATCATTCGACTAAATTAAAAATGCATCTTTGTAGTCTAGATCACAGATTTACGAACTGATAATTTGCGTACATTAGCTAGATTGGAAATCGTTAAAAACTCTCTTAGATTCATATGCATTCATTACGTCATTCGTTTAGCTCAGACAGCCCCCATCCAATCCCATTTGGTCTATATGCATACAATTTACTACAAAAAGAGGTTCTTAACAAAATGAAATAGATTTAATAAGTTTAACAATTAACAGCAACGATTAATTACGACACGACGTCTTAATTCTACACAGCGTTGTTCTCTCATTTACCGTCCTGGTTAAAAGTTCTAACGAGAATTTGCTTTTCTGTTGCCAAATAGTCACTTGATTCTGGACCCTAGTAGATATACTTAACTACACTCTTGGTCGCATGTGGGGTTCAACTGGTTAGAACTGGTCCACATCCTTTGGCTCATCGTCAGTACCGCATAGCATAACAGTCAATGTCCACCCAATTACTGCATCGCTAATGTACTTGCGACGAATCGTTAACCGTAGTTAACACAGGTACTTCTGCATAGTTCACGTATGGGTCATGAAGACGCCCGAGTCGGTGTACGACTCAAGAAGTACGAAGGTAGAGAGGAATAACATAAGAAGAACCCGGCTGAAACAAAGGATTTGGGCTCTGTAACTATTTGCGTCTATATTCGCAAAACCCAAGCACATGTTTCTTTGTTTAAGGTTCTGAATTTAGAATCTTTGACTATCGTGTCGTTTACAATTCAAATATAGTTATATTTAAATATACATTGTGGTCCACGTGCGTGTTACATATAACGTTACACGAACGTATGAATTCTCAAATATTTACAGCATTAAAAATTAGAATTCACACAAAGGATTAATTCAAAATGAAGCATGAATGCTTTACAATTTTACACGAAAAATTATATGCAAGAACAATTTGAATTACAAAGAAGAATTCACCACGTGCACAGACATACTGGCGGCACTAGTGAATTTACGGTTTATATAAATTAAAGATAAGAAAAAGTTACAATAATTTATATACAATAACTTTTAGATTTGTCCCTTTACATCGAAACACGTGCTTTGGCTAAAATAGCGCTAAGCTGCACAAAATACATACATCAATTCAATTACAAAATACAATCAACAAATGCAATGGATACTGTAAGAAGTAGACGTGTTATTGTTACCTCTTCAAAGTAGATTTTACTGCTCTAGCGCGGGTTCATCTTCGACTCTCTTACGACTCTGGTATGGCGGCGGGACGGAGCTATGTTAAAGCTGCCTGGTGTGTCTGCCGGTCTGGAAGTGAGTGAGGGATTTGGGCGCGTATGATCATTTTTGTGAAACTGCATTGAACGCATCACGTGACCGTTCACGTGGTATGTTTGATCTCGAAGGTGCTGGACACTGGCCTAAAGTTATGCAACAATCTGACCTTGCTAGAAGCTTCTAGATACTGATGTATCACGGGTGAATTTCAACAAAGGTCCGTTCAAAATTTTAATTTTGAAACGAGCAATTGGGTCACGAGGCCATGACACAGAATTTGTCACACATCGTCACACCCCCTTGCTTTTGAGGCGTTTATCTTACCAAAAGATAAATGCCTCCTACAAATTATGTGTTATAAAATGTAGAAGTGCAAAATGAAGAAAAAATTTACAATTAAAAAATTTCAACATAACCAGAAATAATGTAACGCGGCAGGGAAATCAACTCTAGATTAACGGCACTCTCATACAATATTTCTCACTTCAGAAATCAAAGAAAAATGATTTAAGAAAATCAAATAAAATGATTTAAGAAGAACGTTCGGTCTAATTGAATAGACATCCATCCAATGGAATAACATGTTCTGAAATTCTCACTATCTGTCCCAATAATCAATAGTTCACACACAACCTAGTTTGACCTAACCAGATTATTCAGAATAGAAATCCAACATCAACCAATTCCACTGAATACGTATCCAACAATAGTGTGATCAGAAAATTGACTTCCAATGAACAACACTATCAATATGCAGGTTATGAAAAGTTCCAGATATTGATTTCCTGTATCAACCAAATATCAGAGTTTGTGAATTACCAACTCTAATGAACTATCTATCAGTCCACCTGTCATATTCAGAGTTACAACACTAACACAATTCAATCAGTGTTATAGCTTGTCCCAAGTTTCATGAAATGTCCAACATATTTACAATAACAACCACCAACTACTGTACAACAAGAAAATAATGAAAATTCAAAGAAGGTATCAAATCATTATTTCTACTGCTGCGCTATCTTCGTAGTTCTATCCCAACCCCAATACACGTCGTCGCCCATGTGTGTCAACATGTCTACGGCATGACAACTGTATTCTTTCTTTCTTACTCTGTTCGTCAGAATGTCACTGTGAGGTGCAATGTCAAATTTAGACTTTTCATTTCTCGTCCGGTAAGTACGTCCCTGAAGTGTTTTATCTCTTTCAAAACTCCCCAAAGTACTTGTCAAGTTTAAAATGTTTTTGGTAGTGTCAGTTTCTGCATGACTGGTCTCTACCCTGTCTAACAGTTTCAAACTTCTCGATACGTTTCGTATCATGTCAGTGTCACTGTGGCGTTGACTATGCGAAGTCTGAATTTCAAATCTATCGCTTTTAGCCTTGTCACTGAACTCACGCAAATGGAAATTTGCTCTCTTGGTGTTTCGCGCATCTGTAGTTACGTCATTGTGTACACATTGAACGTCTCTAGTTCGCATGCACTCAACGTCTTTCGTCGGAATGGCGTCAGATCTATTATGGGTCCATTTCGCATCTAGTCTAACGTCATAGGTTCGCAAATGTGCTCTGTCACGGCTACCAGTCTCTCTGAAGTACCTGAATTGCAACATTAGCTTCTCCCCTAAATCTGGAGGTTCCGTTCTCCTGATCTTATCATAGACTGAAGTGAAATACCTCATCCCACTAGTTGTTTTCTGTTTTAACCCATTCACAACTAGGTGTTCGACTGTTATGTCTGTCAATTTGTCTCTCTCCTTGACAACATAAGTCTGTGTCTCTTTTGTGACTCTAGAATTGTCTAATCCACTCGAGTATTCTCTAGTCACTGTGGGGTCAGACTCACTCGCTAGCAAGTCAGATTCCCGTGGTTGTATGAGCAAGGGTTCTGTCTTAAACTCCCCAAGAGTTACTGATTGTCTCCCCTGGACCATACCGTTTATTGAACTAACATAATCTGTCTCCACTGACTCAGTTAATTCAATATGTCCTCTCATCAGGTCGTCAGAATCTATGATGGAAATTCTGTCAGTTTCAGTCACCAACTGGCAGTGAATGTTACCTGTCTCTAATACACTGAATAACATCGCTATGTCTACTCTCTGTGTGTTGTAGGCTACACTCCCACTGTTTCCTCTATCATAATTCTCTGCATCTGATGTCAGTAACAGTCCTGATGCCCCACCTACTCTGGTTATCAGTCCGTCACTCCGGTTTTCATTGTCTATCGATCTAGTTCTGTCACTCATTTGTACTGTGTCTTTGATCAATTTGGGATTACACTCCGTACTAATCGTCAGTGAACCAAGGAACATATCGGTTAATGAAACCCCCTCCTCCTTACTTCCACTTGTCTCCGTTTTTGGTACGTACTCATGACATTCCTTTATCTCAACAGGTGAGTCAATAAAGGTAGTCCATGTACCGTGGCTTCTGTCTACGTCACTAAGTCCATTAAGTGATTTATCTGCAGACGGTTCTGCCATGTCTCTGACAACTGCGTGCATACACGTCAGTACACATGCATTGTTATCGTCGACCGTCCCTGTACAGTTTTCGACTATATCTTCTTCCATGTCACGTTTGGAAAAGAACTCTGTCTCAGCTCTGACAACTGTCATGTCATGTGAAGTAAATGAATTTCTCATAGGCACATTGTCTCCGTCTGTAATGCTACCTATGCTGTCATCTGGATCAATTACTTCTGTTTCCCTGGCTATCAATGTGTTAGCACTCGAAACCTCGCATAACGCAATAATCTTGTGTTCTAAAATTACGTCATGACTCACGTCAATCATCGGAGATCGAGATCTACCGATGTCAGTCTTCATAGCGAGCACATTCTCTCTTAAACTAACAGTTCGGTCAGTAGACTCAGTGGATGTGTCACTGCCTTTCAACAATACACAACTGATAGAACCCGTTTCTATCTTCTCATGCATACTTGTCCTGTCAGAAAAATCAGTCACTGTGTTGCTAGAAGTTTCATCACACCTTAACGGTACACAACCGATAGAATCTGTCTCTATCTTATCATGCGCATTCAGTCCGTCAAACAAAGTGTCACACGTACACGGCGGTGTATGTGTTTGTCCAAATTCTACACGTGTTATTAAGTCCTTAACAACAGTGTCTTTTCTTGTCTCTGTTTCAAGATCAAGCTTTGGTGCGCTAACTGTTTCTGTAAACTGGTTAGCATGTTGAACTGTAATGGTTTCGTCAAAACATTTGTTTTTGTTTTCAATCAAACTGTCTACTTTGTCTGCTGTGTTCGGTAGCGCGACTAATTTCTGTGTGTCAGTCTCCACGCTCGCGGTGTTTGACCTCGGCAAGTCAAAGTTCACGGCCTGACCTTCCTGTCGTAATTTGTCAACAGTACCGTCCCCAGCAATTTTAGACTCTGTTTCGATTTCTGTCCACAACCATTCTAATTCTAGACTTTCTTTCCTTTCTATAAGCCTTAGCCTCTCTTTCTTCAACTTTCTAATTTCGAACGTTAGGTCTCGCATTTCAGCCTCCCCTTCCCCTTTGAATCGGAAATCTTTATCACACAACTGTTTTGCTCGTGAGCTTATTGAAGATCTAATTTCTTCCCTGTGTTCTATTTCCTTTTCATTGAGTTCTAGTAAGGCAAAATTACGTAGCTGTTCACTTTCGTATCTTAGTGATATGCCAACCTTCTGTTCGCGTTTTAGAATCTCCACGAGTTGTAAACTCCCTACACTGTTCTTCCGATAGTTGATCCCTAGATGTATCAAAGACATAATGTGATCATATTCTATCTCTATCCGTTCCATCTCTCGTTCGTGTTCCTCTCTCCTCTTTTCCCTGTCTAGTTCAGTTCTAACGAAGTTCATTAACTCGTCTTCCGTTCGGAATCCGATCAAGGAACCTATCTCTCTCAGATCCGCAATAACCTGTTCGAGATCCGAAGTGTCCATCTTATTTATTTAGCGCGTCTGGCTACAATAAATATCTCACGTGATTATGTATCTAACCGTAGGCGATAAAACTCCGCTTTTATCCCACAATAACTTTTAGGCTACGACCTTACAAAAATTATTGAATTTATTCAGAACACCTTCCGAAATAAATTACGCGTTGGTTACACGTTCACCTGCTTGGCTACAATCTGTTGTCTCCAAGGCTTTCGTAATGTCACGGCTCCAACCATACAACATTACACATTATACTTAGCACCCTAAATATAATAGTCCGAAGTCTGTTACTACCGATAACTCTCCTAGCTGGCGGTATAACACGTCGACCTCTTACAATGAAGTATCCAGTAACACAATACTAAATAAATCATCAATAGCTAACATGACATATTTAACTACGCTTAAATATATCAACATTAACTAACATGCACGCTACTCTGCAAAAGAATACATGCACATGTCACAACAAAAGCAAGATAAATATTTCAACAATCCTGAATCAATAGAATATTGGCAATTCTCAGATGTTCGTTTCCTAAAGATATGATACGCCCTATGTATAAAAAATGTTACAATTTAATACATATCAATCCGCGGACGAGGCACCACTTGTTACGTTTCCAGTATTTATTTAAAGACCCTGCTTAGGAAATTATAGAACTTTAATTTACTATTTAAATTAATTCCCTCTCGTTTAACCTAAACAGACTGGTTGCTCAAATCATCATTCGACTAAATTAAAAATGCATCTTTGTAGTCTAGATCACAGATTTACGAACTGATAATTTGCGTACATTAGCTAGATTGGAAATCGTTAAAAACTCTCTTAGATTCATATGCATTCATTACGTCATTCGTTTAGCTCAGACAGCCCCCATCCAATCCCATTTGGTCTATATGCATACAATTTACTACAAAAAGAGGTTCTTAACAAAATGAAATAGATTTAATAAGTTTAACAATTAACAGCAACGATTAATTACGACACGACGTCTTAATTCTACACAGCGTTGTTCTCTCATTTACCGTCCTGGTTAAAAGTTCTAACGAGAATTTGCTTTTCTGTTGCCAAATAGTCACTTGATTCTGGACCCTAGTAGATATACTTAACTACACTCTTGGTCGCATGTGGGGTTCAACTGGTTAGAACTGGTCCACATCCTTTGGCTCATCGTCAGTACCGCATAGCATAACAGTCAATGTCCACCCAATTACTGCATCGCTAATGTACTTGCGACGAATCGTTAACCGTAGTTAACACAGGTACTTCTGCATAGTTCACGTATGGGTCATGAAGACGCCCGAGTCGGTGTACGACTCAAGAAGTACGAAGGTAGAGAGGAATAACATAAGAAGAACCCGGCTGAAACAAAGGATTTGGGCTCTGTAACTATTTGCGTCTATATTCGCAAAACCCAAGCACATGTTTCTTTGTTTAAGGTTCTGAATTTAGAATCTTTGACTATCGTGTCGTTTACAATTCAAATATAGTTATATTTAAATATACATTGTGGTCCACGTGCGTGTTACATATAACGTTACACGAACGTATGAATTCTCAAATATTTACAGCATTAAAAATTAGAATTCACACAAAGGATTAATTCAAAATGAAGCATGAATGCTTTACAATTTTACACGAAAAATTATATGCAAGAACAATTTGAATTACAAAGAAGAATTCACCACGTGCACAGACATACTGGCGGCACTAGTGAATTTACGGTTTATATAAATTAAAGATAAGAAAAAGTTACAATAATTTATATACAATAACTTTTAGATTTGTCCCTTTACATCGAAACACGTGCTTTGGCTAAAATAGCGCTAAGCTGCACAAAATACATACATCAATTCAATTACAAAATACAATCAACAAATGCAATGGATACTGTAAGAAGTAGACGTGTTATTGTTACCTCTTCAAAGTAGATTTTACTGCTCTAGCGCGGGTTCATCTTCGACTCTCTTACGACTCTGGTATGGCGGCGGGACGGAGCTATGTTAAAGCTGCCTGGTGTGTCTGCCGGTCTGGAAGTGAGTGAGGGATTTGGGCGCGTATGATCATTTTTGTGAAACTGCATTGAACGCATCACGTGACCGTTCACGTGGTATGTTTGATCTCGAAGGTGCTGGACACTGGCCTAAAGTTATGCAACAATCTGACCTTGCTAGAAGCTTCTAGATACTGATGTATCACGGGTGAATTTCAACAAAGGTCCGTTCAAAATTTTAATTTTGAAACGAGCAATTGGGTCACGAGGCCATGACACAGAATTTGTCACACATCGTCACACAGTGCATAAGATCTTCATTAGCACTGACAGCCTTGAGTGACGTAGAGAACACTTTGCTGTAGCGTGGGTTTAGTACGTCTCGATTGACGTATTGATTTACTCAGTTATTGACTCATATTCTATTAAATATGGAACAGCTGCCACCTGCAAAGTTTGTGACTAAACTAAAATCATAACTTTCAGACTATGGAGTGGGGTGGGAAAAGTGCCTTATTTCTATCTTTCATCGCATTCAGAGACAAAACTATATATACATTTGCCAGTTATTATTTCGAATGAAACAGGTATTTGTGTCGCTATAGGTTTTAAAGATTCATGACTGCTTTGGAGTTGCTGTACTGGTAATAAAGAAAATAATATTTTGTGTATGTTCGAATGCCTCGATTTAGAAGTGATCGTACCACTGTTGGTAATACCTTAATATATGAGGAAAAAATTGCCATGATTGTAGATAACCTTTGGTAATACCTTAATATTCAACATGAGGAAAATTGCCCTGATTGTAGATAACCTTTGACATGTAAATACTTGTTCGGCATAAAATTAATATCTATTACTGCAATTGACATCTTTTTTTTGTTTCTTCGGAACGAAGTCAATCGCTTTTACAGCTGTTCACACTATATGTCTACTCGATTTGACATTAATTGCTCTTATCGCTCTTTTATCACGCACGTTCTCCTGACGATGGCTCCTTATGGTACCAGTAAATTTAACATCAATAAAAATATATTAAAAATAGCATATTATAAAATCATATGTGCACTGATGGTATAAGAGAGAGTCCAAACAATAAAACGTGACATGGAGTTCACTTGAAATATTTTCAGCACGGAGAGTACTCGATTATCTTTTCAAATTCTATATTTGTATAAGAGATAAGAGATAATGCGCTTTGTGATGATTGCAGATTTCTCTCTCTTTCTCTCTCTTAGAAAAGTCAATCTATGCATAAAATCTGACTGATTCTATTATCCCCACTCCCCAAACTTTCTATCTACCTATATAGTTATTGATTCATTCTTCCTTCTTTCTTTCCTCAAGTTAATCATTCATTTATGAGGCTCTTTATCTAAATATATATTTAATCTGTTTTGTCTGTTTGTTTGTGCGTTTGTTTTCTTCTGTTGGAAGAAGATGAATGAGCACTGGTGTTGACAACGTCAATCAGTATCGCTATACTGATATCTGTGTAAACATATCGGGAGGTGACAAAAAAATCAATCAACATCCGGAACTGATATCTGTGTAATAATATTACTGTTGACAAAGACATTCAACATCTCTGTACTGATATTTGTGTAAACATATTGAGTGTTAACAAAGTCAGACAACATCTCTGTACTGATATTTGTGTAAACATACTGAGTGTTGACAAAGTCAGACAACATCTCTGTACTGATATTTGTGTAAACATATTGCGGGTTGCGTTGCTAATGAAATGAAAACTTTGAGAGTGAACTGTCATTCACACTTGCAGGATGACAGCTTGAGAAAAGGAGCGCTGGGAGCCGACTTTTGAATGAAACGTTTGAGTTTCGCATTCGATGAGGGTGGGTGGTTTTAAATAATTTATACAGGGGAGCAGCGTGCTTTGATACAGAAAAAAATTACGAAGCACCCGAACGCTTGATTGACGTGCACCCTGAACGCTTGATTGACGTGCACCATGAACGCTTGATTGATGTGCACCCTGAACGCTTGATTGACGTGCACCTTGAACGCTTGATTGACGTACACCCGAACGCTTGATTGACGTGCACCCTGGACGCTTGACTGATGTACACCCTGAACGCTTGACTGACGTGCACCCTGAACGCTTGATTGACGTGCACCCTGAACGCTTGATTGACGTACACACTGAACGCTTGATTGACGTACACCCTGAACGCTTGATTGACGTGCACCCTGAACGCTTGATTGACGTACACCCTGAACGCTTGATTGACGTGCACCCCGAACGCTTGATTGAGGTGCACCCCGAACGCTTGATTGACGTGCACCCTGAACGCATGATTGACGTGCACCCCCAAAACAGTTAGAAAGTCGACGTTTCATTAAAGTGATACTCATGACTACATTCTTTTACTAATTGCAGAAATAGATGAACAATGAAACTGTGTTGTTAAAAGAATAAGAATGTTTAAATGGATGGCAGAGGCCATCATTTAAAGCAGTAGTTCCTAACAGCGAGGTCGCGAGAGATTTTTTTGATTGTTAAAGTTTACTATTTTACATCACTCAATGCCAAACGTTGACTTGCAAGGCCAATTTGTTTCGAAATATTGGGTGGCGAGCAAGAAAGGTTGTAAAGCTCTAAATTGATAGCGCCGATCACTAGCTGCTATCTTATCCTGCCGTTCTACATTGGTATATTTCATACTAACAACCCCCGCCCCCCCCCCCCCCACACATTTGGAATCACGTGGTGTTTACGTTCGGAAGCAGTAGTAATGCCCGGCAGTTAATTGAAGGCAATCTTAGACTCGTGGGGTCATGCGCACGTGTTGTTGACGTTTTTTTTGTTCGTTAATATTCTAATCGATACAATCAGTAACCCTACAGCGGAGTGTAACACAATGCGATTTCGCTACAACATTAATTCGTCTCAATGGTATTTGGATTACTGGACCCAGTATGCGGCAAGGCTTGTGGTTCACAGCAAATGAAGCAAACGGCATTGTTTATACTAGTTACCAACCCTTCTCATGCAGTTTTAGTTTTGTTTATGCCAGTTATCAATCTTTCGCACGCAGTTGTATTTTGTTTATACAAGTAATTGATATTTTTCATGCAGTTTTAGTTAGTTTATACCAGTTACCAATCTTTCTCATTCAATTTTATTCTGTTTATTCCAGATATCAATCTTTCTCATGCAGTTGTAATGTGTTTATTCCATTTATCAATCTTTCTCACGCAGTTTTTCTTTGTTTATATTAGTTATTAATTTTTATCATTATCGATCTATCTCTAGCAATTGTATTGTGTTTATACCAGTTATCAATCTTTTTATTCAGTTATTTTTGCTTATTGCAGTTATCAATCTTTCGCATGCTGTTTTATTCTCTTTATACAAGTTATCAATGTATCCCGTGCAGTTTTATTGTTTTTATACCAGTATCAATCTTTCTCAAGCGGTTTTATTGTGTTTATAACACTTATCAATCTTTCTCGTGCGGTTTTATTGTTTTTATGCTAGTTATCAATGATTCTTGTTCAGTTTTATTGTGTATAAGTGCTTTCTTTCTTTCTTTCTTTCTTTCTTTCTTTCTTTCTTTCTTTCTTTTTTTCTGTCAACGAATCATTATTTCTGGCAGTTTATTGTAACAAAATTGTTTTTACTGGTTTGTTTCGTCAAAACATTATGCTGGCTTTGATTTTACTCCTGCTTTAAATATGACCTTTGACCTTTAAAATACAATTAGTAAGACAGACTACTAAAATTGTGTGTGTGTGTGTGCGCGTATGTAACGATTTGTTGTATAGATGGATTTTCTTTCTATTCCCAGTTTGCATTACAGCAAAAAGTGTTTAGACGTTTTATTGCTGTTACAATATGTAGCATTCGCACGTTTCTTTCCCTTCTCATTTCCTGCCATAGCAACCAGTAGTTTACATAGAAACCGTTCAAACAGTAAGCGGTTGTGTCTGACCGAGTTTCTTCCCTTCTAATTTCCTTTAATAACAGCTGGTCTTTATCACACATAAGCCTCTCAAAACAGAAGCGATTGTGTTTGACCGAGTTTAGGAATATGTGATTTGAGAACGTTTTCAGATTATCAAGATTAACTGCAACTTTTAATTAAAGATCAAGAACGTAAAATTTGAAAAAAGTACTGAACTGTCTCTCTCGCACACACACACACGCACACACTGCAGAATACAAGAAATTTCCACTCACATTCAAACAAACAGAACACAAACACACTGCAACACAACGCAGCAGACAGAATAGAACACAACACACACACACAACACAGCACACAACACACACCACAACTCACCACACAACTTAACACACAACGCAGCGCAAAAAAAAAACGCACAACACAATCACAACAGAATTACACAATAGATACACTTTTTATCGTGTACACGGGACTTGTTAGGCCTTCTGGTCAAAAACCACAGATTTAAAATGTTTGCATATTTTAGCTCAAATTGGATCAATAATCAAAATGACGATACTGGTGATAATGATAATAATAATAACAATTTCACTTAACAAAGTGCTTAGTTTTATGAAATCTGTAAGCGCTTTACAATATTCTTCATAAGATCTGAACACTGTCTTAATTCTAAGAGACCTTGAGCACGTACGACAAATGAAGATTATATAATAAAGCGAATAATTGTTCCACGTAAACAATGACAGAATATAACGAAAAAAATATGTTGACAAAAAGTGACATTCATAAAATGAATTTATAAGTGAACATTTTTCCAAACGCAATGACACAGAACTAACAGTGGTGTCTAACCGATGAGGAAGACACGTCTTAAGAAATATTCGGAATGTGACCAGGTTCTATGTACCTCGGCTCAGTAAGGAGAACATTCCAGGGAGATTTTCCTGATGAAGAAATTAACTTTGACAAAAAGACTTTTGCATTTACTTTCGGAATGTTGGGACCGCGTATTTCTGATGAAGAGCGCAAGCTTCTAGTGGGAAGAAAGCGCTAGATCAAGCAAATACTTAATGGCAACAGTGTCGCGCAACAAAGAGAATAAAAGTACGCTGCGCTCTCGAAAAGTGGTGTGACATAATCAGTTCTTGGTGCAACAAAAATAATCCTGGTTGTAATGGGATCAAAAATAATCCTAACTATAATGGGTTCAAAAATAGTCCTGGTTGTAATGGGTTCAAAAATAGTCCTAGCAGTAACGAGTTCAAAAATAAACATGGCTATAATGGGATTCAAAATAAGCATAGCTGTAAAGGGTTCGAAAATAATCCTAGCTATAAAGGGTTACAAATAATCCTAGCTGAAATGGTTTCAAAAATGATCCTAGCTGTAAAGGATTCCAAAATAATCCTAGCTGGAACGGGTTCAAAAACAATCCTAGCTATAAAGAGTTCCAAAATAATCCTAATTATAATGTGTTTTAAAATAATCCCATCTGGAATCGATACCAAAATAAATCCTGGCAATAATGGGTTGAAAAATATTCCTAGCTATAATGGATTCAAAATAATCCTAGTGAATTCGCCCTTCTGAAACGTCTTCGGACTACACAATAGAAAACCAAGAAGACAATTTCTATAATCAAGTTGAGAGAGAGCTAGTATATTACAATTGTAGACACCCGTGAAAAGAGTTAGAGTAATCAGATTGTGAGAGTGAACAAGGTAATAGATCGGGGAGAAAAGATTTACAGGAATCAAATTATGATCGTTCCAGTGAACAAAAGACCGGGAGAAGAGAGTTACAGGAATCAGATTGTGAGAGTACCAGTGAACGCAAAAGTGGCGGAAGCCGAAAGCGCCCCCTACATTAGCACCGCTGCACCCAGAAAGATGAAATCGAAAGCGTGGTGCTTGGCCATAAAGTATGCATCGTTTCCACTAACTTACACAGCGAGTACTTACATGACGTCATCAATCATTTTCTGCTCCGTGCCGAGAACGGAGAGTGACAGGGAGAGATGATAAAAGCTGTATGTCGAGAGTAATCTCTGTCGTACATTTCTTTCGCGCACCGGGTGTTTCTTAGACAGGTGGCTCAGCTAGAAAGGTAGGGAAGACGACCACAGAGAGAGAGAGGAGAGAGTCACACTACCAAACAGATAGATAGATTCCGGGTAGCAAGATATGTTAATAAACAATAAGGTAAACAGGCATTTTAAATAAACAGAGAGGTGGACAAGCATGTTAATAAATAGAGAGGTAGACAGACATGTTAATAACTAGAGGTAGACAGACATATAGATATTGAAAAAGAGGGAGCGAGAGAGGGAGAGGGACAGAAAAAAGGAGACAGAGATAGGGGAGAGAGGAGAATGGGAGAGAGAGAGAGAACGAGAGAGATAGAGATAACAAAAACAGCTGAGAGACGTGAGCCTCCAATTTCTTGTTAATGGAAAGCTTTCGAGGCCGAGAGAGCTGTGGTCGGTGACAGTTCAAGTCCGTGAATACAGTGATTTTAAAGGATTTAAATAAATAACAGTTTGAGTAAAAAAGTGAAACTGCTATAATTAAGTTGTTAGACTTCTTTTCAGCTGTCTTTACTACGCCAGTCTTTCGCTAGTTTTGTTAACTCATAACACACCTGTGTGCCATTAATTATGTTCCAGTGCGCACAACAGAGGTGTTGTATAACGATCTTTGAACGGGGTTTAACTACACATGTAATGTGCTACAGTGAAAGTGGCCCAAATCGTGTTACGTTTTCCCTAAGTATGGCTACAAGGAGTAATTGCTACACTCAAACGGACTAATTATAACTAAATCACGACAAATGCATGCACATATGCCTCTGTAGTACTGGGCTAGTCCACTTTAAATTATGGGCTTCACGTGCAGTGAACGACCTTGGAAAGTCCATTTAGCATTTGTGCAAGCAAACATAACCAGAATGCTCAAATCGATACGCTCATGTGGAATACACACAATAACACATATGCGCATTCATACGCACACATACATTTACACACACACACACACACACACACACACACACACACACACACACACACACACACACATATGACCATTTAACCGGTTTGAGAAACTTACTATTGTCTGTTTATTTCAGCAAAGTTGTTCTCGGTCGCGCGTTAAGACATTTTTAGTTTGTGTTAAACGAAATAGTTAAACTTGGCTACATTGTGCCTCTTACACCTGTGCTGAAGAGAGGAAATGCGATTAATGGATTTGTCGACAGCTGGAAATTAGGTTGGTGCAAGATGAAGATTTACTGAGCCGTTTGTTTACGTGTCTTCTTTTGCTTCAGTCTCAAATATCAGGAGTGAATAAGCAGTTCTAAAGCGGTAGTCCGATTTCACAAACGAACGCAATTATTTATCCGCCTGCAGATATTTACACCAAAACAAAGTAGTAAAACGCAAGCAGTTGGAATTCTGAAATGGCTATTTCTAAGGTAAGAAATTAAGTTTAAAAATACGAACAATCAAATTTACTCCGCCACAGTAAGAAATTAAGTAAACTCAAAAACAAGCGCTTTCTGTTGTAGCAGATAATGGTTGCCGTTTATGACCCAATTGTTAATTGACATGGGGTGTTTTTTTGTCTTTGTTACCCCAACGCCACTTAGTTGACGATTATGATTATTATTATTAATTAATCTTTCATAACTAATTACTAGTGATAAAAATCTTAATTAATGTTATTAATAGTTCTCCAGCAGACACCACTCGTCTCCGTCACTTGATAGATATGCGGGCGCTGGAAATGTTTTTTCTCTTCCACAATATTAGAGACAATATTTGCCGTCACACAATATTTCCGTAGGTGGAAAACTTCTTACTAAAACAGAAGCACAATCCGTCTTTAATCTATATTTATCGAACCCCAATCCACCCACTTTTTTCTCCAACATAAGTTTATCAATATGTGTAAGAAGATCAATAAATTAACAATAAATTTATTAAATCAACAATCCATATATATATATATATGACAAATACAATGAAAAAAATTACTTGACGTCAATATTTATATCCTAGACACAATTCAACTGTAGTGTCAATAAAAAAAATCACAGGATAGGTCATACCAGAGAACAAAAATGGAGTTATTAGAGATAAGCGATAATAGTTTTTATTTAATTTGAATTATGCTCTGTATCAAAAGTCATTCTTGAGCTTTTGCAATAATGATAGTTCCTTGTCTACTGTCAACTGCGCGTCTCTCTGTGCACACATTAAAAACACTGATTTCACTTATTCTCTCCGATATAACCTGGGCGCTTCGTTTGCTGTATCATTTCGCTCAAGCAGAACAATTGTAGTAACTTGCAGTAACTTCTTTGTACCAGAAATTGCTCGTGTATTCAGCATACACTGCTGTCTTACATCGATGAATCGCCGTGCATCCTTACAATTGCACACTGCAGAAGAGCCTCCCCACATCTACCACCCCACATCTACCTCCCCACATCTACCACCCCACATCTATCACCCCACATCAATCACATCATATCTATCACACCACATCTACCACCCCACATCGGTCACACCACATCTATCACACCACATCTATCACACCACATCTACCACACCACATCTATCACACCACATCTATCACCTCTCATTTATCACACCACCATCTAGCATATTCTCAACTTGGGCTGTTGACCTCTAACTCTGACACTTACAAACATACCATCATAAGGAATGCCCAAGGCAGGTCACTTCGACAATTTAACAATTTATATAACAATTAAGTTTTAAAATAGGACTAGGCAAATTTACTCCGTCCCGGTATGTTTATTTTATGACAAACATCATTCTAAAGCGAAGTCATTTGAACAGACTTTTACTTCGAGAGAGGAACTTGATATGAACAAGAAGAAACTGTGCGAACCAGTGTGCACAAGCTGTTCCACAGCAATGATGGACCATAATTATTACATATAAAGCCATTACATTAACTATCAATTCCACGGTTAAAACTAATATTGCTCACACTTTAATGATCCTCTTAACTTCGCTAGTTAAGCGTTAACGATCTTCAGTCATAACTCCCACTCTGTAGATTTTAATTTAGGTTATGTGTTCCTATCACCAATAAGATCTCTCCTTTACTAGTGCGCCGACTATCATCCACAATTTAATAGTTTCAGAAAACCATTAATCAAAGTTTGATGTGATTTGTAGTTTCAGAAAACCATTAATCAAGGTTTGATGTGATTTGTAATTTCAGAAAACCATTAATCAAAGTTTGATGTGATTTATACTTTCAGAAAACTATTAATAAAGTTTGATGTGATTTGTAATTTCAAAAAACCATTAATCAAAGTTTGATGTTGTTTATAATTTCAGTAAACCATTAATCAAAGTTTGATGTGATTTGTACTTTAAGAAAACCATTAATTAAAGTTTGATGTGATTTGTAATTTCAGAAGACAATTAATCAAAGTTTGATGTGATTTGTCAACAAGGCTAACGTGATTCACATCTTTAAATAAATACATAGTTACACACCTATCCATAATTAATTATAAAATATTTTCCCATGCAAAGCACAATACAGTTTGGTTATTTAGTAACGCATATCATTTTACCATAACAGCAATACTCGAGCTATGGCTTTGTACCATAAAAACAATACTCGAGCAGTGGCTTTTTACCAAAACAACAATACTCGAGTTGTGGCTTTGTACCATAACAACAATACTCGAGCAATGGCTTTTTACCATAAGAACAATACTCGAGTTGTGGCTTTGTACCATAACAACAATACTCGAGCAATGGCTTTTTACCATAACAACAATACTCGAGTTGTGGCTTTGTACCATAACAACAATACTCGAGCAATGGCTTTTTACCATAACAACAATAGTCGAGCTATATCTTTTACTGAAGACAGCAACTATAAACTCAATAGTATTCTAAACAATCAACAGTCTTTTTAATAGGCTTTATCTGAAATCTGATCAGTGAGCAATACAGTAAGAGTAGCAGAGAACAGAATGGAATGGAGGAAACTGGGTGTCAGGTCATCAGTGGTTCCCCAAAGGTCGACAAGACTAAGGGATAGATAGATAGATAGATAGATAGATAGATCTGAAATCTATACCTGCACAATTGCATTGCGTCTGTAGTTCTGTTTTTAGCTCAGCCAATCACAAGCACTGCTATATTCAATTTTAGGAGATCTGTTTTTGAATTTACTTCATGAATATAACCACCACATTACAAATCCCGACCTGTAGTCAATCTTAGGAGTACCTCTGTGGGTTCTTCTAATCAATAAGAAGAAATCGCTTAGTAAAGAAAATGACAATCTGGATTTTAAACAGAAAATATCCAGTAGATTACATCTTTCACTATTTTTTGCATTGATTTTCAATTCTCTCCCCAAACATAAACAAACTTATAGTACATACATCCGATAAAGCAGGACAAAATGGGAATGAATCAAGAGTTCACGTAAGCTGAGTGTATCCATATTTGATGTTGAGATCTTCCTCGTTTGGTTAACTTCCTTGGGTTCGCCGTTAAACATTCTCTTGGATCTGAATCCCACAAGCAGTGTGTTGCTATGGAAACATGATCTGATCTCTGGGCATCAAGATGATAGAACGCACTTCTCTGGATACCTTACAGACATAGTGCACTTCTCACTTTTAGGGTACCTTACAGACTGATGCTTCCTGTTATGTGACACACTCTGTGCGTGTAACCAGGACGAAGACTTGGACCTGTGTGTGTGTGTGTGTGTGTGTGTGTGTGTGTGTGTGTGTGTGTGTGTGTGTGTGTGCGTGAGTGTGAAATCAGGACAGAAGACTTGGACCTATATGTGTGTAAAACCAGGACCGAAGATTTAAACCTGTTTTTGTGTGTGTATGTGTGTGTGCATTCGTGCGTGCATGCGATGTGTGTGTGGAACCAGGACAAAAGACGTAACCTGTGTTTGTGTGTGTGTGTCTGAATGTATGGATCCAAATAGCAGACGTTGAATTTGCAGACTTCAATAACTGCTAATCTACTGCATCTTACTGATCGCTTACTGTTTTTTACTGTTTCTCCTGTATTAAAATATTGTCCATACATCCTGTTGTTTGAACGCGAAAACAATAAATCTATACACGAATATGCTCGTTCATGCACTAATTCATCCTTGCCTCGTTAAATCCGTGATCAACCTAGCTGTAGCAATCCACCTACACTGATTGTGTAGGTGGATTTGCACTTATGTATGTGTACATGCATTTCTGACAGTCTTACTTTCCAACATTTAACACAAAATAATTATAGGTACTTCCCTCTAATCTATCTATCCCTCTATCTATCTATCTATCTATCTATCTATCTATCTATCTATCTATCTATCTATCTATCTATCTATCTATCTCTCTCTCTCTCTATCTATCTATCTATCTATCTATCTCTCTCTCTCTCTCTCTCTCTCTATCTATCTATCTATCTATCTATCTCTCTCTCTCTCTATCTATCTATCTATCTCTCTCTCTCTCTCTCTCTCTCTCTCTCTATCTATCTACCTATCTATCTATCTATCTATCTATCTATCTATCTACATCTCTCTCTCTCTCTCTCTCTATCTATCTACCTATCTATCTATCTATCTCTCTCTCTCTCTCTCTATCTATCTACCTATCTATCTATCTATCTATCTATCTATCTATCTATCTATCTATCTATCTATCTATCTATCTATCTATCTATCTATCTATCTCTCTCTCTCTCTATCTACCTATCTCTCTCTCTCTCTCTCTCTCTCTCTCTCTATCTACCTATCTATCTATCTATCTATCTATCTATCTATCTATCTATCTATCTATCTATCTATCTATCTATCTATCTGTCTGTCTGTCTATCCACTTCGCTTTGTGTCTGTCTTTATATATAAATAACTTTTTTATGTTTCGGGTTACATACTTTCCCATTACATATTGTCTTGTTATGAATATTATTTATTCATAGTAGATATATATTTATTAAATTTATGATAATGCTCAGTCATAGTGAATATACTGACTATATTGTTTATGAAAGTACCATTTTGAATAGATTTTGTAATAAAAATATATAGAATCCAGTCCTTGGCGTTTAACGTAGGCTTTATATGAAAAGTTTCGGTCAGCTGCAGTCTGTGACACTTTCAAGACACTCTGAACTGACTACAAATATTTCCTTTCATAATTATGTACACGTAGTCAGTCCTTCAGTCTTCATAAGCCGCCTGACATGAGAGCGGTACTGGAGTACAGATCGATATAAAAATTCTACTACATCGTCCCCCTCTACTTCTTGTTACCCCTCTACTTTTACTACTACTACTACCCCTCTACTTCTTTCAGAAATTGAGATGGTAAGAATACAGTGCTTAGAGATACTTATGCACCAATATTATTGGCACGATGACGTCATACTAAGTCTTTCTCTGATAAGTAGATAGAAACATGTCACGTGGTATGCAAAACAAACGTTTTGATTATTTATAATTTAAAATATTGTGTTTGATAAGATTCGTTGAGTGAAACGGCATTTAATGAATCTGTCATGATAAAATGTATTCTTATATATTGAGATGTATTAAAAGAGTATTTTTTCTTATTTTTATATTGAAAATCTTTTCTTTATTCAAACTGTCATATTTGTTTTACTGTCTAAGGTATCTATTAATGTAGCGTAACTTATTTTATATTTGCTCGTCATGAAATGTAATAATAGCTTAATTATACATATATTCATGTTCCTTATTTGCCTGTTCATATGCATTTTTCTTGGCCTATTGGTGTGTAGGGTCCGTAAATCTTAATGACAGACGGAGTTACCCAAATTATCAGTATAACAGTTATTGACAATTAATTTACCCAGTAGTCCATACTTTGTATCGGCACATAGATGTGTTCTTTGCTTAACAATGAAAGTTGAAATAAAACTTTATTTCGCGCCTCCAGACAAATTATAATTTGATTTTTTCCAGAGAGATCTGTAAAGTCTTAATATCACACTGAATTGAATACAGTCATCCCCTTTCGTTGTAGCAAGATGACGTCATGTCATTGTAGCAAAATGACGTCGTACCATTGTAGTAAGATGATGTCATTTCACAGTAGCAAGATGACATCGTATCATTGTAGCAAGGTGACGTATCATTGAAGCAAGATGACGTCATACTAATTGAACCATATCATGACAGCTCGCATTGTCAAATTTTAATTAATGAAGAAAATGAAAAATGAAACTAAAAACTTGTATTCTATTCTCGCTATGGGCAATTATATTATACCGTGTGGTGAATCCTTCCTAACCTAAGGATCTCCCTCTCCCCCCCCCACACATTATTACTTTTAATAGTTTTCAACAAAAGATTGGATGATTGGGTAGGGGGTGTAAAATGTTTGTCATTGATATAAAAATCAATCGCTTTTGCTAATTCTTTTTGCAAATACAGCATGCACGTGTAAGTGCTCTGTATATATGCGCGTGTTCACTCTGGTGTATGCGTGTGCGGGTGTGTTCGCGCGATCGCTTTGCTTGGGAAAGTCATTCGTGTTTTGTTTCGTTTTTTTTATTTTTTGTTGACTTTTTTCTTTTTTTGCTGGATGCATACTTCCGTAGCTGTGTTTAAAAAAATATTTCCTTTGATTTTATCGATTTTCTTCCTTCTTACAGGTTGTTCATCTATATTTTAACAGTCTCTCTCTCTCTCTCTCACACACACACACACATACTCTCACGCGCGCGCACACGCACACACGCTCACGCGCGCGCGCACACACACACACAAGTGCGAACACGCACGTAACTTGCCGTGAATTGATTTTTCTCGGTGGAACAACGCCATGTTAATTGGTACCTATTAATTCAGGCGTGAAAGTATTGAAAAGGTTGTAATGGTGTTAGCGCAGTGCCTATATTGCCACAGTTCAATGGTTTCCATCACAGTCTTTTGAAATAAAGTGTGCGTAGGAGTGGGGGTCGGGTGCGCTTACACATATAACACTCAGTTCCGGATTATTGGTTTAAGTGAGGATAGAATGTGAGATTTTAGGATTAATTTTTGTTAAGTGAGGACAGAATGTGAGATTTTAGGATTAATTTTTGTTAAGTGAGGACAGAATGTGAGATTTTAGGATTAATTTTTGTTAAGTGAGGACAGAATGTGAGATTTTAGGATTAATTTTTGTTAAGTGAGGACAGAATGTGAGCTTGCTGGGATTGTTCATGAACGCTGTGGGCAGGGGTGTGAATTTGTTTGGGTCGTGTTTTATTAAAAATATGCGAATATATTTGTGCCTCTGCGAATGTGTTAGATTATGCGTCTATTGTGAGTGTGTATGTTTCGTTAGCGTACATAATATATATGGTGAATTGGGTTTACATTATGCATTTAATGTGCGTGTGTATGTACACGTAATATGTATGTGCCTGAAGAGTGTGTTTACATTATGCATTTAATGTGCGTGTGCGCGCGTGAACGTGAATATGTATCTGGTTGAAGTGTGTATTTAAATTGCGCTTGTTTGTATGTGCGTGCTTGAATGTAGTGAATATTGCGCGGCTATCAGTGTTGTGTGTATGTGTCCGTACTTGCGTGCGTTTGTGTGCACGTGCGTATATTTCGATAATGAAATCCAGTGTGTTTGAGATTGTTTGGATTGTACTTGAGTAGTTTGGATAGGATATGTGAATATGTTTGACTAATGTGTGTCTTTCTATGTGCATTAGAATCGTGTTTGCCTCGCACGTGTGTTTGTAAGTTATGATAGGACATGAGCGTGAAAATCCGATTTAAGAGGGGATTATCTAAGTACGATGTGGGTAATAATAGGTGAATGTATATGCACACATCTGGATAATACTTTCTAAATTTGTACTTTCTGTACATGTGAGTCTAAATGCATATGGTGTACTTATGTATGTAAGTGTGTATGTTTGTGCGTGTTTGTGTGTATGCGAGAGTACGCGTGTGCTTGTGCGTGTGTGTTCTTGCGTACGTGTGTGTGAAATGTGTGTGTGAGTGTATATATGTCTGTTTGTATGTGTATGTACGTATGTTTGAGTGTATGTGTATACGTTTGTGCTTAAGTGAGTGTGTTTGTGAGTACCTGTGGGTGCGTTTACGTGCGTATGTGTATAACTGTATGTGTATGTATATGCATGTTTGATTGTGCGTGAAAGTGAAGTGAAAGTCGAAACGCAATAGAGCGACACAAAATCCCTGCCACAATAGAAAAATTCCGGAGTAAACATCCGGGATGAAAAGTATTTTTTTTTAAAGCTATCAATGGAATAAATACACCCGGGTATATATTACACCTGTCATTACACTGAATGAAAGAATTCTAAAATTCTGGTAAATAAATAGTTACGTAACGGTGAAAAAAGAGATGCTGCTGCTGCTGCTGACGTCGCTAACAATAAGTACATATTGTGCAACAACCCCCCCCCCCCTACCCCGTACTAATTCTTCTTGAAACTTCAGCTCTGTGCTATAAATAGAAACTCGTGACTCGTCCTCACTTAGGTGACGATTGGCAGTGCATATTTCAAATGCAGATCAAGCTTCTGTCGTAAACATTTATTCAGATGATAATTTTATTAATATTTTTCTTTTTGCTTTCGCCAACCGCTATGAGTAGACAGATTTGCAGGACATGCTTTTCAGCAC
This sequence comes from Sinotaia quadrata, assembly GCA_028829895.1. NCBI lineage: Eukaryota > Metazoa > Mollusca > Gastropoda > Architaenioglossa > Viviparidae > Sinotaia > Sinotaia quadrata. Next base: position 93,734,732 of record CM054179.1, read on the forward strand.
GAACTGTGTCAGAGGGCACGGCCTTGGACTCGGCACACTATAGGAAGGGAATTTGGTATATATAAAAAAAAAACTAAGTGCTTACCCGTTGAAAGGAAAAACAGCACTGGAAACAACACCCGTTTTGGAACAGTCTACTTACATTTGCACCAGAGGTCGCACACGAAAGAGAGATAGGAAAAAAGCCAAAGAAATCTAGCATCAAGATAAAAGACAGTTGGCTGAACTTTCTTTGCTCAATGAAATCGTGCTGATCATGTTATTTCAGCAGCCTTGCCAATGACGTTAATACGCGGCCATTTTGACATTTATACGTCATTCCTGTGTAATTAATAGCCTGCAACCTTGCATTTCACTTTATCTCAGGCAACTACTTAAGCAACTGATAAAGAAACTCATTTGACGTGCCGGCTTGACTAGCGACAATAATTGCAGCAACCAAATATGTCACTGCAGGAGAGAACTGGTGGACGGGTTGTAATTTGTCCCCACCCCCCACCTAGAAGTGCTGTCAAAGCAGCGTTCTTAGTTAAATGGAAGTGGGTAGCAAATAAGTCACCAATTTGTAGTTGGTTATTCAAAAATTTTTATTATTTCGTGACCAAGAGAAGGGAGATTTAGGTCAACCGTGTAAATGAGCTCAATCAATAGATTTAGGTATTTTGATAATGCATAAAAAAAATTACAAAGCCATAGTTGCAATAGCGATTGCAAAATAGCAATCGTCAGAACGTGTTTCTGGGAGTCTTTCGACGTTACTAATGTAAACAAGCGATTACAGGAGGTTGAAGATATGACAAACCGAGCTCTGTACGAGTGTCACGTGCTACTGCAGACTATAACTGCAAGCAGAAACAGTTTTGACTGGACGCCTAGAGCGTTTTAGCCACTTGGTTTTGTCATGTGGCGATAACGTGTATGATCGTGATCTGTGGCTACTGCTCCACATTTAACCCTAAAATAATAACAGTTATAAAAGTTGATGGCTACTTCAACTTGGCCTGGCCGTTTACAAGTGTCGGCATTACTGAAATATCTGGGTTTTAGCAACAGAAAAGTGTGCAGTGCAAGTCCGGCTCACATGGTCGTCATGCAAAATTTCACACTCGCTGTAACTTTCATTTGTTTGCTCACTGTAGTTTTTAGTGATGTTGCTCGCTGTAACTTTTACTGAGTGAACTCGCTGTAACTTTTACTGAGTGAATTCGCTGTAACTTTTACTGAGTTAACTCACTGTAACTTTTACTGAGTTAACTTGATGTAACTTTTACTGTGTTAACTACTGTAACTTTTACTGAGTTAACTCGATGTAACTTAACTGAGTTTGCTCTTTGTAACTTTCATTGACTTCACTCGCTGGTGAATGCGAGCGCCAAGGAAGGAGTTATGAAAAGAAATGTGATAGTTCCATGTGCTAAGCGTGAACGATTAAGTGGAACTTCCGGTGATTTCTTGGTGAAAAGATGTCTGTTGGGTGACACTAACCATATGTATCTCCAATTTTCAACTGCCAAGGAATCTTAGCGTACTCGGCCCCTAGCACACGGGATCATACATGACGTAATATCCGGTCAAATAAGCTCCACGCTGACTACTTTAAAGTAAGGGGCGGTTAAACTCCACCCACAAGATTACATTCCCAACCAACCAACAAACCAAGTTGGGATCAAACCCATGCTACTAAATGGAGAGGTCGTGTCTTACTATCTGCACTGCTGTCATAGCCACTCAACCATTAGTTTCCTCAAAAGTCGTTCAGGGTCAGTGGTCTGCAAATCTATATGTTTAGCTTATGAGACATTTCACAGACATGCTGTGACACCAACGCCACCTAGTTAATGGTTATGATTATTATTAATTTATTAATCGTCCATAACTAATTACAAGTAATGATAATCTTAATTTAAGTTATTAAGAATTCTCCATCAGACACCAATCGTTTTCCTCACTTGGTAGATATGCAGACGTTGTAAACATCAAAGACAAACATTTACCGCTACACAATATTTTCATAGGTGAAAAACTTCTTACTAAAGAAGAATACAAACTCGTCTTTAATCTATATTTATCGAGCCCCCATCCACCCACAATCTTTTCAAACATAAGGTTATCAATATGGGTAAGAAGGTCAATAAATTTAACAATAAATTTATTAAATCAACAATCAAGTTACATATAACAAATACAATGAAAAAGATTAATTGACATCAATATTCCCCCCCCAAAAAAAAAAAAAAAATAAAAAAATGCTCAAATAATTTTTTATATCTACAGTCTTATATCCTAAAATACAATTCAAAAATAGTGTCAATACAAATCACAGGATAGTTATTATCAGAAATGGAGTTATTAGAGATAAGTGATAATAACTTCTACCTAAACGTGTATAGATGAAGCCACATGTGTCTCTTTGTGAGCTTTCCATATTAAAGTAACAAGCTTTTTTATTGTCCATGTCAATTCCAAGGGTTTCTCTCTTTCTCTCCTCGTGTTGTAGCAAACAATGATTCATTACTGTTCTCCAGAAGCCAACCTGGACGCTCATTCACCATACAGCTCCCTCAACCAGAATAGCAATTTCCAGTATCTTCCTTGTATCAGATATTGCTCGATATAGTCAGCATACCTTGCCACCATAATTCAATGGAGTGTAGTGAATTCCTTACACTTACACATTGTGGTAAAGGCTTCCTGCATCTATCATGGTCATAGTGGTTTATAATCAGTAAACCAGGAGATTCATACAACACAAGGAAAGGCTGCTTTGTCCATGTAAAAAATGTAATCAGGGAACTAAGTCTCCAGTTTATTCAATTTTTAACTCCATTCTTACGTTCAAGTTGAGAACTCAACTTACAGTTTCCTGCACCTGTACTCATTAGCCCAATACATGCACACAGCAAAATAAATACAGCATATCGGTTTTATGAGCGGGTTCACTAGAAACAATGTCAATTGTTTAGCAGACCACGTATAAGCATGATAGTTCACAATCTGTAGAAATAATTGTCTACCAACATAATGCCTCTCAAAGTAAAATGCAAGTATAACATATAAATAGCAAAAATGCATGAAATATTTCATTCCATTCTCTTTTAATCAGTCAGTTAACTCACCATTAAGCTATTGGCCGACTTTCATGACCGGACTTCTTGTCACACCACATTCAAGGACTAGACAATCTCATTCTCTATACTCTATAGCATATACGTTTTTTTTTTTATCTAAGCCCATTGGCTTGTCCGGCTCTTCTAAAATTTAACCATTGGATAATAAAACTACTCATCCGTTTGGAACTGGTTCATCGCAATTACTAGCATATTCTCAACTCGAGTGTTTACTCCGTTACCTACAAAAATACCGTCATAAGGAGTGCCGCGGGTCGGGTTACTTGAACAATTTAGCAATTTATTTAACAATTAAATTTAGAAATAGGGATAGGCATATTTACTTCGCCCCACACACACACACACACACACACACACACACACACACACACACACACACACACACACTATCCCAATCAGTTCCACTACCTAACACCAGCGACAATGTCATCACCACCAAGCATGTCTGTTGCTATGATACTTGCAAATTAGAACGCAACAATTGGCTTTCCTTCCCCCTCCACCAACCTGATTCTCTAGTGTCCTGGTTTCAAGTCGGCGTGAGCGGGACAACTGCGATATGAAGTAAATTTGTCCCCAAATATCCAGATCATAATTACGTCTCCTAAAGAGTTGGTCACGCGTCACTGACCAGAACTACAGGGCGATCTTCAAAAACAAACACAAATAAAAGACAGAAGCACGCGACTCCATAGAGACCCAAGCCGACTTTTCTCTCTGCGTGTTCATGTCAGCTGATGAGCGTCAGGCGACGTGACAAGTTTCCAGTTCGTGTCCTTGCACTGAAAGAGCCAAAACTCTTTAACGTACAGCACCTTGTCAGTCGGACCCCCTACCGTTTTCTTTTCTGTCCATTTTCATTAAGAAGCTTTTGCTTTGGTTGTTTACGTATTTTTATTTTTCACAACTGTAGCGTTGCGTGTTTTATTTTGTTTGTTTGTGTGTTTGTTTTAAAGTAACAAAAGATACACCATTTTGTCTTAAACGTTTAAAGGTGTAATGTCTGCCTTACAAAAGAAAGACCGGAATTTATTTGGGAAATTCAGCTTACGCCCAGCAACTGAAATTTTTGCAAAAGTAATAAAAACAAATGATGATCATTTAACAAACGTTAAAACAGCTTAGAGAACGTATATGTCAGTTTTGCTAATAAACAATGGCACTAGTGTTAGGTGTTCTGATTAAATATAGCAAATTTCAATGCTATAGTTCCAATGGATAGTGCACTAGTGTTAGGTGTTCTGATTAAATATAGCAAATTTCAATGCTATAGTTCCAATGGATAGTGCACTAGTGTTAGGTGTTCTGATTAAATATAGCAAATTTCAATGCTATAGTTCCAATGGATAGTGCACTAGTGTTAGGTGTTCTGATTAAATATAGCAAATTTCAATGCTATAGTTCCAATGGATAGTGCACTAGTGTTAGGTGTTCTGATTAAATATAGCAAATTTCAATGCTATAGTTCCAATGGATAGTGCACTAGTGTTAGGTGTTCTGATTAAATATAGCAAATTTCAATGCTATAGTTCCAATGGATAGTGCACTAGTGTTAGGTGTTCTGATTAAATATAGCAAATTTCAATGCTATAGTTCCAATGGATAGTGTTATATAAACAAAAGCAAAAATGGTAAGGTATTCTAATTAGGAATAGCAAATTTCAAAGCTGTAATCCCGGTCAAGAGAGTTACACAAGCGTTTGATGGAGAGTATTATACGCATAGATTTTCGACGTTACAGGCGCAGTAAAATGCCACAGTCCCCCATTTTATACTTCCTTGACAAAACGAAAACTTTTTCTACATTAGTGTCTCGACTGAATGGTCTCTGTTTGTAGTCTATTGCGACACTATCAAATTCATTATAATTTCACGTACCCGTCTTCAATAAATATTATGGCACCTGCAAACAAAGTAAATTTTCACTCAGAATGTCATCTAAATATTTTACACTTTGCTGATTAATAATCTAAGCATAGAGTAGATTACATATCGGAGCACTTAATACCATACTGTTGAAATATCTAATCAGCTTTACACGTACATGAAATATCTAATCAACTTTACACGTAGATGAAATATCTAATCAACTGTACATGTAGATGAAATATCTAATCAACTTTACACCATGCTAATGAAATATCTAATCATTTTACTCCATGTAGATGAAATATCTAATCAATGTACACAATGAAGATGAAATATATAATCCCTTTATATTTATTTGAAATTGTCACACAAATTTACAACATTGTTGGTGAAATATTTATTCACTTTACAACACATAGATTAAATATATAATCAATGTATACCATTTGAATGAAATATTTTATCACTTTACAACATTCAGATCAAATAGCTAAGCAAACATGTAGATGAAATATATAATCACTTTACGACATTTAGATTAAATAGCTAAGCAAACATGTAGATGAAATATATAATCACTTTACGACATTTAGATTAAATAGCTAAGCAAACATGTAGATGACATATCTAATCACCTTACAACAAGTAGTTCAAATTTGTAATCACTTTTCACAATGTAGGCACACCAAACAAACATTTTAAAATAAAAACTGAATAATTTCGTTTCAGTTATGGTCGAAGGTTACTCACTTAAAGCTTCATTTTAAAGTCATCCTTGTTATTTACCAATGACGGCCTTCCTTTTCAAACCATCTATTTATAGCTTCCATTCTTCGCCATAGGTTTCAGTACATGTTTCCTTTCTACATTATCTATAGTTACCAATGGCGGTCTTTGCTTTCCCTCTATCTATATTAGTTACCAATGGCGGGTTTCGTTTTCCCTCTATCTATATTAGTTACCAATAGCGGGTTTCGTTTTCCCTCTATCTATATTAGTTACCAATGGCGGGTTTCGTTTTCCCTCTATCTATATTAGTTACCAATGAAGCGCTTCCGAGCTCTTTTTGTTACATAAAAGAAAAGCATTCGGCAGTAAAACACCTTATCAAGCGAGTATGAACTCACGTGAAAAAAACTCTCATTTTGTCAAACGTAAAACAAAAACATCGCTAAACAGTTTGTTCGACCTTCAACTCCACCCACCCCCCCCTCGACACACAAAGATTTATTTAATTTCATTATTATTATCTCCATAGGAATCATAGGTGAAATATCTGCTTGATTCGTCATTCATTCTGCCTTCGGTTCATCATCAAAATACAAACCCTCTTTCTTTCTTCCGTTACCTGTGGGCCACGCACGACAGTTTTTCATTAAACAATTTACAAAATCTTTTATTTTTTACCAAAGATGTCTTTCAGTTCGTTACTGCTTCTCTACCTGAGTCATCGAAGAAAAAAATCTACATGATGCATCATACAGCTCGATTTGAACTCATCCATAAACAATAACTCTATTGATTACTTACAGTGATCAACTTTCTGGAGTCATTAATAAAACCATTTAGTCTTTTAGTCTTCCCAGCTCATAGGCCGGAAGAGCTCCCCATAAAGTAAGTAAGTGTTATTGTGACTTTACACTTTACTGTGCTGCAAACAATGCTTCCAAATAAGTGTGTACTCATGTATGTATGTGCAGACGTAATTATTTCTTATAATGTATATATATATATATATATGCATATTGCACACAAACACACACACACACACACACACATACACACCCCACAACTACCACCCCCACACACACACACACACACATACACACCCCACAACTACCACCCCCACACACACACACCACAACCACCACTACCAAGGCAAACATATAGAAAACGCCTCACCTCTCCAGCCTGACAGAGAGTGTGTACAAACTGTTACCTCAGTCCTAAATGTCGTAAGAAATACATAAGTGCCCAACTGACATCAATGCGAAGAAGCCGTTACCCCATTCCTAACCGACACAAACTACCGTCCAAGTGACTTCAATGCGAACAAGCCGTTACCTCAGTCCTAAGTGTCGTATGGATTTTGTGTCGTAGCCGACACAAACTACCGTCCAAATGACTTCAGTGCGAACAAGGCCTTACCTCAGTCCTACTTAGCTCAATCATACAAAAGGCTGTCCATTTTGCATAACATTTAAAGCCCTTTCTCAATCCTAACTGACTGGAAGAAACATTTTTCATTTAAATTGCAGTTAACCAGTACTTTCTTTGATTGGTCAACCAATATACATCTTGGAACGATTGATCGAGACACGTTCCGTTGGTGTGTTGTTGTTATGCATTCATCCGACTAACTTACCTGAATTTGAATTCGTCCTTACTCCTAGAAAGTTTTGAGCAATTGATTCATTGTCGAATCAAAAGCTTATTATTTTCTTTTGGCATGTGTGTTTAAAATTAATATTTACATATAAATGCAGGAGGAGAAATGTCTGTGTGTGTTTATGTGTGTTTTTGAAGAAGGATGTAAATATTTTATGGGCGTGGCTACGTGTCCTTGCATATAAAAGATGTATTCATCATGACACAAAGAACACGCGCGAAACTCTGATGGAATACATCGACATGAAAGAAGCAAGATAATATTGCCAAAACACAAAAATTCAAAGTGCAATCAATTTCCTTTTAATATAAACTTTTAACAGATAGCCTATTAATTTTTGCCGTTGGTATCCCGACTAAAGTGGATGTCCCACGGTCAAACATTTTCTTCAAACATGTTGTACAGGTTATGCATGACGCAATGTCTCACGGATCAAGCAGCTGGATGGATGGAGTGTAGGGGGCGCTTCCGGCTTCCGCCGCTTTCGCGCTGGGTTTCAAGCAGCTTAGATCCAAATTTGATTATATGTAAATGTTTTATCACGTGATCCGGACATCATGTGACCAAAAAACACACGACAGTACACAAAATGGCTTCAAGCTGCACAATTCTTGATTGTGATCTTTTATCTGAAGATGAACTTATTACATCAATATTAATAGATGTTAAACCGTGAAACCAGAAATAGAAAGAAGAGATCTAATTGGTCTAGAGAGTAGTTAAAATCAAGAAATAGAAAGAAGAGATCTATTTGGTGTAGAGAGTCGTTAAAATCAAGAAGTAGAAAGAAGATATTTATTTGGTGTAGAGAGTAGTTAAAATCAAGAAATAGAAAGAAGATATCTCTTTGGTGTAGAGAGTAGTTAAAATCAAGAAATAGAAAGAAGAGATCTATTTGGTGTAGAGAGTCGTTAAAATAAAGCAATCAGTTTGGAGCCTGCACTACAGTTGCAAGAACTCTGCAGTTCTCCGAGTCGGATGACTACAAACGCTGCCTTTTTTTTAAATTTTAAACCACATGAAAAAAAGTCATCCTGCGTTTGGTTTGCTTGATGGCTTCGCTTGATGAAAATAGAACCGGGAGTTTTGCTTGACGAAAGCGTTGAACAAAGCGCAGTTCATCATTTGCATGACCGTGAGAATTGAAAATGATTGACCGTGGGACACCCACTTTAGGTCAATAGTAGTGGCTTTCATCGATATGCATCAAGGAGCTTTCGCTGTCCTTTTTGAACGCAGATAACGAGTCTAACAGTAGGGTAGGAGATCCACCACCTCCACTACCGCCCCCCCCCCCACACACACACAAAGAAAAAAAATTAAATGCGTGTCGCGCAGACCGTGACGAGCAAGCGGACTAGAAATCAAAGCAAAATGACGACACGGCACTGAAAGTAGGCCAAAGCTGTCGGAGCCGTTACAAAGGCATGAAGGAAGGACCGTCTACTCTCAGTATCACCAGACCGGCGTCACATGTCGGGTAGGAGAAGATTGTAGCCGCGGACACCAGCCGACTATGATCAAACTATGGAAGGTATGATTTAGGTGGCCGCACTGAAGGAGTAATTGGTCTGAGTAAGAGGGTGGATCGAACACTATAGATCTAACGTGTGCTGGCGGTTCCTTGTGATGACGTCAGTGTACATCTTCCTCTGTGGTCTATGTGGTGACGTCAGTGTACATCTTCATAGCAGCGGAACAGCTTAGATATTAGGTAGACGGCGGGTGGACGTTAGAGGTTGACTTATGTGACCGATGATGGAATGACTAGAATGATGACATGCTCTGAAGAGGTCAAGAACACGGTAAAGAAGTGGAATGATTAGAATGAAGACAGTATCTGAGGAGGTATGAAACGCTAAAGATATGAATGACTATAATGATGACAGTGTCTGGAGATATGAAACGCTAAAGATATGTAATGATTAGAATGATGACATGGTCTGAAGAGGTATGAAACGCTAAAGATATGAATGACTAGAATGATGACATGGTCTGAAGAGATATAAATGATTAGAAAGATGACAGTGTCTGAGGAGGTATGGAACGCTAAAGATATGAATGACTAGAATGATGACATGGTCTGAAGAGGTATGAAACGCTAAAGATATGAATGACTAGAATGATGACAGGGTTTGAGGTATGTGATAATTAAGGAAACCAATGACATAGATGCAAGAGGCAAAATATGCGGTAGTGGCTAGCAAGTGTGACAGAATAAAGAGACCGATTCCATATGGAACCTGGGATGACATATCAAGAGAAAGTTCATGACAATGATAGCAAACTAATAACATCAATGACATAGACTGAGATACATTATATAACGAAGTATGGCATAATGATGTGACATCAGATGATAATACATAAGACAGCGGATGACATACATGAGTCCCAGAAGTTAATTTGATGAGATAGATGAAAATGGGATGACACACTGGCACGAGAAATGACCTTGGGCAAGCAAGGACAATCAAAGAAAGAGACAGCCAAACTGGTACTGTTTAAGCACTAATAAATTTCCAAAGAAAGAGACAGCCAAAGTGGTACTGTTTAAGCACTAATAAATTTCCAAAGAAAGAGACAGCCAAACTGGTACTGTTTAAGCACTAATAAATTTCCAAAGAAAGAGACAGCCAAACTGGTACTGTTTAAGCACTAATAAATTTCCAAAGAAAGAGACAGCCAAACTGGTACTGTTTAAGCACTAATAAATTTCCAAAGAAAGAGACAGCCAAACTGGTACTGTTTAAGCACTAATAAATTTCCAAAGAAAGAGACAGCCAAACTGGTACTGTTTAAGCACTAATAAATTTGCAATAGTACAGTTCCATAGCAAAAAAAAAACCAAAGTGTGTTTATTCTTTTCAGCGAGATTTCCTGAAAATTCATTGCGTCAAGAGCTACACGCCACTAACCTTAACTCAAAGTTAATTTTAACGCCTTTCACATCACCATTGGACTCCTGGAAATGTGATTGGAGAGTGATTCAGAATTCTGTTATGGAATTTTTAAAAGGTAGTTCTTTGAAAATAATCCATTGGAAAAAAGCAACAACTGCGATTATGTCCTTTAAATAATCGGTATGTCACAATAAAAACAAAAACGCAGGTTAAAATATGTCTTGCTGTTTTGAACTATAACGTGCTTCATATTTACTGGTCTCCAAGGACGTCTGCTTTTATGCTCTCTGCGTTCATTCTGCTCAAGTAGATGACTGTGTCTGTTCAAACTAACACACAAGCAGAATAATAGCAGAGCTATGCGAAATCTGGAGATTTAAAGTGATAACGTATTTTCGTTCTAACGACACGTTCGTGACTTGCACGAGGAACTTACGCACAGACATCGTACACATTCTGCACTTTATTTATTCATATTGACGTCACTCACTCAGGCGTGAGATTGTATGTATGTTTTTGTGACTCTTGGTATTTATGCGTGCGTTTACACTGATTCATTGATGCATTTCCGCTTAACAATCCATGCCGTTGTTCTTTGATTTTGTATATAATAATCAAGCGATCTTTATACCTGCGTCTGTCTGTGTGTTTCTGTGTGCAGCGGCGTTTGTTATGGATGATTCTCTCCAGACCCAGAGTTTTGCTCCTAATGCTGATCTCCGGAACTGTTGTCATTTATGCGTCTTCAAAATCTATGAACGGTAAGCGATCTTGGTGTAGAGTCAGCTTGTCTGTTCGATTCCTTACACGCACACACGCATGTACATAGTTTTTGCTACTGGTACCTAGTTAATGAGATTTCGCTTCTCCCATTTTCATATCCCTCCTCCCACTCTCTCACTCCTTGTCATGTATATATTTAACATTAATACTGATATAAAATGGTTGAATAAATTATATATGTATAAAGAAAACAAAAGACAGTTTTAATAGAGAAATATCCTAGTAAGGAAACAGCTGAGAACGCTTGGTTGCTCGATAAGATCTGCAAAAACTCTTGTGACATTTTTTTTTAAAGCAAGCAACAGAACAATTTCATTTTTCTCACTCGTATTTAGTCCGCAGAATTTTTCTAAAAATTAAATTTTTATGTAGTATTTGTCACACTCTTGTTTAATCTGTAGGAGTTTAGTCTTACATGACTTTTGTCACAGTCATGTTTAGTATTCAGGATTAATGTTGGTCATGTCTGCAGGGTTTTTATTCTTTCGTGACTTTTGTTATATTAGAGCGTAGTCGACAGGGTTTTATTTCTTAGTCTGCAGGATTTATTTCTTATGTGACTTTTGCCATACTTGCGTTTGGTCTGAAGGATTTATTTCTTACGTGACATTTTTTGCCATATTCGCGTTTAGTCTGCAGGATTTTTTTTTACGTGACTTTTGCGATTTCGCGTTTAGTCTACAGAGTCTTATTCTTACGTGACGTTTGCCGTACCCGCATTTAGTCTGTAGGGTTTGTATTCTTACATTACTTTTGCCAAGTTTTTAAAGTTTAGATTTAGACCCTTAATATGTAACTTTGTAATGTTTTCCCCAGAGAGCAGATATTCCCTCTTTCAGCTACATGAAATCTTTCCAAAAACAAATGCTTGAAAGCCCAGTTGAAGATTAACTAAATTTGGCTTTTAAAAAATGTAACAACAGAAGAGGTATTCGTGCGGGAGGGTTACATATCTAATGCATTTATCTAATTTACCTTAGGATACAAAGCAATTTAATAAACATGAATTAAGATAACTTTGCATATGGATATAAATATCTGACTCAGACGTATTAACGAATCCAGCATTGAGAATATATCAAACCCATATTATAGTATGAAAGAAAACAATTATGTTTCAAATATACATTAGAAGTGTAGACAAATATAATCTTTTATTAGTGTCATACATAAAACTTAATGAACAAAAAATGTCTAATTTAAATAGCTATTACATGTGATACTATTCCGGGTTTTAAGAATAAAATCCAATGTGTTTTACAAGGGCTATTCCTGCTTAGTGCAAATGATGTACATTGTATAGTTATACGATAGCTCCAAAATTAAGTTAGAAACAATCCTGCATTCAGAAAGCTGTTTTAACATATAATAAAAATGACAACAATTAATTATGTAGGAATTAAGGATTTATGTAGTAGAAAGTTTAAATGGCTCAGTCAAAATAACTACCATTTTAATCTGGCGTAACGTCTCTCTATACTATATTAGTTTCAATGTGTACGTGTGACGTATGCAAGTAGCATATTTGATACGTAAGTGTTTTAGAAACATATTAATCCACATTAAGATTTCCATTTTGCGTTAAGGTAACCGTTAAACACTTATGGATTTGCATGTCTGAATTATGGAGAAAGAGGAAAACAGTTTACTATGTAGTCCGGAATTAAGGAGAAACAAACAACCAGTTTACTCTGTAGTCCGGAATTAAGACATAGACTTTAGTCCCGCGGTAAGGTACCTAATCAGCGTAATATAACTCAGCGTGGTAATCGTTAATGTGTCTGTGCTTTCAAGTATCAGAGATTTTGTTCACTTTAGGACTTAGGTTATTTTTAACTGGTCTAATCGATAGTGAAAACGACAGTCGATTAATCACGAAGTTCACGACCACTTGCTTATCAATACCGTCGAAGTTTTCTTTTCAGTCCTTTCGACTCCATGTGGTTTATGGCATTGCCTTATGTTCAGTAAAAAAAAATCGTTACTCAGGTTTTTATGATCCACGTCCGGTTTACCATCGACTGCTGGCATTCTTTGATAGTGATGCTATTTTTTTTTATGTTGCACATTGGATAAAGGTGGCGCTGCTAACTTTAACTCTCTAAGTATCAAATAAGTAAACAATTGCTAAATGAATTTATGCTAGCATTTATATTGTAAGGGTTAAGTTAACAAACATTAATCAAACGCAGAGATCCTAACATTGTCACTGTAACAATTAAATTAACCAATCATTAATGAATCGCAGAGATCCTAACATTGTCACTGTAACAATTAAATTAACCAAACATTGTTATAATGGAGGACTGCTAATATTTCAAGTGAAAGAGTTAAATCAACCCAAAAATATTCAAAGGCAGAACTACTGACAATGTTCAATTAACCAATCATTGGTTAAGGGCAAAAACGTTAACCTGTGTACTTCTTCTTTGATGGGGATGATGGCAACTTCCGGCCTGAGCCGATTTCGCTGCCTGGCGAAGGGTTTTAGATGTGGGTGTAGAGAATAGAGTGGTTGATGTTTGATAGAATACCGTTTGAGTTAAATTAACAAACCAATTGTCACAGAACTGCTAACATTGACTTTGTCAGAATTATACGAACTAAATCGCTATCAGTGGCACCAACAGACAGATTATTTGAAATCCGAGTAACCCTTTCCATGCTGAACGCACAACAGGCAGTGTTGACGTCATCTTTACCAATTTGAAGAAAGGCCTACAGTTATGTCAGCAATGGAAATAGGCTAAGATTAACAGGCTAAAGATTTTACCGCTCGCACTTTATACGTCAAAGTAGCAAAACTTTCAGTGAAGTGTAAAGGCTAGGCAGCGAAACCATCAAATCATCCAACAGCCAACTTTCCCTACGTAGGGTGTATATGAGCTTCCCAATTAAAAAAAAATCAGTCAGACAATTACTGAGTCTCGAATTTCACAGGGGTAGTAATTTTCACATCAGATACATTTGCTCATAGTCGGGTCTCTGTTTTGCCAAAGATTCTTGCAATCTTGCCTGCAAATGGCACCTATTGCCAATATTTTCCGAGACAAATGCTTTCCTTTCTCTCCCTTCGTTCTTGCCTGGTGATTGGGTTTAGCTACGTTTTCGCCTGGTGACTGGGTTTAGCTACGTTTTCGCCTGGTGACTGGGTTTAGTTACATTTTCGCCTGGTGATTGGGTTTAACTACGTTTTCGCCTGGTGATTGGGTTTAGTTACGTTTGCTCCTGGTGATTGGGTTTAGTTAAGTTTCCGCCTGGTGACTGGGTTTAGTTACGTTTTCGCCTGGTGATTGGGTTTAGTTACGTTTTCGCATGGTGATTGGGTTTAGTTACGTTTTCACCTGGTGATTGGGTTTAGCTACGTGTGAATGATAACATATTAATCCAAGTTATTCTGGTTTACCGGTTTTTTTAAATTTCAACACTTTCTCTTGCAGGTTTTGAAACGATTTTTCGAAATGGCACAGTCGCCACGTTCCACTATGTTGATGAAAGTTTCTCCGAAGGTAATGCATTAATTAAGTGTCTAATTATTTGACACCTATACTCTCATAGACCAGAGAAAGAACTGGTCTAAAACAAATCTCATCAAAATATTTCAGCACCATCACAATAAATCTTGTCTTCATCAGTCATTTCACTCTTTCACTCAGATAGATAGATAGATAGATAGATAGGTAGACATATATACAGACAGACAGATAGAAAAATAGATCAGACAAACCGACAGACAAGATAGATAGATAGTGTAACTGTAACACTGTCACGTAGGGGGTCTCGTTTGGCTGTTCCGGTCTCTCTCTCTCTCTCTCTCTCTCTCTCTCTCTCTCTCTCTCTCTCTCTCTCTCACGAGGAGTGGGTAGCTCGTGACATGTGCCAGTAATACGTCATCTTTTAGATTTTACGAAAGACACAAGACAGACACCATTGATAGTTGGGAATTCCTCAGGGTAAAACTTATTATTTTATGTTTAATTCATTTATATTGCGGGAAAATATGTGAGAATGAAATCACCATTTTGATGCATTTTGCTTTTTTTCTTTGGTTTAATGATTCTAAAATTATTACTCTTCTTTTCCGTTTCTTTCTTTAATTTGTTTCTCTATTCTCCTTTCTTTTTTTCCTTTTATTAGGTAATGTGTGAAATATATTGTCTCTATGACTCTCTCCCTCTCTCACACATACACACTTAAACAGCACGTTTAATGTACACACACTATGCTTTGATGCAAGTTCACACGTAATTCATTAAATAAAATCTACTCAAAATATTCAATAGCAGGAAGTGAAAGCAAAATCTCTCAAATGCACCCAGAAACACTCATACACACGCACACACAAAATTATTGATTTATGAATACATTGCCAGCCCTTTGAATGATAGTAATATAAAAAAAACTAATCCGTTAATAGTGACTACCTTAACATAGTCATGTCACGCTTCTCACTGCCTTATTAACTCATTACATCATTAGCGATATTAGTCAATTTCTAACGATTTTAATGAGCCGTTTGCAATCAATTCATTACGTGATCATTAAATGACTTCAAGAAAAAGAACTGCCATTCAGCAATATTCTATTCCATAGGACAGACAGAATGATTGTATAAGAAAATTTCCAATTCTAATGTCTATGGAAGGAAAACTATATTTAGTGCTCAGGAGAATGAAAATAGTGTACCTACAACCACATTGCATTCAGTGAGTTTTGTTACCATTTGACATACAGATGTAACCCACCAAAATACAATATTTGCTACAGCCTAAAATCTCATACCCAGAATGAGAAACGCAGTCCGAGTGAATGCACAAAGTATCTGAAGTACATGGTGTTCAGAGTGCTATTTAGATCACCAGGTCGCATTGTGTATAAGCCACGGACTGCTGGCATGTGCGTTTTACTATTTGAGCTGCTTATTCACTTCATTATTGTCGCAGCTTCACAGCTACTGGTGATCTCCCTTATGAGACTGCATGTTGTCATATAGCCCTTCTTGATTCTAGGGCACAAAGATATACAACAGTAAAAGTTTGATCAAAAGATGTTGTGTCAGTTTTGAGTTAACCCCAGCCAAACAAACTAATGTAAGAACTTTATTGAATAAATGTAGATCAATAAGTGCACGCATAGAGAAATCTGTTTGATTGTGAATGTGTGTGTGTGCTTGTGTTATGCATGTAGATATGTGCATGCATGAATATATGTATGTCTGTGTGCGTGTGCGTGTGTGGAGAGAGAGAGAGAGAGAGAGAGAGAGAGAGAGAGAGAGAGAGAGAGAGAGAGAGAGAGAGAGAGAGAGAGAGAGAGAGAGAGAGAGTATTTTGTTTGAACATTTGGATAATTTTCTTTCATTCTCCTAAAATGCCAGTAGGATCCAGAGACCAGAGAGTCATTCTTATTACCTATGGGCGTAGTGGCTCATCCTTTACCTCCTCCATTATCCAACATAGCCAGGACGTTTTCTACTCGTTTGAACCTCTCTACAATCTTATGCGACGAACTATTGGGATAGAAAAAGCAAGGAACCAGTTGTAAGTATGACCTTCATCTTCATTATGCGTTAAAACCAGAACATTGGCTACTTAAATGCTTGCTTATTTGACTGCCATCCATCAAGCGTCTATACTTTAACGAAATTTCCTATCGTTTGTTGTATATGCTTTACTGCTCTTGTACAGTTTGGCCTCAGCTAGTGCTCTAGTTCACCATGAGCCTCAGCTAGTGCTCTAGTTCACCATGAGCCCTAGCTAGAGCTCTACTTCACCATGAGCCTCAGCTAGTGCTCTACTTCACCATGAGCCTCAACTAGTGCTCTAGTTCACCATGAGCCTCAGCTAGTGCTCTAGGTCACCATGATCCTCAGCTAGTGATCTACTTCGCCATGAGCCTCAGCTAGTGCTATAGTTCATCTGTCAGAGCTTCTGAGCAAGTGCTCTAATTGGCCTCGTTACAGTTAGTGTTTACGTCACTTTATCAGATTATATGTGCTTACGTCACTTTATTTATTGAATTAACTGTGCTTACATCATTTTAATTAATAATTAACTGTGCTTACGTCTCTTTTAATGAAATTAGCTGTGCTTTGGTTGCTTTCTTTATTAGATTAAATGAATATGTAATATTAATTATTTGGTGTACATGACTCCAATGTTGTTGTTTCTTTATTAAGTTTATTCTGGATTTAGCTGTGAATTTAACGTTTATTTTTGTTCATATACTGCCGGTAGTCTTGAGGCACTGTTTCACGTGAACTGTCTTAATTATTTATTTAACCAATTTTACGACAGTTTTAGCACTGTTTCACGTTGTATTTTGACTATTTATTTAGCCCAATTTATGACAGTCTTACCCACGGTTTCATCTGAAGTATTTTGACTATTGATCTAACCCTACTCACGGCAGTCTCACTCACTGTTTCACGTGAGATATTTTGACTATTTATTTAACCCTATTTACGACAGTTTTAGGCACAGTTTCATGGGAAGTATTTTGATTATTTATTACTCCCTATTTACGACAGTTGTACCCACTGTTTAACGCGAAGCATTTGACTATTTATGTTTTTACCATATTTACGACAGTCCTATCCACTGTTTCACGTGAAGTATTTTGACTAATTATTTAACCTTATTTACGAGAGTCGTGGTCATGTGTTTCACGTTTCACATATGAACAATTTTTAACAATTATTTTTGTACGAGACGTGCGCCAGTTTCATCGACTGTTCCTTTCTACCATCTCGTTTAAAGTAATGTTTGCTGGTTACTAGATTTATTAATGGGGCTCCTTGATTGCTCTGCCAATTTATGTTCGTTTTTTTCTACAAGTCAAATGCCAATAAATTAGATTTCCGGGTGTGGACATGCTTGTGCACGCAGAATTTTCTTTATTGTCTGTTGTCCGTGAACAAAGTTACACATCATCTGACCAAAGTTACACTTCATCTGTTAAATCGGTACAAATTCTGTTAAATTTGTGATCAAAGCTACACATCATCTGTTAAATCTATGACCAAAGTTACACATCATCTGTTATCTGTGACCAATGTTACATATCAACTGCTGTGACCGAAATTGCACATCATCTGTTAAATTTGTGACCAAAGATACACATCATCTGTTAGCTGTGACCAAAGTTACACATTATCTTTTATCTGTGAGTGAAATGTTGTACATTTTATGTGACACATTTCTAGGTAACGATTGTGTGAAAATTTGTACATTGTATGTGACACATTTCTACTTAACAATTGTGTGAAAAAGTTGTCTAGGTAATGTGACTCATTTCTAGGACTGAGTAAAAATGTATCCATGTTATTTGACACTTGGACCTAATCATTAACCTGTGTTCGTGTGATAACACACAAATGACGTCAGCAACACATGCCATTTGAAGATATAGCTAGTTTGGCACTGGCGTACCCCTTGCACACTCTGGGTGAAGGCGGAGGTGGTGGGTGAGTCAGGTTTGCGTTGCCATAAGTGACCATACTGACGCGTCGTTTAAAAGTCTTTGCCTAAATGCTGGCTCTTTTTTCCTAAGGTGGACAAGATCTCATTAATGAGGATAACGAGTCTCAATCAATCATTCAGACACAGTCGTACATAAATGCAATCATATTTACTCTATATGTACATGAAATAAATCATTCAGACACACAGTCGTACATAAATGCAATCATGTTTAATCTATATGTAAATAAAATCGAGAAATTCTTCTCGGATAAAATAATCATGGCATGAACACTAATGCAATTTTCCCATTGTTGTTGCTGCTGCTAACACACTTCTTTCACTGACATTTCTCAAATAACTTTAATTCTATCCTTCAGTTTAAAGAGAACTGTGTTTCTAATCTCTCACAGGTGGGAAATCTGTGTATACTTTCATTTTTTCTAAGCCACCAAAGATTGATATTAACATGGAAGACTTTCTCATTTGTTAAAATACATAGTTTTAAAGAGTATATTTCCTACCGCATTCCAAACATATGAATGGGGATTCCCTGTGACACAAGCCTGTCGATAAAGGATACATGCACGTCTAGCAGTGCCTTTAAATAAGGCTTGATCCCTCCAAAGCCCTGACTTAATACCGTACTATCTGATACTCTTCACCGTCTCCACAATTCAAATAAAACTGCTTGCAACGTACGGAACTAACAAAACGAGTATTTAAAAAAAAAAAACTCTTTCTATTAAAAAAAATTATAATAGAAAGAGTATTATTTTGTTTTGTAAACCATCGATATTTTTTGTTACTTTATATCGAAACGAGTGTTTTTTTTTTTAAAATAATAAAAATATCACATCGACTACATTTTACGATAAACTAAAAGAATATTTTGTATTTTAAAACAAATATGAATATTTTATTAACTTTGTAATAAAGCGAGTATGTTTATACTTTATAATCGAACTAGTATGTTAATACTTTATAACAAAACGAGTAATTTTATTTTATAAGAAAGCTAGTATGATTTGACTCTATGATAAAACGAATGTTTTCACTTTATAACGAAACGAGTATTTGAAAAAAAATTATAACAAAATAGTATTTTAATTTATAACCAAAAGAGTATTTCAAAACTTTATAACATTGAATTTTTCTTATTTATATAAAACAAGTTTTCTTTTTTAAAAATAAATAAAGCGATTACTTGTTTTTACTTAATAACATAATGGGTATTCTAATATCTTACCAAATCGTTTAACCTTGGAGAAAGCTTGTTAATGTATGAATGAATAATATGAATCAACCAATCTCCCAAAATCATTCCAGGTCAGATAATTGTATGAATGAATAATATGAATCATCCAGTCTCCCAAAACCATTCCAGGTCAGATAACTGCGATACGACGCGTATGGCTATATATGTTGAACAAGAAGACATAAGCACTTGTCATCATCTTTTATTCGTTGATGATAAAACTCTCCCACATCCGAGTGTACTAATGGCACTGTCTGTAGCCGACTGTTGCAATGGTCGCTTTCTCTTGTCTGCGTTTTGAGGAATATGTTACAGAATTTACGAAAACCCCAACGCACTTTGTCACCAACGTATCTGATCACGTGTCCTAACGTCGTCACTTTCACTGGCTGCACATTTAACCGAAAAGTAAAGAAAATCGCCATGTTGTTTGGCCTCCGTCCAGAAATGCGTATCTGACCTTCTCTCTGTCCCTTTGTATGCTCAGTACCTTCCGATCTTACCTTTACGCTATGCGCACGATACCAGCATTCATACTTCGCATTTATAGCAGCTGCTAAACTAATATGATCAAGAGGAATTATATGTACGTCTTAATAAAAATATGCAGCTGTGATTATATCTCTTACACACTGATTATATCTCTTACACCCTACATATTATATCACCACATGTAATATCTGCTATGAATCCGCAACCACTTTAAGAAAAAATCACTATTCTAAAAAAATCCCCGTACCCTTTGAAGAAAAACATTAACACAAAGAACACATCAATATTTCTTTCATTGTAATCATTATTTATTGGCACTTCCCAGTATCCTTTGAATATCAAAGAACAAATAAATATTTCTTTCGTTGTAGTCATTATTTACTGACATTCCCCGCACCCCGTGAACAACAAAGAACAAATAAATATTTTAAAAAATTGTAATCATTATTTATTGATACCCCGTGAACAACAAAGAACAATAAATATTTTTTTCGTTGGCTTGCAGCTGGATTCCAATCTCTTCGCGTTCCAGTTTTGATGAAGAGTCCGTCAGGATCATGGAAACCTTTCTCACCTGCAGCTTCGAATCGATGAACGTCAGTGACATTGACAACTTTCAGCTCCGCAATTCCCTGGACAGCCGCATGCTGTGGACATGCGCGCAAAGCAGCTCCAACTTCACGCCCATCAACGTCATCGACTGCTTCATCAAAACCAGAGACTACTGCCTGAGTAGACGAGTGAAGATGGTCAAGACAATTCGGCTACGAGGCACTGCCGTAGCGCAGCTGCTGAGAAAGCACCCGGACATCAAGGTCCTGTATCTGATACGGGACCCCCGGGGCACAATCGAATCGCAGAAGCGGGTGTTTGGGAACTTCGAGTGGGAGAATGTCACAGAGTTCTCGCGGAACTACTGCGCCAACTTCCGGGAGGATCTGAACGCCATGGAACCGCTGTTCGATGAGTATCCCAAGAACATGAAGCTGCTTAGGTACGAGACGCTTGCGGAATCTCCTCTCAAGGTCTCTGAGGAGTTGTACGCTTTTCTGCAGCTGAACTTTACTGCGGCCACCAAGGAGTACATCGTCAACAAGACGGCTGCTGGTATGTCCTCTCGCAGCGCGTACGGCACGACACGCGCGAACTCCTCCGCTGCAGCATACAACTGGCGGCGGCACATATCTCTGGAAGCAGCGCAGGTGATCGATAGTAACTGCAAAGACATTTACGATAAGCTGGGTTATCTCCCTGTTTTGACGAAGGAGCAGTTAGAATCTAATCAACACAGTCTAAAAGTAGACGTTGTATTTAAAGGCACACGACTCTAAGAAAATGCTTAATTCCATGCTCGGAGTGCAAGCGTTTAAGGAAATAAGTTCCGTGCTTAAAATTCAAGTGTTTTGGGGGAAATGTGTTCCGTTTTCTGAATTCAAGTGCTTAGGGTTTAAGTGAGCAGCACCCAGTAAACTAACGTTTCAAAATAAATTAAGACGAAATGCCTGAATTAATTAAACGGTGCTCTCCTAGTGTGTGAAAGAGAGGGAAGGGGGAGAGAGGAAGGGAATGAGTGAGAGAAAGAGAGAAGGAAAAGTGTGTGGATGAGTCAGGGACATATGATTCTAAGTCACTTGCTGTTCACGAAAACAATTTATTTTATTTTTATTTAAGTATTATAATATCAACATTTTGACTAACGTTGCAATAACCTTGGAGGCATTCCATGTACATAAGGGCGATAATCAGGGTTAACACTGTATTTTGAATAGCTCGTTGGCGTTTGGCATGTTAATGTTTAACTGTTGGTTGACTTGTGACATTGTTGTATATTTCATGGGAGTTTGTGATGCATATTTCCGATTGTTGTATATTTACTCACATTTCGTTTTTATGCACGTGCACGCATTTTGAACATTTTTCGGGGTAAAGTGCGTTACTTATGTTGAAATAATTGTGCTATCTTTTTAATATTTACAGTAATGTTTATTGTATTTCCTTGTGTTTGCTTTTCAATCGACGAAACTGGTTTCCGGTGAGCTTGGTAATGTGGATCATTATTGAAGAGAAAACCCATAAGTACTTGACTAACCTCGAGGAAAATATCTCATGTTTTCGTGTACACTATACAATTTGCTTGCTTGGTTGTTTGTTTGTTTGGCTTTTAAGTACAGTTCATTTTTTGTTTTCTCACCTTCCTTTGTACATAATTTTCCTATATATTTATTTTGGTGGGGTAAATATGAATCCGGTTACCAATATGTAGTGATTACAACTCCTTTATTAACTCATGATGTAATGTTAAATGGCTATAAATTTACGGGTGTATATTAGAAGAAGACACACGTGGATATATTTGTCTTGACTTCAACGTAAATGGAAATAAATGTACGGGTGGATATCAGGGTGAATAGGAAGACACGCGTGAGCATATTTGTTGTCCTTTATTTTTAATTCTGACAAAAGAAGACTAATGCATGTCATTGAAAAGTACTCAATGATTATCACGAGAAAATCGATAATAGAATTTTAAAAAGTAATTTCAAACAACACGAGGTACAACAAGGTAACACTGCTGCAATGTTTTGTCTTGTGAGTGAGAAAGCAACAACGGCAATTCCAGAAAGTGTACAACGGCGTCACACTCGGTTCTAATTCATATAAATACGTATCGCCATGTTGCTCTACTGAAGGCAGTGGTTAATGGTACCGCTGTGCTCGCGCATGTCTTATCAAGATGTGTGTAAGATTATCGCTGTGCTCGCTCATGTCATATCAAGATGTGTGTATGATTATCGCTGTGCTCGCCCATGTCATATCAAGATGTGTGTATGATTATCGCTGTGCTCGCTCATGTCATATCAAGATGTGTGTATGATTATCGCTGTGCTCGCTCATGTCATATCAAGATGTGTGTATGATTATCGCTGTTCTCGCTCATGTCATATCAAGATGTGTGTATGATTATCGCTGTGCTCGCTCATGTCATATCAAGATGTGTGTATGATTATCGCTGTGATTTCATTGATTATTTGCCAGGTCTGTCACATGACACAGCAGTGAACCTTGTTCTATAACTTTTGGCCACATGCGAATTGCTTTCGTGAACGAAAACTGCCACTTTACATCAGAGATTTTGATCGTTAGGGTAACATTATCGTAATTCTGAGTCGCATTTACCTTTTTAATTTCGTCTTTGCATTGGTTTTAGTAAGCCACAATGGAGCTGGTCTTGTTTTTGGTGAAGAATAAATATTTACTGCTGTATGTTTTTTTTCCATCGATTGTGAAAGGAAGTTGTTTAATGCAGTACGTCACTCAGTAAGGGAGAATTAATTTGTGCAGCACGTCCCTCGAGGAAGGAGAGCGGGGTTGTTCAAGCAGTAGGTCACTCGAAGGAGAATGGGGATGTTTGCAAAGTGCGTCACTCATAGAAGGAGAATGAAGTTGTTCCTGGAGTATGTCACTCAAAAAAGAAGGAGAACGGGGTTGTTCAAGCAGTACGTCAAACAAGAACGGGAGAACGGGGTTGTTCACGAAGTACGTCAGAGTAGAAGAAAGAATGGGACTGTTAATGGAGTACATCACAGAACGAAGGCGCATCGGGTTGTTTCTGCAGTGCGTCACACAAGGAAGGAGAGTGAGGTTATTTAATAAATACGTCGTTCAAGGAAGGAGAATGAGGTTGTTAATGAAGTATGTCAACTGAAATTTTGAACTTGAGATGTCGAGATTTAAAATTCGACAGAGGAAACTGTTTCCTTTCTTTCTTACATCTAGCGGTACAACTTTGGTTAGAATATGTTTTTGCGCATTTAATGTTTGTGTGTTCCAGATAATTATCAGTAAGGGCAACTCTAAAATTGAATTCAAGACGATGTTATGACAAACATTTAAAAAAAAAATAAAATGTGATACTGTTTTATTGGGTTTCTTATCTAGTCAAATTTGTGAAATGTAATAAAGGACCTTATAGCAACAAAGAATCAGTCCGAAATATTGAAGAAAGTTTGCCCTTTCTAGCCCGCCCCTCTTTCATCATTATGCTATATTTCGTTTTCTTCACTGAACTGGCATACAAGCAGACAGACACACATATATATATATATACAGACATGTACACACATGTATACACAGATGTACACACATACCAACATGGACTGATTCACATAAACGGTTTTATTTGTCAGCTTATTACTGCCTGTCATGTAGGAATTTATCCAAATAGTACATCACTTAGCAACTAAATACTACGTCAAATAACAACTAACACTTACGTAAATTAACAACTAAAAACTAAGCAAGACACTGAGTGTTGTGCAATATGATGGCTATTTGCGATCATGTTAGTTAGAGGCTTCAGGATTATAATAATCCGACTTTTACGCGTCTTCACATTAGAGGCTTCAGAATTATAATAATCCGACTTTTACGTCTTCACAATGCAGCAATGATTGTTTTTCACTCTTAACTTTAAGTGAGTGCCTTAATTACTTTTCCCTATTTTAGTCCACTCTTCCCTATTTCAGTCCACTTTTCACTATTTTAGTCCACTCTTCCCTATTTCAGTCCACTCTTCCCTATTTTAGTCCTCTCTTCCCTATTTCAATCCCCTATTTTAGTCCACTCTTCCCTATTTAAGTCCACACTTCCCGATTTTAGTCCACTCTTCCCGATTTTAGTCCACTCTTCCGTATTATAGTCAACTCTTCATATTTTAGTCCACTTTTCCCTATTTTAGTCCACTCTTCCCTATTAAGTGAGGATTACAATTCAAAAGAACACCCTATAATCTACATTCCAGTAACTGGTGTTTACAATTCAAAAGAACACTCAATATCCCTCATAGTTTACATTCTAGTAACGGAAGTTAACAAATCAAAAGAATACCCAATGTCCCCTTTATACTACATTCTAGTAACTGATGTGAACAATTCAAAAGAATACCCAGTGTGCAGAAGTGACCACATTCTAGTAACTATTGTTAACAATTCAAAAGAACGCCTAGTGTACCCAATAATCTACATTCTAGTAAGGGATGTCAACAATTCTAAAGAAAACCAAACGGCTGTGCTGTGGCCAGAAACGCCCGCACTTCAGATGTTTTGTTTTCGATTTTAAAAAAATCACTTTGCTGGTAACGTGATAACAAAGTTTATTGTTCCACTTAGCACGAAAACATGACCGCGGCAAGGAATATAATGCAACGCTGGGTTGTCATATTAGCACGAAAACATGACTGTGGCAAGGAATATAATGCAACGCTGGGTTGTCATATGCTTTTTATATGCTAGTTGTGGTTTGTGGAGACTGTGCAAGTGAAACAAACTCTTTTTAAGCTACAGTTAACTAATCTTTCTATTTTGTTACATATTGGCCAGCAATTTACTTAAGAAGTCTGATACTTGAGAGTGATGAAGAAAAAAAGAAACTAATTTTAATTTAGTATTCTTAAGTTGAGTCTCTTGCAGATATCAGAATATTTATTTAAAAAATACTTTTTATCATATGAAGGTTTATAGGTATTCAGTGAAAGTCATTTTTGCTCACCATAAAAAAATATCAAAAGTCCTAACCGTAAACCGTATCAGTATAGTGGACACAGTAGTATGCTGAAGTGGTTTGGACTTAACGTGACGTGCTAAGTCTGTGCTTATTTTACTTTCACGTGACTAGCTGGAAGATGCGTTTATTTACGTCACTGTTGTAAAGATGTTACTTGCTTTATTACAACGTCACTGGTCATTCCATTAATTTTATAGACCTTATATATCTTTGCCGACCTTGTCTTGTGCCCAACAGCTATCATTGCTCCGTGATAAAATGGTCGACATTTAGCAATGTTCGGTGTGGGTCATAACTGCCCGTCATGCTTAACAGCAAATTGCACAGCAGGGCTTTAGTTTCTGTTGAAAGGCGTCTATTTATAACTATCGGCAGTATTAGTGTGAGAACTTGTGATAAGGACGTGATAACATGTCTACAGCACTGACTTGTCCTTATTTTGGTAAATTACTTTGTGGTAATGAACAGTCTACGGTTGCTTACAGATGTTGTTTACTTTTGTTTATTATCATAAAAAGGTGCAATTGTTTAATTTTATATTATTATTGTCTATTATTTAAGAAATGTTTTCATTTTGAGTTCAACTACATCCTGATAATGAAATTCTTGTTCGTTTTTTTCTCTCTCTCCTTCCTCCCTCTTCCTTCATGACTTGCCTATTCGACATTTTATTTGCCTAAAAGTCTACTACTACTACAACTACTACTACTACAACAACTACTACTACTACCACAACTACTACTGCTACTACTACTACAACTACTACTACAACAACAACTACTACTACTACAACTACTACTACAACAACTACAACTACTACTACAACTACCACTACAACAACTACTACTACTACTACAACAACTACTACTACTACTATCTATCTATCTATCTTTCTATCTATCTGTTTGAAAGTCTGCTCGCGTAGTTTACATATCCATCTTCATATCCGACTAAGTGCCTTCTAGTCTCTCTGTATATTCTCTGTATTTATACACAATTTACACTCCAGTCAAAAGAATTTATTGATTGTAATACTGAAAAAAAATAATCTGGAAATTATCTCACAAGAGGCCTATTTCACCTTTATGGAAACATGTATTATAATAGTGTCAAAACATAATCTATCACTTTGTCTTGTTCATGTGAAAATGAAGAAAAATAAATTACTTAAAGATAAGTTGTTTTCCTTTAGCTTGCTTGGTTGGCTGGTTGGTCGCTTGGTTGGTTGCTTGCTTGTTGGCGTAGAACCTATTACTAGTAGAGCACTATGGTGGTGGCTCAAAAGGCCCAATTCGAGAATTGTATAATCCGAAATATAAATAGCATTACTAGCATTACTCTCTCTCTCTCTCTCTCTCTATATATATATATATATATGTGTGTGTGTGGTGTGTGTGTGTGTGTGTGTGTGTGTGTGTGTGTGTGTGTGTGTGTGTGTGTGTGTGTGTCGTGCTATCACAACTTGTCTACAGGTTTTCTAATCTTGCAGTAAAACTATACCCTGCCCTTAAGACTTCTGAACCTGCAATAAAACTTTGCTATCTGTACAATAGTCTTTCTATCTTGCATAAAAAATTATTATCCTGTCGACAGTTTTTCTACCTTTGATTAAAACCTGCTATGCTGTAAAGTTTTTCCACCTTTGAATAAAACCTGCTATGTTGTCAACAGTTTTTCCACCTTTGAAAAAAACCTGCCATGCTGTCAACAGTTTTTCCACCTAAAGCCTGCTATGCTGTCAACAGTTTTTCCAACTTTGAATAAAACCTTGCTATGCTGTGATGTAAAAATGGTTTATTATTATTGATTGACGGATCTGCTTTAAACCATGCGCCATAATGCAAGGGAAGCAATTCACTGATTTGCTTTTTAGTGTCACCGGGTTGCTACCCTTTCATTGTTTGACCTGTGGCACACAATGGTTATTGCTGTAGTTGGTAGTGAAGATGGTGTGTGAGTGTATGTCTGAGTATATTGTATAACGATGCAAAGATAATAATGAAAGGAAGAGTCAGAGTGAGTGAAGGATACAACTAGTAAGTCATGGAAAGAAACAATGAGAGAGCCAGAAATAGAAGCAGACAGAGAAAAAGAAATCGAGAAACAGAGTATTAAAGAAGTGTGTGGCATACTGCAGATGGAGACAGCCAGAATCAGAAATTTTCCTCTCACATACCGCAGCCAGAGAGAGCCAAAGTCACGTTATAGACACAACGGAGTCACATGTGAACAGGTTTCGCTTTCACCAGTCAATCACACCAGAACATATACGAGTAGCAAAAATCCAAATGAGCACTCACGTGACACTTTAAGAAGTTTAAGGGGGGGAATAATGGCCAACGGAGAGGGGGGGGGAGTATTATAATTGCCCATGGTGTCTGTGTGTGGTCCTAGAACAAGGTCTTGATCGTGAAGCACATTGTCGGTAATAAAGGTCGTAAGGTTAACCGCTGCGGCTCTGCACCTGTTAAGGACGGTGGTAGTAACCAGTGCTAAAGGGGAGGGGGCCCTCTCAGAAAAAATAAATCTAACTCAAAACAAAATAACTTCTCGTGTAAAACAGCGAGTGGTCACAGCACATGCGACTTTCTCACTACAATCAAAGGAAAGACGAAAGAAATTAAATCTCTACATAGTATCACATTTGTATTTATGAGTGAATATTATATATATGCATATTCACACACACGTTCATACATGCGTACATACAAACGTGTGTGTACTATTACTTCATGTATTAATCATTTGGGATCCTAGCTGCTTTCTACAAACAACATTCCAAAGAGTATTTGTAGAAATTTCCTTAAGTTATTACATCTGCAGTTAAAAGACATATATAAATTGCTATTTAAAAATTTTATCTTATGTACGGTTGCAGTATATTTATATAGATACATAAATATAAATTCCTATTAGCATACCACTCTCTTTTGAAAAATGTCCGCCTCTTTCTCCAAAGAGTGCTATTTAAGTTAACTAGAAATAATTATGACACACTGACCTTCCATGACAAAATAGACATTTTCCTCTCCCTTTTACTCGCATTCTTTCTTCCGATCCCACACAAAAATAAACGTTTTGTTTACTAATTCGCGATTTCTACCGGCAACTGATTCACTCAGCGAACATAACAAACCTAATTCTCTCTTTTTAGTTGTATATTTCCAAGAAAACTTGGCATCTCCAAAACAAAATACAAACATATTTCTCTCCCTTAGTTCACATTTGAACTGATTATAGGGGTGCGTACTAATTCGGTATCCTCCCCTTGTCTACTGTAGCGATGAAATAGGATGTAAATTTCTTTCTCTGTCCTTGAGATGGAACAGCGACAAAACTGCTTCTCTTTGCTAGTTACCATTTTTTGTACAAATAAATTATTTATTTCACAAGTTTCTTCATTTTATTGCTCGAGTTTAAATCAAACTTATCTTATCTCTGATAGTTCTATATATAATCTAACTGTTAAAACTAATAAAATGTCATTATTGCGTATGTTTATTTTGACATGAAACTGCTATCAGATAGTTTGTTAAGGTTTATCACATCATCATTCATGAAATATGACCCAGTGGATAAAGCACTCAACTCCGGGCAGACATTATAGGTAGAGTATGTTTCCAAATGCTTATGATCGATCCGTTTGCAGAAAACCTTCATAACGAGCGCGTTGTTCTGCAAAGGGGTCAAAATGGCTGACCTCATTCTCTTATTTCAAAATGAGATCAGTGCATTTATATTACATTTATAACTTCATAGATACACGAAAATAATCAATTACATACATACATTTACACATTTCACACACACACACACACACACACACACACACACACACACACACACGCACGCACGCACGCACGCACGCACGCACGCATGCGAACGCACGATTCCACATTTCACACTCATAGACTCATATTAACACGTACGACTATCTATTCGTATTGCACACCACAAATACACATACACATAAACACATACTTCCACATACACAGTATCATATGCACACTCACGCACTCGCTCAGTTACACAAGACTATCAAACAAAGACACTCTCAATTACTCACACACTCCAACACATACTATTGCACAATTACACTTTAACACTCACACAATTATACTCAAAATCACACAATTACACTTTAACACTCACACAATTATACTCAAAATCACACAATTACACACAGTCGCACAACTACACTATCACACAATTACACACTTTCACACAATTACACACACACTCTTACAATTACACACCACACACACACACGCACAAGATCACATAATCACACTTATATATTCATATATACATATATTCATATGTATTTTGCAATTGAACAATAACTTTTCACTCTTGACATCCAGGTGAAGCCCATTTTAGAGCAAACACGGTTTCTCTGTCCGAATTCTAAAGCGTTTCGTATACACTCTGTCATGTAACCATACTGTAAATGCGAATTATAGACCTTCAAAAAGTCATTCCAAGTCACAGACCTTCAAGAAGTCAATTCAGTCACTGACCTTCAAGAAGTCAATACAGTTCACAGACTTTCAAGAAGTCAGTCCAGGTCGCAGACCTCAAGAAATCAATCCAGTCACTGACCTTCAAGAAGTCAATCCAGTTCACAGACCTTCAAGAAGTCAGTCTACTTCACAGACCTTCAAGAAGTCAATCCAGTCACTGACCTTCAAGAAGTTAGTACAGTTCACAGACCTTAAGTAGGTCAATCCAACTCAGAGACTTTCAGGAAATCAATCCAACTCACAGACTTTCAGGAAATCAATCCAGGTCACAGACCTTCAAGAAATCAATTCAGACCATAAAAGCTAATTCAGATCATAGTCTTTCAAGTACCAGTAAGTCATTGTAACCCACTACCCGATCTGGTACCCGGTTACTGGTAAAGGGGAGCTAATCCTTGCTGAAGCATTACGTGTATATGGTGATAGGATATGAACATGAAGTTGAAATTATCATTATACCACCCTGGGGTTAGGATTAGGCCGAATACATTTTAGGATATCCTTTTATTAGTGTTACAGCTTCATTAATGCCCCGTCCAACCCCCAAACACAAAAGATAATATGAGTCTTATCGATACAAGACACGGAAAGATAATTAATCAGCAATTTATTGAACAACAATCATGATTAGAGGTTCCATAATCGCGTAACAACGGAAAGTAAACTATTGCACATATAATTAATGTTTTCCAATACTGAGATCATATATGTAATTAGTAGATGACTGATGCACTGAAATCATTCGTTAATTCATTAAAACACTTCTAAATCAGGTGAAAAATACAATAACAATTATGATAGCAGTCTGCCCTGTTATATCCAGATCTGTAATGGTAGTGTTCAGTTATTATTCAAAGACAAATATTTGTCCTTCAAAATCATCCAATTTACTGTACAAAATTATCTAAAGTTAAAAATATATAAAATATATAATATTTAACTAATTAGTCAGAGAGAGAGAGAGAGAGAGAGAGAGAGAGAGAGAGAGAGAGAGAACACAGAGCGATAGTTAATGGGAATCAAATATACTACCGTTATCAGGCAAAATTCTCCTCTACCAAATGCCAGCCACCTCATTTCACGCCAAGCGAGGAGTGGGGATGACCTTCAGAACTTGTCCTCACAGAGCCACAGTACTGACCCCTGCATCCGTACCCGACAGACATTTAGCGTAACATCTTTAATTTCCACGTACCCCACAGACTTCTACTCACTAAGCAGCAATCTAACGCAATTCTGAATAGAGGTGAGCTGGCGAACTACTTCAGTTCTATCAAAAGAAAGCTATATTTTAAAATTTTAAACCATAGAGCTCTAATAAGAGGTGACCTTCAGCGCTTTGCAACTCAATTAATTGTATTCAAAAACTAGAAACTACATTGATTTGACAAAGAATGAGCAGTTGGTCACCGCTGCTGAATCAAAGTTAAACACCACATTGATTTGACAAGGGCTGAACAATCGATCAATGCAGCTCAGTACATTGTATTCAAAGGTAACATCACATTGATTTGACAAGGGCTGAACAATCAGCTAATGCAGCTCAGTACAATTTCTTCAAAGTTCGACGTCACAAAGCTTTGACAAGGGCTAAACAGTGTGACGCCACACATTTCATAATATTAATTTAATTCTAAAAACATAATTATTCCTATAAAATTAAAAATGGAATAAAATAATGCTTTAAAATGGAACATTTAATTAAGAAAAAGCTGGACGCTTGATTATTTTCGTTGCATCATAGAATTTCCAGTATTTGTGAGTCCATCCAGATCAGGCATCTTCGGGAAGTCAACCCATGTCAAGACCTTCAAGTATAGGTTAAATCTTCGACCTTTAAATCGTCAACCTGAGGTGGAGTAAATTTGCCTATACCTATTTCCGGAAGTAATTGTTGTATAAATTGTTAAATTGTCAGACTAACCTGACCTTTGGCACTCCTTATGACAGTATTTTTGAAAGTGTCAGAGTTGAAATAAACAAAACGAGTTGAGAATATGCTAGAAGTTGCTGATGTAATGCAAACCAGTTCCAACTGGGTGAGTAGTTTTAATTATCCCATGGTTAAGATTTATGAGAACGAGACAAGAATGGGCTGAGATCCAAACGTTTACCTGCTGTAGACAATTCTATTATCTAGTCATTTGAATTTGAAGTGGCAGAGAAGTCTGGTCTTGACAGGTAGCCATTAGCTTAATGGTGAGTAACTGAATGTTTGAGGGAGAATGGACTCAGAAATATTTCATGTAGTTTTGCTATTGATATGTTATACTTGTGTTTTATGTAGACATGTATTATGTGAGTAGATTATTATTTCTACAAATGTTTGAACTAAGCTGCTCATGTATAGTGTGTTAACACTTGATATTGTTTTACATGCTGTATTTATTATGCTGTGTGCACGTATCAGGTTAATAAATAACATTGCAGGAAACTGTAAGTAGATACTGGAATGTAAGAAAGAATGGAGCTATAAAGCGATACACTGGAAACCTAGGTTTGCTCCCTGATTATATTTTTCAGAGTAAAGCAGCCTTTTCTCTCCTCGTGTTATTTGAATCTTCTGATTCTGATTGTAAGCTGTTATGACTGACTGTGATAGAGGCAGGAAGAAGTGTGTTTAATTGTAAAAGGGATACACTACATTTCTTTATGTATCATGGCAAAGTATGCTGATTACATCGGATGATTTCTAGTACAGTGAAGTTACTCAAAATCATTACAATTGTTGTTCTACAATCTTCATGAAGGAACGGACAGTGAAAGAGGATGCCCAAGTTTGCTTCGAGAGAATAACAGCATGTCAGTGTTTTTGATCTGTGTAGAGAGAGACACTTATTGATGTGTACAATAAATTTGTGACATGTTTAGAGAGAGACACACCTTTTGATGTGTACAATAAACTTGTGACATGTTTAGAGAGAGAGACACCTTTTGATGTGTACAATAAACTTGTTACTTGTTTAGAGAGAGAGAGAGACTGTTACGTTTCCAGTATTTATTTAGAGACCCTGCTTAGGAAATTATAGAACTTTAATTTACTATTTAAATTAATTCCCTCTCGTTTAACCTAAACAGACTGGTTGCTCAAATCATCATTCGACTAAATTAAAAAATGCATCTTTGTAGTCTAGATCACAGATTTACGAACTGATAATTTGCGTACATTAGCTAGATTGGAAATCGTTAAAAACTCTCTTAGATTCATATGCATTCATTACGTCATTCGCTTAGCTCAAACAGCCCCCATCCAATCCACATTTTTTGGTCTATATGCATACAAATTACTACAAAAAGAGGTTCTTAACAAGATGAAATAAGATTTAATAAGTTTAACAATTAACAGCAACAATTAATCACGAGCACGAAGTCTAGATTCAATACAAATGTTATTTCTTGCTCTATCGTCTTTGTTATTTGTTTTAACGAGAATTTCTGCCAAAATATTCACTTGATCCTGGACCACAGTAGATATACTTAACTACACTCTTGGTCGCATGTGGGGTTCAACTGGTTAGAACTTGTCCACATCACTTTGGCTCATCGTCAGTACTGCATAGCATAACAGTCAATCGTCCACTCAATTACTGCATCGCTAATGTACTTGTGACGATCGTTAACCGTAGTTAACACAATGTACTTCAACGTAGTTCACGTATGGGTCATGAAGATACCCGAGTTGGCGTACGACTCAAGAAGTACGAAGGTAGAGAGGAATAACATAAGAACCCGGCTCTCAAAAGTAGATTTACTGCTCTAGCGCGGGTTCATCTTTCGACTCTCTCATACGACTCTGGTATGCGGCGGGACGGAGCTAATGCAGCTGTCTTGTGCGTCTGCCGATCTGGGAAGCGAGTACGGATTTCGCGCGCGTGATCATATTTTATAAAACTGCATTGAATGCATCATGTGACCGCTCACGTGGTATGTTGTTGATCTCGAAGGTGCTGGACAATGGCCTAAAGTTATGCAACAAATCTGACCTTGCTAGAAGCTTCTCGATACTGATGTATCACGGGTGAATTTCAACAAAGGTCCCTTCAAAATTTTAATTTTGAAAACGAGCAATTGGGTCACGAGGCCATGACACAGAATTTGTCACACTCGTCACAGAGACACCTTTTGATGTGTACAATAAACTTGTGACTTGTTTAGAGAGACACTTATTTAGAGAGAGAGACACGATGTGTACAATAAACTTGTGACTTGTTTAGAGAGACACTTATTTAGAGAGAGAGACACGATGTGTACAATAAACTTGTGACTTGTTTAGAGAGAGAGAGAGACACCTTTTGATGTGTACAATAAACATGTGACATGTTTAGAGAGAGACACACCTTTTGATGTGTACAATAAACTTACAACATTGTTGCAATAGTGCATGGAAGGCATTACTGAATTCAGGTAATGTACAAAATATTATCATTATCTCTAATAACTCCATTTCTGTTCTCTCCTGTAATTTACATTGACACTTTCTTTGAATTGTATTTAGGATATAAGATTGTTTAAAGTTTAAACGGAGACATTTTTGAACATGGTTTCATGGAAATTTTGATGTCAATAAATATGTGGTTCATTGTATTTGTCATATATATATATATTTCATTGTTGATTTAATACATTTATTGTGAAATTTATTGACTTTCTTAAAAATATTGATAACCTTATGTTGGAGAAGAAAGTGGGTGGATGGAGGCTCGCTCAATAGATATTAAAGATGGATTTGTCTTCTCCTTTAGTAAGAAGCTTTCCACCTACGGAAATATTGTGACGGTAAATGTGGTCTTAATGGTATGGAAGGGAGGAAACGTTTACAGAGCCCGCATATCCGCCAAGTGAGAGCGACGAGTGGTGTCTTTTGGGGAATTATTAATAAATTAAGATTTTCATCACTTGTAATTAGTTATGAATGATTAATTAATTAAAAATAATTATAATCATTAACTAAGTGGCGTTGGCATAACACAACCCTTGTACAGACTTTGATGTACGGGTTAGTCCTTACACCTTCAAGAAGTCAGTCCAGGTAACTGCACGTTTTTCTTTATTCTTATTATTGATGTGTAGCACTTTATTATTTGCAGACTAGTCTTGTTTCAAATTTCTGCATTGGTGTACCCTGTCAAGTTATTTACAGTTAGCTCTTTATCCTTTCTTCTATCCCTTCCCTAATTTGTGAAAATTTCGACCATCGTCATCATCGCTGTTATCATCATCATTAATATCAAAACCATCATCACCATCTTCATATAATTTTCTCTTCATCATTAAAGCATCATGGTAATTTCATCATTTTATTATAACCATTGATTATTATTACCTGACTATCGGTGTCTATTGTTTGTTCACTTTTGCCTGTCTATCAGTGTCTATTGTTTGTTCACTATTGCCTGTCTATCAATGTCTATTGTTTGTTCACTATTACGTGTCATTTGTTTTTGGTTGTCGTCGCTGATCTCACAATCCTTCAGGTAAATGTAGAAATAGAAGAAAGCATTAGAAGAATTATCGTGTTGTTGTTATTACCATCAATCATATCGACCGATTCCATTAACGCCTGTCTCTCAGGTGCAAACTACTTTGTCGCTGCACTGAGCTGGATGAAAGTGAACTATTATTTGACTGGTAATGATATAGCTATGATGAAAACAAATTATGGTAAAACAAATTAATCAAGACAAAGCCAGAAAACAAACAGTTAAATAATTAATGAAACAAATTAATACATAGATATGTGAGTAAAAGTCTAAACAAAAATGAAAGCAACAAGAAAGAGAGAAAGAAAGTCACAGTGGTCTATGAAGACAGTACTGCTCTAATTATTGTGTGTACGTGGCGAGGCGGGGGGGGGGGGGGTTCCAAGAATACTGTAGTTCTGATTTGTTAAGCAGACTTTTTCCTTTTAGAGGTGGACAGATCTACATTTCTCATTATGAAATGGATATTAATTTCGAATCAAGGTATCACTTACCACAAGCCATAACAAGTACGACAATACGTTAGTATTCAACGGACCTAAAACTTTATTTCCACCATCAAAGTACAGGATAATTAATCGGTTAGCTTGTGAAAAAAAAATGAACGTGACTGCCGATTAGAAAATCCTTCTACCTAAGGAATAGTTTTGCATTTCATTTCCAGTGATGGCGGCGGGGCAGACTACTCTGCTGACGATGCTCGGCGAGAGTAGCACGCTCTCTTGTTACGCTCTACATGTGCAGCTAATCCGATTTAGTGCTACTTCAGGCAACGCTGACCTCGCCTGACTTGCTTTCCTTTTATCTTCCGTAAAGCAATGTTCGTGTCACTATTGGCCATATTTGTTAGACTTCCTGTATGCAGGAGTCCAGGAGGCGAGGAAAATATCTACCCTATCACGGTCCATTTATTTTCTCTCTCAGACAGAAAGGTCCAGAAAATCATGCCAATTCCTATTATTCTTCGGAAAAGTTGTTTTTGTGGACGTTATTGGACCCACCCGCCCTTGTGTACCCTTCCCTCTTAAATTATTTGACCAGAATGAACTGGATTGGAAAATAACGACAAAAATATTGTCCAAAGAAAAACTAATTTTATTTTTTTAAAATTAAAAATATGACTGAGCAGTTATTATTATCCAATAATTAAGATTTACAAGAACGAGATCAGTCAATGGGCTGAGATCAAAGGTTACCTGTTGAAAAGAATTTATTTTCTAATCACTTTGAATCTGATGTGGAAGAAGACCAGTCATGAAAGGCAGCCATTAGCTTAATGGTGAATTAACTGACTGATTGAGAGAGAATAGACCTAGATATATTCGTGCATTTTGCTACTGACATACTTGCGTTTTACACAGGGATGTATTGAGTAGATGACAAATTGTGAACTATGATGCTTGTATGTACTATACTAAACACTTGACATTGTTTCTAGTGAATATGTTCATAAAATTGTCATGTTGTATTTATTATGCTGTATATATGTATCAAGCTAATAAATATTGTTGCACGAAACTGCAATTTGAGACTTGAATGTAGGAAAGAATGGAATTAGAGATGATTAAACTGGAAAACTTAGCATTTGTTCCCTGATTATATTTTACAGGGAAGAAGCAGCCTTCATTACTAGATCTCCCAGTTTACTGATTTATAAACTGCTATGACCAAAGTAGATTCAAGAAATCTCTATCCTTAGCTTGTGAGTGTAAAGAAACACTGCACTATGTTAATGTATAGTGGCAAAGTATGTTCGACTACATCATGGAATTTCTTGTAAATGGAAGTTACTGGAAATTGCTACATTGTTGTTCTGCTTGAGGGAACTAATACCATAAAGGAGTAACCCAGAGTAGTCTCAAGAGAACAATGGCTGATGGAACTTTCTACAGCATGCTAGAGGACACTTGAAACTGACAATTCTATTGTGAACAATAAGCTTGTGACTTTGGTATGAAAGCACACAAAAGGCTATTGCGACATTTTCTTGACAAGGTTATGTGCAAAATATTACCGCTATAATCTCTATAACTTCATTTCTGTTCTCTGATAAGAGCTATCCCCTGATTTATATTGACACTAATCTGTTGAATTATGTGTTAGATATAAGACTGTATAAACATTGAAACTATTCAAATGTGGTTTCTGAAAATATTGATGTCTATGATTTTCCATTGGATTTCTTATATGTATATTTGATTGTTGATTTAATAAATGTATTGACCTTCTTACACATATTGATAACCATATTTTGGATAGACGGTGGGTGGATGGGGGCTCGATAAATATAGATTAGAGACGGATTGTTCTTCTCCTTTGGTAGGAAGTTGTCCACCTATGGAAATTTTGTGTGACAGTGAATGTCTTTAATGTTGTGGAAAAGATTAAACGTTTACAGCGCCCGCATATCTGCCAAGTGAGTGAGACGAGTGATGTCTTCTGGAGAATTGTTAACAACAAAAATTAATGTTCTCATCATTTGTAGTTAGTTGTGGATGATTAATGTATAATTAATAATCATAACCAATAATTAGGGTGGTGTTATGTCATAGAATGCCAGTTGATTGATTAAAAGTACTGTTGTTTGTAACATTTTACTGTCATTTTTCTGGATCTCTCTGTTTCTATCTCTCTGAAGACTTTTTATGGTTCTCTATTTGTGTGTGTTTCTGAATGTTACTGTCTTCACACTATGTACCCACAATGCCTCTGTAAATTCGTAAACATATTTCTTCTGCCCTTCTCAATTTCCTCCCCAAATAGTCGAGGTAATCCTATGTGCAAGTTAGGAGTTTACTTTGAAGGAGAAAAGATTATACGCACACAACATACTAAATGTTTGTCAGTGTAGATTTTTGCTGATTATAATAAATATTACTCCCATATAAAGGAATCAAAGATTCAGTGTAAAACGAAAATCAATCATCAATGTATTAATCCATTGATATGTAAGCACACTATGAATTTATGCATTTCTTCTCTCTCAAACCAACTTTCTTTCTTCGTCAAAAACGTTCTCTTTAATAATTTCTAGTCTTCACTGCAGAACAGCCGAAACCAGATCATGGTAATAGAAGATTGGGTGGTGTCTACTCACTTCCGCTTATCACGGTCCGATGCGCATGACGAATGCGTACTCTACATGTTGCCATTCCACTTCGGAACATCATTAAGTTCGAGGCCATTACCTGCTGTCCAATTAGCTAGCCGTAGCGATACCAAAAACTGTTTCTCTGAGTATTATTATCACTTCTCCCCACTTCATGCAAGTTGCTAATGTGACCAATTTGTCCAACGAGCGACCGTGCCGACGAAACAAATGGAAGCCGCCTTAGAAAATTTCGTAAATATTATTTCTGGTTATTTAACCAACAGACATTCTACTACACATACCTGTGTTTGATTGGAACCGGCTGAATTAAACATTACAATGATCTGGGAGATCACTAGTTATTTATTTATACAAAGACATGCAATTTAGAAAAGGGCGCATCGGTTCACGCAGTTCAAAACCGGGATTTTACAGTGAGTAAGGAATTGGGAGACATTTTTCAAATATATAAAAGAATGCAGTTCAAAACTATGATTCTATAAAGAGGAAGGAATTTGGGGACACACACACACACACACACACACACACACACAAGCACACACACACACATATATATATATATATACACACACACACACACACACACACACACACACATATACAAAAACATGCAGGTCAAAACCGAGATTATATAGTGAGGAAGGAATTAGGCACATATATTTAAATATACACAGAAATGAATGAAAAAGCACAGAAACAAATCAATAAACGAAAGATCAAATGAGAGAAAAACTAATGAAAAACAAACTGAAATCTAAACAAACAAGCTTGTATACAAATATGCATGCAAGTACGTCAGCAAGGAAATAAACAAAGATGCAAACAAAACCTGTATACAGTATTGGCAAGATTGGAAATAGGTCAGTGGTACAGTACAGTAGGTCACTGCAATAAATAGTTTTGTGGAGCATATTCGTTCTATGGAGCAGTTTAGAACAATAACCATTGCTATTTATTTTGATATATATATGTGTGTGTGTGTGTGTGTGTGTGTGTGTGTGTGTGTGTGTGTGTGTGTGTGTGTGTGAGACGTGTGTGTTGTTGTTGTTGGTGGTGGTGGTGGAGGGCAAATTAAGCTGCTAACGTTGTAACATGATTACTATTTTCACTGTAGTAATACTGTGATCCTCAGAGGTAGCTGCAAGCTAGCTAGAAAAGTTAGATGAGGAGAGTTATCAATATGTTGAATAATTAGTTGAAAAGACTTATGAACATACTTGAATAACTGATGAAGAAGACTTATTAACATACTTGAATAAATGATGAAGACTTATTAACATATTTGAATAACTGATGAAGAAGAATTATTAACATACTCGAATAACTGATGAAGAATAGTTATAAACATGCTTGAGTAATTAGTGAACGGAGATTTAAATATGCTTGTGATGTGTGCACATCTTTTTTTCTTGTCTTGTCTTGTCTGATTTAGTCGTCAGTGGTGTGCATACAGACCGCAATACGGTGACCTGGGCATTCGTTAGAGATGCACATCTCGTTGTCTTTATCCAGACGACTACGTCTTGCTTGTAGGATTTAGCCAATCGGTGCCCAGGTAACGAAATTGAGTGGAATCGTTTTAGTCCAATCAACCACAATCTTTCTCTGACTTTAACACGGAACGAGCCCCAGATAAGTTGTGTTGGCGAATAAATGGCTTCATTATCTTCAACTGAGTGGCGTAAAACTTGAGGCTGGCGTCTGCTGCAGCTTTGTAGTCAGAGTGATGTCGGCTAGACGATTTTATCCTTTGGTACCCAAAATGTAAAACTAAAAGTAAAAACATCAGCAACGAAAACAGAACAACAACAACGCATACCCGTATAACCATGTGTACAAAGATTCAGCTTTACTTGTAGGACAGGTTTCAGTGTACAATATGTCTGTATCCTTTATGATTAGATTCTCTCTCTTCAAAAAGTACACGTTAGAAAGGTGTTTAGCGATTCAGCAGAACACTGCAGGAATTGACATTATAGGAATCGACTTTATAAGGGAAACATTATATAGAACGACATGATAGGAAAGAACGTCAGGAGAAACGACATTATATAAAAACGACATGAATTGAAAATAACATTTATTCAAAAAACGACAATGACAGTACAGGAAAGGATGCTATAGGAAGGACATAATGAGAAAGAACAGTATGGCATTTTTTTACGCTACACCACAAACTAGCCAAACCATTTTTTCCCCCACAGAAGGACCTCTCAGCGAGACTCAGGCCAGCAGACGGCGACGGCAAATACGAATATTTAACATTGATGACCAAGATTCTAGACGATAATGAGGCCGATGATGCTATGATGATATCTACGACAGCGAGCAGAAATTTCGAACCAGACAAATGAGTGGTATTCCAGGATAACTATATCCAGACATACTCGACCGAAATCCAGAATAGGTGCCGGTACATCAATATTTGGACTCGAGGTCAGGGGGGATTGATGGAGAAGAGAATTAAGATACACGGCGCTGTTTTTCTCCTTCTCAGTTAAAATGGTTAAAAGACACTAATTATGATTGGTCAGTGTCTCCTGTAGAGAGGCTGTGTTAATCGAATTAAAGTGTCAAAGGAGCGGAATGACGACCTAGTTACGTTTCAACACCACATATAATGACGTATGAAGGTAAAGCACTAAATCAGTACTGAGTACTTGAATGATTCAAATAATTAAATCATTAGAACGGATGTATCCCAATATTTGTGACGTCAGGACAGTACATAGCGAACATAGCGTAGTACTACAACATATAACTATCAGTCTGTGTGTGCGTGTGTGTGTGTGTGTGTGTGTGTGTGTGTGTGAGAGAGAGAGAGAAAGAGAGAGAGAGAGAAAGGAGAGAGAGAAATAGAATGAGAGAATGAGAGAGAGAAATAGAATGAGAGAATGAGAGAGAGAAATAGAATGAGAGAGAGAAAGAGAGAGTGAGAGGAAGAGAAGGAAAGAAAAATACAGAGAGAGATAAGGCAAAATATGATGCAGAGACAACGCGAAAGAGAGAGACTAAAGAGACAAACAGAGAGGGGAAAACGGAAAGAGAGACAAAGAGAGAAAAATAGAGAGAGAGAGATAAGGCAAATGTGATGCAGTCGGAGAGAGTGGGATAGAAAAAGAGCAACTGACAAGTAAATAGAGAGAAAGAACATAAGGGTGAGAAATAAAAATAAAAGAGTAAGGAAAAGCAAGAGAAAATAGAAAGAGAGAGCAGCAAAGAGCGAAGTAAAGGGAGAGCAACCAAGAGCGAAGTAAAGAAAGAGCAACAAGGAGTGAAGTAAAGAGAGAGCAACAAAGAGGGAAGTAAAGAAGAGCAACAAAAGAGCGAAGTAAATAGATAGCAACAGTGAGCGGAGTAAAGAGAGAGCAACAAAGAGCGAA
This sequence comes from Sinotaia quadrata, assembly GCA_028829895.1. Classification (NCBI taxonomy): domain Eukaryota; kingdom Metazoa; phylum Mollusca; class Gastropoda; order Architaenioglossa; family Viviparidae; genus Sinotaia; species Sinotaia quadrata. The sequence goes on from CM054179.1 coordinate 93,777,071, forward strand.
GTAAAGAGAGAGAGCAACAAAGAGGGAAGTATAGAGGGAGCAACAGAGAGCGAAGTAAAGAGAGAGCAACAAAAAGGGAAGTAAAGAGAGAGCAACAAAGAGCGAAGAGAGTGAGAGCAATGTAAAGAGAGAGCACCAAAGAGTGAATTAAAGAGAGAGCAATAGCGCGAAGTAAAGAGAGAGCACAAGAGAGAGAACGAGAGACGTTGAGAGAATACATAAATAAGTGTGCATGCACAGTGTATGTGTGTGTGTGTGTGTGAGAGAGAGAGAGAGAGAGAGAGAGAGAGAGAGAGAGAGAGAGAGAGAAAGAGGTGGAGAGAGTGAGAGAAAAAAGAATAAGAAAGAGTAACAGAGAGTGGAAAAGGATAACAGATAACAGGATAAACGACAGAGATTATAAAAGAGAGATCGAGTGAGAGAGAGAACAAGAGACATACAGAGAGAACAAGACATACAGAGAGAGAGTAAGAAAAAGAGACAGAACGAGAGAGAGAGAACAAGAGACATACAGAGAGAACAAGACATACAGAGAGAGAGTAAGAAAAAGAGACAGAACGAGAGAGAGAGTACAAGAGACATACAGAGAGACAGTGAAAGAGTAAATGGACAAAACTGGACACGCAGAGAAAGATGAGAGAAAAGAGGAGAGAGCGATAAAATAAACTGAATAAATAAGAGAGAATAAAAAGATAAATGATAAGATGAAATAAAATATGTAAAAATAAAATAAGACAAAGAGAAGATTGAGATAAAGACAAAAAGACAAAACAGCAAAAGAGATAGGGAGGGAGACAGAACAGGGGCGCCGGTGAAAGAGAAAGGACGAAAAGAGAACGAACTCGAAAAAGAGCACTGTGTGTGTGTGTGTGTGTGTGTGTGTGTGTGTGTGTGTGTGTGTGTGTGTGTGTGTGTGTGTGTGTGTGTGAGAGAGAGAGAGAGAGAGAGAGAGAGAGAGAGAGAGAGAGAGAGAGAGAGAAAATAAAGAACAAATAACAAAATGCGAGCGAGAGAACTCGAACCCGAACTCAAACTGGTTGTTCATGATTTAGGCCACTTCACCGTCTCACAAGACAGAGAGCGAGAAAAAGAAAAGCGAGAAAGATAAAGGGAGATAATTGAGTTTATCAAAGAAATAACACGAGAAAGGTCGCATTAAAAAAAGAACGTGTGAAACTCTAAGACGCAATTTCCGCTTAGTTACGTGACAGATCTTTGTATCCATCAGAAAAGACAACTTCTTAAGTTTAAGTAATCGAATAAATTCCGTTTCACTATCTGAGTAGGGACGAGTTAATAATGACGTCGGCTAGATTATTTATAGCAACGCTTTTTGGACACTGTTCTGCACAGTCACCGCTTGCCCACTCGACGCCAGATAAATTATTTATATCGATTGCTCTGGACAGTCTTTTCAAGCACGCTTTTCTATGAATAAGTGACGTCATCCAATTTAATTGCAGCCAAATTTGACAAATCATCTTTGCACTTATGTCTGTGCCTTGTAGATTGCTATATTTAATTTCAGTTAGTATCTATGTCATGAAACGAAATTTTGATCACCGTTTCTACACCTGACACGGGCAAGGTAATTTGAAGCACACAAACATACTATCTAGGCCTAAGTGACGTCAAGTCGTTAAATCGTAGCAATATCGTTATTTAAAAATGTAAACGACGTCATCTAGTTTATATTGTAATAATAGCATTCAAAAATGTGATCATATCTACTTGTAGATGACGCCAAGTCGTTAATTCGTAGCAATATCGTTATTTAAAAAAAAAATAGGTGACGCCCATCTAGATAATATTGTAGTAATATCATACAAAAATGTGATCATATCCTGGTTATAGTGGCTTCTCTCTCTCTCTCTCTCTCTCTCTCTCTCTCTCTCTCTCTCTCTCTCTCTCTCTCACACACACACACACACACACACACACGCACACATCTAGATAATATTGTAGCAATATCATACAAAAATGTGATCATATCTAGGCTATAGTGGCTTCTCTCTTTCTCTCCCTCTCATCTAGATACTATTGTAGCAATATCATACAAAAATGTGATTATACCTAGGCCTTACTGACGTCTCTCTCTCTCTCTAACTCTCATCTGGTTTACGTTCAGCAATTTCTTTGAACCAAAATTGTGAATACCATTTCTACGACTTTCTGCCTGCTGCTGAACTAATTGCAGGAATCTCTATGGATTCATCATTGTACCCACCTGTGAACCTTCTACACAGTTGCTTGTTTATTTCAAGTATCTAAAATAAATATTATTTGTAGCCAGAACTTCAGACATAGATATGAATATTTCTTCACCTTTTTGAAGTAAGTTAGCTTATTTGATGTAATTTCCTTTCACTCTTCAATGACCAATGCATCTGTGATTTTTTCTAATGTACTATTTCGGTACGTCATCAGCTGTGCACCCAGTTCGTCCCCATTTAGTGTTATTTATAGTAACGTCTCTGAACAAATCTCTGCACGCTATTTCCATGTCTGAATGCGTGAGATGGCTGTCGAGATATTTAATGTTTGTAATTAATACTTCCCGGTTTCAGCAAAGGTTATGATTTGCACCAAACTCTGAAGACCTTTGGTTAGACTAAATTATACTTATCCTCGTAATATTTCGCACGGTACTTCAGAATTCTGAATCCAGAATCACTTTTAACTGCGGTCACGTGACTGCATAGGGCATTCTGAGCGCGACAAATACTGACAGCAGTGACTGGGTAAAGGTCTCCGATTCCCTGGACAATGCGGACTTGACCCCACTTTGTCGGAAGATGGTGGTGTATGATATCAATAACGGTTTCAAAGATTGCACATTAAACACTTCTACTAAACTGTCTCACAGTATCCCACGATCCACTGCTCCAAAGTGTTCCTCTTCACGAAGATCTCCAATATATTCTTTTAGATAATAATACACAATATACAATAATAGTGTTCCTCTTCCTTTTAGATAATAATACACAATATACAATAATAGTGCTCCTCTTCCTTTTAGATAATAATACACAATATACAATAATAGTGTTCCTCTTCCTTTTAGATAATAATACACAATATACAATATAATAGTTTTCCTCTTCCTTTTAGATAATAATACACAATATACAATAATAGTGTTCCTCTTCCTTTTAGATAATAATACACTTCGTTTCAAAATATCGCTCAAAGGCAAACCATCTTTCAAGAATCTCGGGAGGGGCCAGTCTTACAATTCAATCCGTCCGTGTGGTCGGACCAAACCTTGAATCATATATCCTAGTAACGGTAGAAATGCTTGCCAGCTTTTCTTTTTGTAGCGTGCATTATTTGTGTCGTGTTAACACGCTTGTACTGTTAATCACAGAAGAACATTTACATCCTTTAGGTAAATATGTATATCGGTGGTCGTCCTTAATCATTCTGGATGTACACTCGCTCTTAGAGTCTGATAATTCAAACTGAGGTCTCTAACTTTCAATCAGATATGACCTTGCTTTCAATCAGATATGTCCTTGCTTTCAATCAGATATGATCTTGCTTTCAATCAGATATGTCCTTGTTTTCAATCAGATATGTCCTTGCTTTCAATCAGATATGATCTTGCTTTCAATCAGATATGTCCTTGTTTTCAATCAGATATGTCCTTGCTTTCAATCAGATATGATCTTGCTTTCAATCAGATATGAGCGAACATTCAATCAGCACTGAAATTGAAATCATGCAGTTTTCTACCATATCTTTTTTGTTGCACAGTGATTTTACACTGGTTTTTGGTCGTTAATTTTTATAGCGAATTACGAACAATTTCTGGGTGCTTCTTTCATGGTGAGTTTGAAAAGGGTTCCTCATGTCCGTGAACTTCTCACAGCGATATTGGTACGACACCCGGTCTTTAATTTCACAGAGTCATTAGAATGGTTCGATTTCTTTGACAGTCAGATGTTTTAAATTAACTTAATCCAGTTGTATTTCACAGATTAGTGACGATTCAACCAGATCAAAAATTACCAAGCAGGCCTTAATTGCACAGATAAGCGACTATTCAACCGGAGCATGAATTGCCATTGGCACGTCTTAATCACACATAGAGCTTAGGACGTTATCTGGTCGATGTTTCAGATTACGCCACAAGACTTCAAGGAATAGCTTTAAGAGCAGTGTTTGACTACGTAACTCTTACTCTTGTTACGCCTGTTCTTCCCAAAATGTTATCGCATGATGATAATAATGTGTCACCAGGCTCCAGCAGTATTGTTAGAGACGTAAACGTCTATGTTTTGTAAGTTTATACAATGTGTATTTCCTTTCAATTAAATCAACGTGCAAAAATAAGTTTATACAATGTGTACTTCCTTTTTATCACCGTGCAAAAGTAAATTTATACAATATGTATTTCCCTTTTATCAACGGTGCAAAAATAAATTTATACAATATGTATTTCCTTTTTATCACCGTGCAAAAGTAAATTTATACAATGTGTATTTCCTTTTTATCACCGTGCAAAAGTATATTTATACAATGTGTATTTCATTTTAATTTATCAATGTGGTTAGGTAAGTGATATAATTGTTAAATGCATTGCACTCTTCCAACTGTTCCCGCTTATTGTTGCTGGCTTTTGTGTGCGAAAAGTTAATACATTTCTATAATGAAATCCTGTCCCAAGTTCTTGTTTATACTGCTGTAGCGAAAGTTAATACATTTCTATAATGAAATCCTGTCCCAAGTTCTTGTTTATACTGCTGTAGCGAAAGTTAATACATTTCTATAATGAAATCCTGTCCCAAGTTCTTGTTTATACTGCTGTAGCGAAAGTTAATACATTTCTATAATGAAATCCTGTCCCAAGTTCTTGTTTATACTGCTGTAGCGAAAGTTAATACATTTCTATAATGAAATCCTGTCCCAAGTTCTTGTTTATACTGCTGTAGCGAAAGTTAATACATTTCTATAATGAAATCCTGTCCCAAGTTCTTGTTTATACTGCTGTAGCGAAAGTTAATACATTTCTATAATGAAATCCTGTCCCAAGTTCTTGTTTATACTGCTGTAGCGAAAGTTAATACATTTCTATAATGAAATCCTGTCCCAAGTTCTTGTTTATACTGCTGTAGCGAAAGTTAATACATTTCTATAATGAAATCCTGTCCCAAGTTCTTGTTTATACTGCTGTAGCGAAAGTTAATACATTTCTATAATGAAATCCTGTCCCAAGTTCTTGTTTATACTGCTGTAGCGAAAGTTAATACATTTCTATAATGAAATCCTGTCCCAAGTTCTTGTTTATACTGCTGTAGCGAAAGTTAATACATTTCTATAATGAAATCCTGTCCCAAGTTCTTGTTTATACTGCTGTAGCGAAAGTTAATACATTTCTATAATGAAATCCTGTTCCAAGTTCTTGTTTATACTGCTGTAGCGAAAGTTAATGAAGGCTAAATGCAGTTTGCAATTAGATGTGATTTTGGAAATTGTTTTCATGAGTCCTGTTATGTGTTGTCTTGCATTGCATTGTATTGTACCGAAATATCTTTGTCTAAAATCTCCAGACACTTTTCAAAGTCGGCACGAAGCATACAGCTACCTCACTTTCTCTGAAACACACAACGACACATTTTGTTTTAATGTCTGGCATTTCGTGAGCTCTGGCTTTGCCGTTTTTCTTCGAAACTGTAAAACAGTCTCCCCCGATGAAGTGAGATCGGAAATCAGACATCTTCCTGCATGTTCGTATTGCTTCCTCCAGAGAACTATTGATATCTCTCACGCGGAATCAGGATTTGACATTGGAATTCTGAGGGGTCCCTGAGGAAAGAATTACTTCCCTGCTTTAGCAAGACAACGACCAAGCGGAACGCAGCAAACCGAAACTAACATCGAAGTCGTGATGTTTCAGGGTTTCAGTGATGTCGTGCTGTGGACAGGAGAATTGCGAGTGCAATCACTGACAACAGATTCACTCACTTTTAGCGTGGCATGTCACTGAGACGTATTTGAAGCAATATTACGTAAAACAAATATTACATATTACAAAAGTATGCGGGCCTTTAATTTAGAAAATTCATGCATAGTTATCAGAAAGAGATGTTAGAAGAATAACATAACTGGAACAGGAGTTTTGTACTGTTTTTGTTTCTGTTTCGAGTTTAGAGTCTGTGCGAAATAATTGCAAGGCTGAGAACTGACGGTTGTGTTTGTATCTTTATTTCATTTTTAATATCGCCGGCATTGTTAGCTATAATATGTTTATTCCATTGCATCGTCACGAATAATAATGAGTTTGTGTTGTGACTGGTAAACATAGCTTTACAGTTCTCATTCTTATTTCTATCCTCGGGCACTAATAAATCCGTGCAACATTACAATATCTTATTTAACATCAATGTGCCCGTAATTTTCCTCTCTCATCTTTACACGTTGTGTGTCACATGACTCCACTTCCTGCCCATCCCAACATTCTATCGGTCGCCTATAACCGCTTCCTGGTCAACCGAACTTTCTATCGTTCACACATCCGCACTTCCTAGATAGCAATCTTTTCCATCACTCAGAAATACCCACTTCGTAGGGGCCTACTGTTTCTGTCACAAATACCCACTTCCTAGGGGTCTACTATTTCTGTCTATCATAAATATTCAGGCAAAAAAAAGAAGTAAATAAATACACAAAATACTAATATCGTGGATATCCAAACTCCAGAACAATAGGATTGTGATTACTATTTAAGTACACTTAAGTGGACGCATGTTTATTTTATTACACCATTTACATTTTAATGCAGTTTATGTATTTACAAAGATTGCATAGTGATAGTTTTTTTTCTGCCTGAGCATTTTCCTGATAATACTTTCAAGACATTAATAGGAATTGCACAAAGTCCAGTTAAAATAACCAGTATCAGGACAGTTTAAAAAATATAATTGATTTCGCTTGAGGATTTCCCTCTCCAGACGTGCGCCGACTGACAAGCATCACTCAGCTGGGAAATCGCTAGTGTGAACATCCCTTTACCCGCTGCAGTCACGTGTGGGTCTTGCCATCTAGCAAAGGGGCACTTAACGCTCGACCCCCTCCCAGCTAGCAAAAGCTCGTCTACGGCAGTCCTAAGATTTAAAATAAAAACACGCACCCACCCTAACTGATTTTACAGTCCATTGGCTAGAGTAAAATTTGCGTTATGCGTGAATAATATTGTCTCTGGGTGCTAAGTCGAGACGGCTTTCAATGCTTTACGGCATTGATTGTTATCGTCGCTTTATCGTCCGCTGCTGTCGGCGTTCCTGTGGCTGCCCCTCTTTAGATTCAATTTAGGTTTCTGACCGAGCTGAGTACTCCTAAGGGGGTTCTCGACTTTAAGCACTGGGAGGTTGCTGAGAACAGTCACTAATCGTGTATTCTCGCTGCCTGCAACAATTGGGCCATGCAGTGCGCGGGCTGCAGTTTCAGTTTTTTTTTTAATGCGTATGAAATTCTTTAGGGATGCAAATACTGCATATTTGTGTTTACTTATATATATTTGTGTGTGTGTGTGCGCGCATGCGCGCACAGGTGTTTAATATATTCGTGTGCAAATTCTTTCTCAGTATAATTAACTTTATCCTGTGTCATAATACAGCTATACTTACTTTTCGCACGCTCCAGGTTAAATAATTAATTATTTACTTAAACGTTTTCTAACGTGTCGGTTTCATTTTGTGAATTAATTTTGTTTATAGGTAAAATAAATACAAACGTTTGGAACAATTATATATGATTACATGATGAAAATATGTGTGGTAGACTCTACACCTCAGTGTAGTAGGCAGTTACTAGAAACCATTTGTCATATCAGATCTTTACCAATCAATGCACGAAAGCGGCGGAAGCCGGAAGCGCTCCCTACACTACTACTACTTCTACCAATCAATGTAATGTGAGTCTGTGGGGTCCCTTTGGAGCACTCCAGATCAGATAACGTCATTTGACGAAAAAAATCAACGCGAGCTCCTGTGGTGACGTTAAAACGATAGCGTAATCACCACAACCACCCTTTACCAATCAAAATAAATTAAGTGGAGTTAGTCTCCCCGTGAAAGGTAAATCTTGTCCAGTCTTAAGATGTCGGAGAGTAGAACGGACAGCATAAGTCGTGTCAGTCTTTACCGTTGAGTTAGAGACATTAACAACCGAGCATGAACACGCTCGCGCATCATTATATTCTTGTTAGGATTATCACTTTACATAGCAATGCTCCAAAAAATGTGTCATCACTTTACATAGCAATGCTCCAAAAAATGTGTCATCACTTTACATAGCAACGCTCCAAGAAATGTCACCACTTTACATATACATGTATAGATCAAATAGTGGAATTAGACTGCATCTGGATGCGCATGACGCGCGTTTAAAGAATATTTTTATTTAGTTATGAATTTATTTATTTAAGTCTGGATTTCTGGTCTTCATGTGAAGAGTTCCTCTCAATAGAAATCGCCATTCTTAAGTGTGCGCTGGGTTTGTTAATAATATTGCGAGAGACAACTGGGTGCGTACACTTTGGACGGTGTCCTAACATAGAGATGGTCATTTGGAGGCGATGTTCTTCCTCAATGGGTGTATTTCAGGGTACAGGCAAACTAAATGGCCTTTTGTAGTGGGAAATCTTTGATTGTTCGTGTGAAAATTGATACTGACCGCTGCCATATCTGACAATGACAATGATAAAAATAATGACGCATTCCAGGGAGAAGTAACTCTCACACTTGTAAATATACAATCATTAAGGAATGCCCAGGTTTAGGTTACTTTGACAATTTATATAACAATTAAGTCTAGAAATAGGGATAGGCAAATTTACTCCACCACACAAATCAAAGGTAAAAAAAAAACTTAACTTTTGGAATATCACAATATCTTAAAACCACCCAAAGTAAGGTTAAGACTCAGTTTATCCTGATAAGTCACAAATATAAATAATAAATATTATTTGACAGAAAATATAAATACTGAATAAGAGTACACACACATAGTAATAGTAAATGGTTGACAATCAATAGTAAATGACAGTACATTATTCTTTAGCCCCAGTTTTACTGTATAGTCTGTCTCTCTTGACTAGCCCAGTCATCTTAGTCATAGTGCATCTTAAAATAGCCAAAGTACATTATTCTTTAGCCCCACCTTTACTGTATAGTCTGTCTCTCTTGACTAGCCCAGTCTTCCTTATCTTAGTCATAGTGCATCTTAAAATAGCCAAAATACATTATTCTTTAGCCCCAGTTTTACTGTATAGTCTGTCTCTCTTGTCTAGGCCATTCTTCCTTTATGTTAGTCACAGTGCATCTTAAAAGAATCTAACTACATTATTCTCTAACCCCACTTTTACTGTCTAGTCTTAGTTTCTTTGGACTATTGCAGTCTTACTTACGTAGCCCCACATGTCTTTTAACTATTCTCGGCCTATCGAGATCCAGTTACACTCATTATACTGAAAACCAGTCTTCCATATTGTTTTCCTTCAACCGTTTCTCTTGACTAAATCCACTCTCACTTATTCTAGATACAGCTTTACTGCACTAATCACGGGTTTCTTACGTAAGATCTTTCTTAAATTAGGTCTTCCTTAAATGAGATCTTTCTTGAATTAGGTCTTTGTTAAATTAGATCTTTCTTAAAGTAGATCTTTCTTAAATTAGGTCTTTCTTAAATGAGATCTTTCTTAAATTAGATCTTTCTTAAAATAGGTCTTTCTTAAATTAGATCTCTCTTAAATTAGGTCTTTCTTAAATTAGATTTTTCTTAAATTAGGTCTTTCTTAAATTAGATGTTTCTTAATTAAGGTCTTTCTTAAATTAGGTCTTTCTCCGGTCATCCCTTCACTGCTCCTTCGACTCAGCCAGCAATTTTTCTTATTTACCTCTGAAAGATAGATTTGCCACGTAAAAACTTGTAGAGTATGAAGAAAAAATAAATCAGGTGATACAAAATGTTAAAAGAAAAAGACAGAAAATAAAATAATGATACATATTTACGAAAATGAAATAAGAAAACGCAAAAAGAAAACTTAATTAAGGAAATGAATTATTAACAAAATTTATCGATGAGGGGAAAAAATGAATTTTGCGACTAGAAAGACCAGGAAATAACAGTTCGAATGGGTAATTAAACATTTCCTAAAAAACCATCTATGCTTTAAAACATTTTATTATATTTTTAAAATATAATATATCCTTTTGCTTTTTTTTTTCTTGGGAGGGTTAAGCCTTATGAGTTGTTCAGACAGACGACGCCACCTAGATACATTTTATATGTAATACTTTAAACATGCAATTTACGTTACTGATGAGGATTTGCGCACAAATTATTTTAAAATCATCTAGAAAGTATTTTTTAACGTATTAAAACATTCTTTGCAAAACGTCGCAGAAAAAGGTGTTTGGCCTTGGTTGTGAGAATATCCGTGCTTGACGAATACGTCACCTGCGATAAAAGGGGAAGTAACGAAGTGACACCGAATACTAGTGATATGTGTAATGACACAATTTGTTATGTGCTATGCTTGGATATATGACGTAAAACATATGTAAAATGAATAATACGAGAAGCATGGTGGCACAGAGGTGTAGGCGCTGAAATAGCATGTAGAGAATCATGGTCGTGAATTTGGTCATCGACATTTTTTCTGGATCCAAGTCTACTCACTCTGGGTCATGAATGTTGGGCTTAGTGGCCACGATGTCGCTTTAAGCAGAATTGGCGAATACCTATATTCTTCTTTTTAGAAGACTACTACTAGTAGTAGTAGTAGTAGTAATAGAAGCAGTAGCAGCAGTAGTAGTAGTAGCAGCAGCAGAAAAGTAGTAGTATCAGTGTTAGTTGTAATAGTAGTAGTATTAGTAGCAGTAGTATTAGTAGTAGCGGTTGTAGCTGTAGTAGTAGCAGTAGTATTAGTAGTAGTAGTGGTAGCCGTAGTAGTAGCAGTAGTAGTTGTAGGAGGAGGAGGAGCAGTAGCAGTAGTAGTAGTAGTAGTAGTAGTAGTAGTAGCAGCAGCAGTATTAGTAGTAGTGGTCGTAGTGGTAGTAGTAGCAATAGTAGTAGTAGTAGTAGTAGGAGGAGGAGTAGCAGTAGTAGTAGGAGTAGGAGTAGTGGTCGTAGTGGTAGTAGTAGCAATAGTAGTATTAGTAGTAGTAGTAGTAGGAGGAGTAGTAGGAGTAGTAGTAGTAGCAGTAGTAGGAGTAGTAGTAGGAGTAGTAGCAGCAGCAGTAGTAGTAGTAGTAGGAGGAGGAGTAGGAGTAGGAGTAGTAGGAGGAGGAGGAGCAGTAGCAGTAGTAGTAGTGGTGGTAGTGGTAGTAGTAGCAATAGTAGTAGTAGTAGCAGCAGCAGCAGTAGTAGTAGTAGTGGTGGTAGTGGTTGTAGTTATAGTTGTATAATTAGACCAGTAGTAGTAATTAATTCACATATGGAATTTGAGTGAGATGTGAAGTGAGCCATTTATTATCATGAAACAAGACTGTTGTCTTTGCTAAGTACGTATATTTGATTACGTATGAATGGCGTCTTGCACAGCAAACGAAGGAAGAATTTGGGCGAGTGTGAGTGAACGGAAACCGTTCAGTAGATCCACCTAGTCCTAGTGGGAGTAACAGTTGACTTATCTTTTTGCAAGAGGCAATCTTGCAAATCTGTGTCCAACAATACGATAATACCGGTCGGACACCCAGAGAGATGACGGTGAACGAGCAGAGTGAAAATCACGTGGACCTGCAGAGGGAAATTAAAACTCCTGTCCAAGCGGTAGGTGTGGAATCTGTAAGCACGGACAGTAATGCTGCAAATCCTAAGTGACGCAACTACGAAAAGTGTAAATGGACTTACACAAATGGTTTAAAATACTAGTTAGTAATTAAGGGTTAAAATCAGGAGTTTGTAATTAAGGGCTAAATCCGTTGTTAGTGATTAAGGGTTAAAATCCGGAAGTCACGCTTATTGATTGACGTCGGTAAATTTCATAGATTGATTACTCACTCTAAATTACGTCATGAAAGGGGTAGAAGGGCTGTCAACCTACTTACTGAAATTTTTGTTCCAACATTTTAGGGAAGTAGTTTTTTTGACCCCAATGAACAACGGAAGAAAAGACAGATGCGTTCAATATTATAAAATACTGCTAAAAAAAAATATCAAACACAGATTTAGATATGTCTTTTATTTTAGACGAAAGTGAGAGTACGCATTGCTATTTATTTATTTAAACTACGAAGAGTATTATGAGACTTTGTTTTGAAAGACAGGTGGTAATCTGGTTTTCAGTCATTTTGCAACTCAATGAAGTTTGCTGCAAATGTTGCTCAGTTAGATTTTAAAAAAAATATCTGATCAGACAAATATTGTAATTAAATCAAGATGTACAAAGAACAACGCATATAACGTGAGAATCAAAAAGCCTAGAAGAAGCCAGTGTTACGTTTCCAGTATTTATTTAAAGACCCTGCTTAGAATAATTAAAAGACTTTAAATATAATTAATTCTTCCTCTCATATTCTACGCAGACTGGTTGCTCAATTTATTATCTGACTAATTAAAAGTGCGTCTTGTAGTTCAGACGACAAATTTACAGACTAATAAACTGCGAACTTTTAGCTAGATTTGAAAACAGTTAAATCCCTCTAAATTAATATGCACTCGTCATCAATCTTTCTGCTCATCCGCCCCCATTCAAATCTAAGAATTAATCTAATTGGTCTATTGTGCATAGAAATCAACTACTAAGAGGTATTAACAAAGAAAATAAGATTTAATAAAGTTTAGCAAATTAACAATAAATCGAATGCAACGCGAATAGTCTTCACTCTGTCTTTACGCGCCTATGCCTGATTTTTGTCAATCTAAATTGCCAGAAAAGTGTTCCTTTGAGATCTGTACACTTGATCTTGCACTTAGCTCTATTCTTGTATCCTTGGTCTCAACACTCAATCATGCCGGTTCGTTCCCTCAGTCCCCCTTTAACGACACACGTGGTGCATAAGGAATGATGTCCCTTTGTTAGTGGCTAGGAACTGGAATTTTTGCAGCATGGCCCTCAGAGTGGATTTCGACACGCTTACACCAATAAGCTAGTGCAGGTGAGGCATGGGTGAACATGAACCATGAGCCGACCTGTGGATGCAACGTGTTTGGATATAATTCTCAACCTAACAGGTCCTACCTAGGCATGGCTCAATTAAATGCGCTGAACAAAGAGTTTCGACCTCGCGTCGCTTACAATTAGATTTAGAAAAAATATAATCGTCTCACATGTGTTCCATTTAACAGTCATGACGTATGAAGCAATAAAATAGATACAACGTTAAATTAATGTTCATACAAGGGGTAATTCAAGCCGACAGAGCGCTTCACAATTTACAATTTAAATTACACGCAATAATTGAATTACATGAAGAATTCATATCGAGCGCAGCATTCTGGCTCTTAGTGAATTAAAACAATATAAATTAAAGTACAGAAATGGAAAAATGGTTACAATAAATTTATATTCCGTAACATATAGGTTTTCAGCTATTTCTCTGAACCATGCTCAAGTGTATATGGAAATCATATAATACATAGCACAAATACATACTTAAACAATACATAGGCAAATACTATTAAATAAAATGATACCTTTGAGAGAAGTCGAAGGGTACCTTGATTCTCTATGGCGCCGGCTGCCTCTCACGACCCGAGTAAGCTGATGGAATTAGCTAAAATGTGCTCGAAGTGAGGGAGCGGAAGCGTGTGGGTACATATATAGAAAGGTATATTGCGTATCACGTGACTGTTCGCAAAGCATGTGGTTGGTTCGAGAACTGGACAATGGTCCTAAAGTTACATAACATCTTGACCTGTTCTAGAAGCACCTAGAAAAAGGAAGCTTTGAACAAAGGGCCAAGGGTTTCAAATATTCGAATTTGAAGTAAACAAGGCAAGTGGGTCACGAAGTCGGACAATTTTATCAGACTGTGACACCCCCTTGCTTTTGAGGCGTTTATCTTGCCAAAGATAAAATGCCTCCTACAAATTATGTATGATAAAATGTAGAAGTCCACAATGAAGAAAAATTTACACAAAAAAAATTTCGACATTCCTAGAAATAAAGTGTGCAACTATATTTCATATTTACAGGAAGGAATCCGTAGGGTTCAGTTAATTGATTAAACAACATTCTATCAGTACCGGCACTTGATGGCATCAAGCACGACTCATGTAATCTGCGCCAACATTCAAAGACCCTTTGATGTAATGAATATTTGCGTCATACTGTGTCAGAAACAAAGACCAACGCATTAAACGGCTGTTCGTAAATTGCGCCTGTCCGAGAAAGGCCAACGGCTGGTGATCGCACTCAATGACAAAGGTTTTTCCGTACAAATAGTTTTCGAACTTTTTTATGGCCCAAACTATTGCAAGACATTCCTTTTCACTGGTGGAATATTTCTGTTCAGTAGTTGTGAGTTTACGGCTTGCATATGCAACTGGGTGTTTGGTGTCATTGTGTTCTTGTAATAACACTGCTCCTAATCCTGTGTTGCTAGCATCAGTCCTTAACAAGAATGGTTTTGTCAAATCTGGCAGTTTAACAATTAAATCTGAAGTCAGTCTAGATTTCAGTGTGTCAAAAGCGTTTTGGCATGCATCAGTCCACACTACTTTTGTAGGCATATTCTTACGTGTCAAGTCAGTCAGAGGACATGCAATGGCACTAAAATCTGGTACGAATTTTCTGTAGTAGTTAGCAAGACCAAGAAAACTTCTAACTTGTGTTTTTGTTAGCGGTTGTGAAGTGTCCTTAAGTTGTGCTATCTTAGCTTCACTTGGCGACATAGTTCCATGACTCAACTTGTGTCCCAAGAAGTCTAAGGAGAATTGTGCTATTTCACACTTCGTAGGGCGGGCAGTGAGGTTGGCTTGTTTTAATCTGGCTAGTACATCTCGTAAGAGTGTTAAGTGCTCCTCCCATGTCTGGGTGCCTAGAATTAAATCATCCATGAAGTTCTCAACTCCACGTCCGTACAGTGGTTCTAACAATGACCGCATCATTTTAGAAAAAATGCTTGGAGCGTTTGAAACTCCGAAAGGCATAACTTTCCATGTGTAGTTTCCTACTGGTGTAGTGAAAGCTAGTATGTGTCGATCAGTGTCCTTGACCTTGATTTGCCAAAAACCGCGTGACAAATCTATTTTGGTATAGTAATGAGCGTTAGCTAGCTTAGTGAAGATGAGATCCGGATCAGGAAGAGGTTCGGCACAAAACTCTGTCACTTGATTGAGTTTGCGGTAGTCTACGCAAAAACGGAACGAGTTATCACGTTTTTTAATCAACACGATGGGTGATCCGTAGGCACTGTCAGTCTTCTCTATGACCCCTAGATCTAGCATAGTCTTAATCTCACGTCTAACGTCATCTATCTTAGCGTGTGGCAACGGATACGGCTTCAAACGTATCGGTTTGTTGTCAGTCAGCTTCAGTGAAAATTCTATTAAGTCTGTCAACCCTGGTTTGTCTGTCAGAGTAGATGAGAACTCATTAAGCAATTCATTCACTTCTTTTTTCTGTCTTTCTGTCAAGGCTTCATTTACCCTAACGTCTTTGACAGTTTCGTCCGTCTGTAGAGGACAGTTTGGTAAAGTACCAGTGACGCAATCAGTATCCCCCTCGTCTTCTGTAACTATCGTCGCTACGACAAAATCAGCTTGAGTGGTTTGATCCTCACGGCTTATGTACTTTTTGAGTAGGTTAACATGAAAGATTTTCTCTCTCTTTCCTGTCTGCACCTTATAGTTCAGTCCCCCTAGCTTGGCGGTAACTACAAAGGGCCCCTTCCATTTCATCTGAAGTTTGTTATGTGCTTCAGGAAGCAACAGTAACACTTTGTCATTAACTTCAAATTCTCTAGGTTTGGTGTGCTTATTGTAATATTCTGCCTGTCTAGACTGAGCTATCGTCAAGTTTTCCCGTGCTATCTTGCCTATAGTTTCAAGACGGTTTCTTAAGTCAGTGACGTATGTATAAGTTGTCTTAACTTCGTCATCTGTCTTTTCATCAGTCCAAAGTGCCTTCAAAATCATCATCGGTCCGCGTACAGTACGTCCGTAAAGTAGCTCAAATGGTGAAAACCCGGTGGAAGATTGTGGCACCTCCCTATATGCAAATAGTAGGGCAGGGATGTATCTGTCCCAGTCTTTCGGTTTATCTGTGGCGAGCTTTTTAAGTGCTGTTTTTAATGTCCCATTGTATTTTTCAATCAGACCATTTGCCTGGGGGTGGTATGGTGTGCAAGTAAGATGTTTGATGGAAAGTAAACGATTTACTTCCTTCATTACGTTGCCTATGAATTGACTCCCCTGATCCGTCAAAATTTCAGTAGGAATTCCAACACGACTCCAAAGACCGAAAAGGGCTTCGGCGACAGTTTCAGTATCAATATTTTTCAATGGTACTGCGTCGGCGAATCTTGTTGCGTAATCAATAGTGGTCAGCACGTATCGATTACCTCTCGTTGATGTGGGTATTATAGGCCCAATCAAATCCAATGCTACGCGCTTGTAGGGTTCACTGATCAGTTCAGGCTCTCCTAACGGTGCGGGTCTGATTGAATTTTTAGACTGTGTTCTCTGGCATGTGTCGCAACTTAACACGAATCTACGGATATCGGCAGTGATGTCCGGCCAATAAAACTCACTTGTAATACGACTAGTTGTTTTTTGTACACCCATGTGTGCACCAAAAAGACTCTCATGACCTAATCGTAATACGTCATTTCGTTTGGTTTGTGGAACGACTAATTGTTTCCGAAATTCGTCTCCCACTTTCGAATAGCGGTACAATAAACCCTTTTTCAGAATAATGCACGCTTTCTTATTCGAATCGTCAGTGTTGACGTCACTAACAAGTACAGCTTGTCTGCGTAACTTGTCTAGTGTTTCGTCCTCAGCTTGTAATATTTTAATCTCGCTAACTGTTGCTTTATCTACGGCTGGTGCGGCAGACATCGGTGCAGTTACAGATTTGTCTTTACTACTCGCTGCTCTGGTTACAGCGTTAACCAGTGGTGGTTCAGTTGAAGTTTGTTTTTTGCACGGCAAAACATACTTGCAACCAAGGATCACGTCATGCGGTGAGTTTTCCATAACTGCCGCTTTGACTGTTCCTTCTACAAAGTCTGAAACAATCGAGACTTCAGCTACTGGTAAAATGTCTTGTTCGCCGTTTGCAAAGGTGACAGAGATTGTCTCCCCTGTGTAGTCGGTACGGTTAACTAATGATGCATTTACAATAGCGTCTAGCTCACACCCTGTATCAAGCAAAGCGATTGTATCGTGACCGTTTGCCTGTACTGGTGTTCGATTCGACTTTTCTGTTTTAGGTGTATGACTTTCTACTGCGTAAACTTTAGCTGTTTTCTTTTCAGGACATGTTCGTGAAAAATGGCCACTATCACCACAAGTGTAACATGCAAGATTCTTTTTATCTTTCTGTTTGTCGGACTTGTTTTTAGTGTCGGGTTTAGATGTTTTATCATCACGCTCATTAGGTGCCTTCCCGTCATTTTTCTTATCCTTTCGAGTCTGCGGTTCGTTCGGTCGAGACTTGTTGTTCGCGTGTGCGTTCGAGAATTGAGAATGTGCGTCATCAAAGCGATCGGCGGCGTTGCCTATCTCCTCTAGCGTAGATTTTTCCCTTATTGCTAAGTGAATCAGTAGATCTGATTTGTATGACCCGAGAATATGGTCTTTTACCATTTCATCCCTAAGACCTGCGTACGTCTGTGGAGTTTCGGCTAGATCTATCCATCTTTGGAACAAGTCAGCTACGCGTCGTATGTACTGTGCGTGCGTCTCTGAACTGGCTTTAGTGGCCTGTTTAAACTTACGTCGGTATGTATCTGCTGTGAGTTTGTAACGTTTCAATAATGCGGCCTTGACTGTGTCGTAATTATCTGACTCAGAATCGCTAAGCTTATTGAACTCGTTTTTCGCACTGCCCTGCAATAACCCCGATAAATTTATCGCCCAATGTTCCGCTGGAATGTTCGTTGCTCTGGCTAACTTTTCAAACGTTTTTAAATACGCGTCTATTTGATCTTTGTTCTCATCAAATGGGACCATATTTATCTTTGGAATGATATTTTCAATTCTACTGTGATTATTTCCATCGCTAGAACGCGAATCACCACTGCTTCTGCGATCACGGTTTGGATTGGTAACTTCTAGTTTCTTTACTTCCCATTCTAACCGTTTTATTTCCGCGTCTGCGGCGATGCGTTTGGCTTCTGTATCCGCTGCGATGCGTTTTGCTTCTGTGTCCGCTGCGATGCGTTTAGCCTCGGTTTCAGCTAGTCTTTCAGCCTCTAACTTCTTAGCTTCGCGGGCAGCTAACCGTTCTTCCCTTTCTATCTCTTGCCTTTCTTTGTCCGCTTTTTCTACTCTCTCCTTTTCTCTTTCTTTCTCCTTTTCCGCTTTCTCCGCTCTCTCTTTCTCTAGAGCTAACTCAGTTTTGATGTAGTTTGTCAGTTCGTCACCTTGATATCCTATCATGATACCGGCTTCTTTCAGGTCTTCGATAACCTGTTTGCGATCCATTTTACTGTCTTAGCGCGCTGGCTACAATAAGAATGTATCTCGTGAATTGTGTGTTTTAACCGTCGGCGATAACTCCGCTTATCCCGAAAATAACTTTTAGGCTACAACCTTACAAAAATTATTTAATTTACTCAGAACACCTTCCGAAATAAATTACGCGTTAACTCTTTACACGTTTCACCTGCTTGTCACAGTGTCCGCTGTTCCAAGACTTCCGTAATGTCACGGCTCCTACCATACAACATTACACATTATATCTAGCACCCTAAATATAATAGTCCGAAGTCTGTTACTACCGATAACTCTCCTAGCTGGCGGTATAACCTTCGACTCCTCACAATGAAGTACTCAGTAACACAATACTAAATAAATCATTCAATAGCTAACATGACATATTTAACTACGCTTAAATATATCAACATTAACTAACATGCACGCTACTCTGCAAAAGAATACATGCACATGTCACAACAAAAGCAAAGAAAATCAGTGATACAAAAATCAAAAGAACAATTGGCAATTCTGTTCGTTCGTTCGTTTCTAGGTTATGATGCGCCCTATGTATAAAAATGTTACAATTTACAATTTAATACATATCAATCCCGCGACGACCCACACTTGTTACGTTTCCAGTATTTATTTAAAGACCCTGCTTAGAATAATTAAAAGACTTTAAATATAATTAATTCTTCCTCTCATATTCTACGCAGACTGGTTGCTCAATTTATTATCTGACTAATTAAAAGTGCGTCTTGTAGTTCAGACGACAAATTTACAGACTAATAAACTGCGAACTTTTAGCTAGATTTGAAAACAGTTAAATCCCTCTAAATTAATATGCACTCGTCATCAATCTTTCTGCTCATCCGCCCCCATTCAAATCTAAGAATTAATCTAATTGGTCTATTGTGCATAGAAATCAACTACTAAGAGGTATTAACAAAGAAAATAAGATTTAATAAAGTTTAGCAAATTAACAATAAATCGAATGCAACGCGAATAGTCTTCACTCTGTCTTTACGCGCCTATGCCTGATTTTTGTCAATCTAAATTGCCAGAAAAGTGTTCCTTTGAGATCTGTACACTTGATCTTGCACTTAGCTCTATTCTTGTATCCTTGGTCTCAACACTCAATCATGCCGGTTCGTTCCCTCAGTCCCCCTTTAACGACACACGTGGTGCATAAGGAATGATGTCCCTTTGTTAGTGGCTAGGAACTGGAATTTTTGCAGCATGGCCCTCAGAGTGGATTTCGACACGCTTACACCAATAAGCTAGTGCAGGTGAGGCATGGGTGAACATGAACCATGAGCCGACCTGTGGATGCAACGTGTTTGGATATAATTCTCAACCTAACAGGTCCTACCTAGGCATGGCTCAATTAAATGCGCTGAACAAAGAGTTTCGACCTCGCGTCGCTTACAATTAGATTTAGAAAAAATATAATCGTCTCACATGTGTTCCATTTAACAGTCATGACGTATGAAGCAATAAAATAGATACAACGTTAAATTAATGTTCATACAAGGGGTAATTCAAGCCGACAGAGCGCTTCACAATTTACAATTTAAATTACACGCAATAATTGAATTACATGAAGAATTCATATCGAGCGCAGCATTCTGGCTCTTAGTGAATTAAAACAATATAAATTAAAGTACAGAAATGGAAAAATGGTTACAATAAATTTATATTCCGTAACATATAGGTTTTCAGCTATTTCTCTGAACCATGCTCAAGTGTATATGGAAATCATATAATACATAGCACAAATACATACTTAAACAATACATAGGCAAATACTATTAAATAAAATGATACCTTTGAGAGAAGTCGAAGGGTACCTTGATTCTCTATGGCGCCGGCTGCCTCTCACGACCCGAGTAAGCTGATGGAATTAGCTAAAATGTGCTCGAAGTGAGGGAGCGGAAGCGTGTGGGTACATATATAGAAAGGTATATTGCGTATCACGTGACTGTTCGCAAAGCATGTGGTTGGTTCGAGAACTGGACAATGGTCCTAAAGTTACATAACATCTTGACCTGTTCTAGAAGCACCTAGAAAAAGGAAGCTTTGAACAAAGGGCCAAGGGTTTCAAATATTCGAATTTGAAGTAAACAAGGCAAGTGGGTCACGAAGTCGGACAATTTTATCAGACTGTGACAGCCAGCGTGTAATCATTTTAGTTATTTCCCCTGAATTCTCAATCTAATCAATCAATGCTCGCCATTCTTTTGTCCCAGTGTCGGTAAATAGTTTTCGCATGGAAGCGCTTGTAAACAAGCAGTTGCACTACGAAGATGTTGAAACAAGAACCAGTTTTACATTACAGAAAGCCATTCAAGAGAGCGCGATGCAAACCAATTTAGGAAGGGAAGCCTGTGAGGTTTGACACTTTTTAAAAGAGTGAGTAGAGTATTGTGGACGTGTTTCTGGACGTGAAGTCATTACTCGTATTTCAAGTTTGGATAACTCAGACATTACATTCACACACACACACACACACACACACACACACACACACACACACACACACACACACACACACACACACACACACACACACAGACACACACACACACACTAACACACTCTCACGCATACACACATACACATATACACACATGAACACACACACTTGCTTACACATCAGACACACACACAAATATATAAAGTATTAAAATAAAATAAAACAAGTCATAAATGTAAACCTACACAATTCTCAAAACTTATAACTGTTTGAAATAAAACGTAATATAATATGATCGAGTGGAAATAAGGAAGAGAAAAAGAAAACAGGCTCCAACAGCTAGCACCAAGCCTGGAGAACGAGAAATACTCGCTATTGGTTACATGACACAAAAACTAAAACAAAAAGCAAAACATACCTCCACACCATCCACCACCATCACCCTTTCAACTTTCTATCAACCGTGCTCTACCCCACTGTACACATCCACATCTGAAACCTCCATCCAGCGGCACACCTTGCGCCAGGCAGCGAAATCAGCTCAGGCCGGAAGCTGCCATCATCCCAATCGAAGGAGGAGACTCACGTCGTTAAAGTTAGTAATCCTATAATCCTGATTTGAAATGTTATTGACGTCATTAAAGTTAGTAATCCTATAATCCTGATTTGAAATGTTATTGACGTCATTAAAGTTAGTAATCCTATATTCCTGATTTGAAATCTTATTGATGTCGTTAAAGTTAGTAATCCTATATTCCTGATTTGAAATTTTATTGACGTCGTTAAAGTTAGTAATCCTATAATCCTGATTTGAAATCTTACTGACGTCGTTAAAGTTAGTAATCCTATAATCCTGATTTGAAATCTTATTGACGTCGTTAAAGTTAGTAATCCTATAATCCTGATTTGAAATCTTATTGACGTCGTTAAAGTTATTAATCCTATAATCCAGTTTTGAAATCTTATTGACGTCGTTAAAGTTAGTAATCCTATAATCCAGTTTTGAAATCTTATTGGCATTCGCTGAACAACGACGACTAGGTGCTCGCTGGCGAAAAGTGGTTGTGCTCGTCGGTGTATTATTCCGGTATTAAAAAAAATAAAACACTTTCTCGAGTGGCGTATTGCATGATGTGCATGTAAAACAGCATGTGGTTAAATGTTAATCGAAAAATCATTTCTTATTAGCTTCGAGAAGATTCTCATAATTCATTTTTAATGCCTATAAAATGCATCATATGGACTAGTTTATTCTTTTTCTGACTTCAGATATTTTACATTTAAAGTCAAGAAGTAAGTTTACGACCTGTTGATTACCATGTACGGTAACAAGTCGGTAACTCCTGATGCTATTTTACTTGAAAAAAATAATCTTTAATAAAAATAAAATTAATAAAGTGCAACGTTATAATGAAATTATCATCCATTAATCTCTGATAATGTTAGTGTAAGTCGAAACACATGGCTTATCTCTTAGTGCTGATGGAATTTAACTTGAATCTGAAACTGGTAATCGACAAGTATGATTCAGCGGGTTTTTTCATGTATTTTATACAAATATTGAAGAGAGGTGGGGGTGGGGCGCGGATAATGTCTTGGAAAGAAACCATATTTCGGCATAGAAAGTTAGTCCTGTTAATAACGAACAGTGAGAGGGGGTGAAAAAAGAAAAGCAATTTTGCATAAGTCACAATGTCAAATCGTACTTTGTCCATGCAATATGTCATTTATACTTTTTTGTGGCTAAGAATAGCTTTTCGTTCTGTGTCTTTTATTTTGGAAAGCACGTGAGGCAATTAGACTATTATTGAAAAGGAAACACACACATAAACGACAAAGGTTACTGAACTTTCAACAAAATAGAAAAATTTGTAAAGAAATACAAGAAAAGGTAAAGAACACAAACTCTAAATGGAAACAAAAAATATACACAAAGCCAAAATAAACCCAAAGAAAATACAAACAAAACGAAAATTATATCAATCATAACATAATCAGGAAGGAAAGATTCAATGAAATAAATGGAATTTATAAAACACACATAAGAAACACATGGTACTATAACCAAAAATGTGTGAAGAGGGCAAACACTATGAGTAAGTTTCTATAGCAACACTACAAGCGCGTAGATAATACGAAAGAGGAAAAAATATTACGTACGTCAGTATTCTCTCATAGATGTTTCCTCTTTTCCGAACGCCCGTTGTATTCTTGCGCCCCTTTCGTGGCGACAACGCCTTTAATTTTCTAGCTCGTCTTTGATTTCACCTTCAGGCCCTGTCATGTGCCGGTGGATTTCAGTTTCATACAAGGAGAAGTATAGGGTCAAACGCAAGGGTAAGGGTGGATTTAAAGGTGTACAGTATAGCTGGAAGGTGTAATTTAACTGGATAGCAGTCAACGGCCATTTGTCAAACTTTTAGCAGGCAAGGGATCTTTAGCGTGCCAGACACGCGACAGCAGAAGATCCTGATTTTCAATCTCCATTCGAGATTGCTTGCGGCAGATGGTATTGAATTGATGTGGATAACTGTACACCACGTTGCGACGTTGAGTGACACACTATTTATGAAGTTTGGATTTTTCGGTTCTAAAGAGCACTCTCACTGTCAGATTCCCCATCCCCTCTCCGTCCTCATTTTAATCCTTCTTATATTGATTAAGTTCTCTAATTTCATTGTAAAATTCTTATACTAAATGCACATGTTCTTTCATTGATTATACACGTTTTTCAATTAAATGTAGCATGTTTAGGAACTGAGTGTAAATATTTAAGGATTGACTGTAAACGATTCCGAATTGACTTGTAAACGTTTTCGGATTCACCGTAAAAGTTTACGGATTGACTAAAACATTACTGAAATGGTTTTGAATGTTCGTGAATGATCAAGGACTGTAAATGTTTTTTCCACTCGATGCACATTTTCTTTTCTGTTATTCTGTATGTTCTTTGTTTAATTTTATGTGCTCTTTGATCAAGTGTACATATTCTTTGACTACTTTTAATGATCTTACATCGCTAAATGTACATAAGATCATGACGTCATCGATTTTTGTTCGTCAGTTTTAGAACGGCATACTACTTACAAGAAATTTCAACAGAGTTTGTATTAAACACTATTACTTTTGAAAATGGATTGTGGTCGTATTGAAATCTAAAGCAAACAATTACTGCAAATCTAACGGCCTGCTCTAGATTTTATATTCAATTCCTTTCCCCATCGAGAAGCACACGCTTCATTTTCCTCCATCTTTTCTCGTTAAGTACTGGTGCACTCAGAAAAAGTACTCAACATTACTACAATATGCAATATCGAGAAGAGTGGTCCTACTTGGCTGTAGAGCATTCCTAGTATCGTGACTACTCCAAAGTGTTATTATATTTTTCGGGGGGAGGGGGGTATTTTACGTCCAACTTAACGATTCTGGATCGAGGGCCTGTTTGGTTGGATTTCGACCCCACCTCACTGTGTACGTCTTCGTTGCAGCACGATGGAGCCGAGAACTGCACGTTCGAGAAAATGCGTGACCTCATTGCGACTTTGTCGCTGGGCAAGAATGAGGTCAAAGGGAATCAAGAGACGCATAGACTGGCAGGCATCTACCGGTATGGACGGAATAGTAAGACCCCGAGGGAGGCGGGGAGTTGTCCTTTACGATGCAAGGTTCCTGACAACGATTTGATGGTTGATTCCCTCTGGGACCATTGCCATTGTTCTCGGAACATTTCTCAACTTTCGGTGCTGGTCTCCAGTCCACAAAATGAAGCGAGTCCAAACCTATCACTCTATACCAATTGTTGCGTGCACATCCCAGGGTGACCCCCCCCCCCTACACCCACACCCACACCTTTCTCTATTAAGTAAATACAGCGGAGCGTATCGTAGATGATTCTAAGTCTCGCAAAATATTCTTAGCAGGCGTTATGCTTCGGGCAGCCGTGTTTGTTTGTCTGACCAGGGAATTCTGGGTCTGGCGTGTGCTGTACTGGAAAAGTAAGTCTGTGACAGAGAGAGGTCAACGCAGGACTGATTTAAATGGTCGAGGACAAATAGTACTGCCTGACTGATTTCATTCACTATCGTGTCTGCAAGCTCTTCGTCTCAATCCTTCAATCTCTGCCAGTTTTTGTCTCGTGGGTTTTAGTGGGAAGAGTTCCGTCTTAACGCGTTCTGTCGACGAGAGGCACGTCAAGTGGATTCAGTCTTAAATGGACTACTGTAGATTAAGGTTAGTTATCAATAAGCACACTTGCTAACTCACCCCTTCCAGCTCCGCTCAGAGAAACAATTCAGATTATGAAATATTCAATCGGTTTAATAGTATTTTTATATACACTTATCACACGCCAGGAAAAGTCTTTTAACAGACAGAATTGTGTTTGAGGAGGGTATGTGTCGGCGGTGGAGAATATTCACTTTGTAATCAATAAATTATCTCTTCTCCTGAAGAGAAACAATTCTGTGTACAATTTTGAAATTATTTACTAACTCCAATTGAGAAGATTTCGCGTTGTTTTAGAAATATTATTAATGAAAGAAATGTTATACGAATTAAAATATTTTTTTTTTATATAATACTTACTTTATCCAAATATATCATTATTGAAGCATAGTATGTTTTCTGAGAAACTGACTAGAATATAAATATCCCCCCCCCCCTCGCCTCAATACTCACAATACTTCAGAAATAACTGGTATGAAGCAATCACGTGATGATAATAAACATAATGGGTGCAGCGTGATGTGGGTTTGATTAAAGGGCACAATTTGATGGGAATACAACGTTCAAGATGGGAACTTAGTGACGAATGCTTACTGCAAAAGGGAGATCACTTAGGGGAAACAATTAATTGAAAGTAAGCAGAATGGTTGGCTCCAAGGGACCGAGATGTAATCTGTGGCTGGATATGTCACCGCTGTACTCTGAGGTGACTTTGTAATAATGAATCATATCAATGTTAGCATTATCATTTAGTTATCATTCTAAACATCTACAAGTGGAGAGTAGGGGCCCCTGGTTATATTTATTATGCACATCTGCAACTGTTACACCGATGTCAATTCGACTCACGGGGCCCCAATGCAGTTATGAAACCGAAAATAGATTTTATACAATAGATACATAAATAGGAGTAGAGATGGACAGAACAGGATATTATCATGAGACTATCACTACGGTTTACGATAAAATACAAAGTAATCTGATAGTAAATGACAGCTGATTGATGATAATTAACTGACAGATAGAGAGATACGTCATGATTAACCAATGCCGAGTACTGGTCAACCGAAATTAACCAGTGGAAATTACCAAGGTGTACAGCACAATTCAAAACCCCAAAATACTTCAATTTCTAAAATCACTCTTTGTACATTTATCATTGTATAAATCCCTAACATTGACCTTTCTATGTAAACAAAACCACGACAGACTTATACGGACCATTTGGGGCTTCCACCCAAGTCGGTCGTGCACTGAGACACACCCTTTTAACTTGCAAGAGTTAGTATCTCTTATTTTTCCAAGAATAATATCTTCTCGTCCAGACGCTAAGGTTTTCTGAAACACATTTCATGTAACTTGCAGAAGAACAAAAAAATATTATGATACTGTGTGACCAACTGTTAGTGCCTGCAAAATGCACTAAAGATATTATGCACATGAAATCAAGAAATGAACATTTAATAATGCATAATGCGAAACAAATTACAAAGAGCGTGGCCTTGGGAAGTGTACAGGAGGTGAAAAAACTCCTTAAATTAATTTTTCTAACTGGATCCAACAAATCGCTGGAACCGAGTTATTTCAGAATTTCGTCTAAAATGTGGGAAATAAAATGGAAGAGTGTATGTCTATATCTCTCTTGAGATTTGGTTTCCACCAGTAGTTTTTGTCGAATACACTCATGTGCTGTGACACTCAACACTCAGTGCACACACACACACACACACACACACACACATACACACACACACACACACACACACACACACACACACACACACACAGCACACGCAAGCTCGCAAGTATACTGACGCACAAGCATGAACACCCATGTGTGTTTGTAGGCATGTTCTCTTACACGCACTCTCACTCGCAAAGATCACGTGCGTCACCATGACGTCAGATGTGATTCTGTTTTAATGACGTGCGAATGGAACGTGAAAACAAAGACACGCAGAGGAGATTAAATATGTCTTTTAATTAAAGATTTTTCTACCGCTAGTTATTCTGTCGCTGTAAGTTAAAAAGTGAAGCTTTAATTAAAATAAATTGAAAGAAAGAAAGAAAGAAAGAAAGTAGATAGATAGATAGATAGATAGATAGATAGATAGATATCTTTTACAAACTTTTAGCATCCTGTCCTGTTTAAGGCCACAAAGTTGAGAGCCAGTTCTTTGTTAATAGCTGAATCATAGCCGATATCGACCCGACTGACCAGTGCACATACAACCAGTTATTTTCTTTATTTTCCTTTCTGTTTAAGCCGTGAGTTATATCGGTGCTAATAATTATAATCATTGATCTGTTCAACGCGTTGGGTGCATTCACCGATCACTATCGAGGCTTTCATCCTCTGTTATGTGACAAATTCTTTTTTAATGATCACGCGAACACAGCCAGTACCTACCCCAGTCATTTATTTATTGTCCACACGTATACAGCCACTAAGGCATGCTATATTTATTATCCATTTGTTCACAGACTTAAAACAGCAATCGCTCTGGAATCAGTCCATGTTTTTTTACCTCAAAGTCCCACAGAATTCTGACTTCTGTCTCGGGGACTGCGTCTGTTTGGTGCATTCATACTTTTCGGGGCAATTTTCTCAATAGTTTTCATAAAGGGTTCTATGTATGATTTTAGCCCATTTCCTTCTGTCTTTTTGGTATATTCTTTTCCTCTCAGAAACAGTTATCCAAACAGTAAGTGTTCTGTTGTTTTTCTAATTCATGTTTTTGCACAGCCTGCAGTTCAAATCATTTGAAAATTTTTATAATTTTTTGTTTTGTGTGCTTTCGTGTGCAGTGCTTGACCGTACACAGATGATATGAGTACTTCTGTTTCTGTTTTCAAACTTGCCTCCTTTCAACCGTCTGTATGTTGATTGTTTTGTTGACGTTTCACTACGTCACACAAACAGACCATGGAGAGGGTCTTGGCTTTAACTACTTGCTTATTCTGTTTTGCCGTTTTTTTTCCCCATGTTTCTTGTCTGAGGATTTTTCTCTAACTCGTTTATCATACTTTTTCTTGACTCTAGACTTTAATTCACTCTGCACGTCTGTTCATGTTGCAGTATCCGCAAGAATTTGTACATTTGTGCATTGAAACGTTACTGATTTTTCTGTGTCGAATTGCACACCTCATGTTGCTTTGACCCTGTCTTTCTGAGATAATTCTTCCACATTATTTCTCAATGCCAAAGTTCATGGTAACTGCAAAATTTGGTCAACGTCTTGATGTCAAAGTCATTTTTACTGCTAAATGCTGATAACATGTGATGCCTTGGCTGAGAGGATTTAAGGCAATGCAGATCAGCAGTGATGAAAGTGAATCCCTTAGAAAGATTCCAAATTTCATTGGTGTTTCTAGAATTTCTATATTGTTGCATACGAGGATGGCTATCCACCTAATTATTGATACTTGGATTAGTTTTTGTACTGGTGGCAATATCATTTTCACTATGCAGATAATCCTTTACATAAAACATTAATATAAATTACAATTAATAAATTACATTAATACAAATTACAATTATAAATTGCTCCATAACGACCAGACAGAAGAGTCAAGAAAGATTCGTTCTTCTTAAGGGTTGCAGGCACCAAATCCCAAAACAGGCGGATTCCTTCTTAAAGGCACTGATAGAGAGCTGGTTCCTTCTTAAGGGTTCTAGCACACAGTCAACTCAAGACCAGTTCTTTCTTAATGGTTCATGGTACAGATCTATACAGTCCCGTTGATTATTTTTAAATGGTCTGGTGATAACATGAACTAGATAACGTGATCTACATGGCAGTAACCAGCAGAAGTAGGATTTTAAGTTTCGTTTACCATGCCTTTCAAGGTACACATGATGCCAGAGGAACTCCCTACAATGTCTTCAATACGATGATTTGTTCAGAAATTTGAAACGACCGAGTCCGTGTTTTAGACTGAGAGAGTTACCGGTGACTTGAAAACAGTCGGATAAAATTCAAATGGCATTGACAATGATGACGACAGCCCTAACATTTATATTGCACTGAGATGACGACAGCCCTAGCATTCATATTGCACTGAGATGACAACAGCCCTAGCATGCATATTGCACTGAGATGACGACAGCCCTAGCATGCATATTGCACTGAGATGACGACAGCCCTAGCATGCATATTGCACTGAGATGACGACAGCCCTAGCATTCATATTGCACTGAGATGACAACAGCCCTAGCATGCATATTGCACTGAGATGACGACAGCCATAACATTCATATTTCAGTGAGATGACGACAGCCATAGCATTTATATTGCACTGAGATGACGACAGCCATAGCATTCATATTGCACTGAGATGACGTCAGCATTCTGATGGCGTTGAGCCAAGATCGTGAGGGAAAAATACAAAACCGTAAACGAGTGTACCTTGGGGACTCGCGAACATGCAGGAATATTTAATTGTGAAATTGATTTACTGAAAAACAATGTGTCAAGTACATTGAAGACAACAAGAGTTTTGTTTCGTGATTTGTTACTGAGGATCTTTGAAAGAAAACTTCCACAAATTACCGGATGATCTGAATGCAGAAGGTGTAGACTGTGAACTACTCTCGACTATCACATTTGTCAATTTTACAAGTAAATAGTCGTGTAGACCACGTGCATTCTAATGGAGTTAGTTAATTGTATCACTCTGAAATTGAGTGTCTTTCCAGCAACGTTATCTGTTTGGTCATGTGTGTTTATGTGTTCGTCCTGTCTCTGGTATAGGGATGCGGGAATGTACATACCGGTGTATGCGTTTGTGAGTGTGCATTTGAGGTTTGAGGAAGGAGGCTGTAAGGTATTTAAAGTGTAAAATCTTTATCTTGGGAACAGGAAGAGAACAAATGAAATCATTTTCTGGATTTAATTTGTCGGTTTAAAATTTTGTAAAATTTTAAAACATGAAAACTGCTCATCCTTTTATATTTTTGGGATTTTATTTTTACATCGATTTTTGCTAATTCGACATCGTAGAGTCCAAAAAAAGAGGGCCTATATTTAATCAAAATTGATCACTCTACTGATATTTTCTGAAAAAATAAATATTATGTGTATATAAGATATTTTTGTAAAACGTACTTGCATACAATTTTTTATGAATTGCTATTTTTGTTTTGTTTTGTTTATTATTTTCCTACTGAAATGGAGAATGAATAAATACATAACCTTATAAAATTCTTTGAAGATAAGCTTTCTTTACGTTTCTTTCTCTCCAATAGTTTGTTCGGCCTTTCTAGAAGGGAGCGAACCCTAAAGGCGTCCTTCCAGTTAATTTCCCTTCATAAGCTTGTTCTGCCTTTCAAGTAGAGAGCGAACCCTAAAGGCTCCTTCCAGTTAATTTCCCTTCATAAGCTTGTTCTGCCTTTCTAGAAGGGAGCGAACCCTAAAGGCGTCTGTCCTTCCAGTTAATTTCTCTTCATAACGGATTTGATTTATCTTTGACAAATAACACTTATGTACTACATTCGACATTATTATGAGTGGGCAACGACTGCAAAACGATGTGGCCGTTGTCAATGCATTTCATAATTTTAATGTTTAACGGGTTGTGTTGGTTTGGAACGTTATAATACTGTTTCCCACATGACCTCGGATTTTGTTCTCTCTTGCATACAAACAACCAAGACCCCAACTTACGACTCGAGAAAGTCGGAAGAAAGGATCAGAAAGAATTGGTTAAAGGGTTAAAGGTTGGTTGAAAGTTTTTTGTCAATGCAGTGATTAACACTTATGTCCTTTAAACTATGTTACCTGAAATAAGTTAAGAACTACTTTATTGTAAGTCAGCATTAACTGTGCGAGTTAGAAAACATATACCTGTAAACATACCGGTAATTATAAGTATAATTTACAAATACAAGATATCAAAGACACAATGGAGTTGAGCTTTGAATAAAGTTCTCTCTTAAAACATCGACAATATCTTCCTCACGTTCAGGTGTACGGTATACACGGACGTCTACTATTGAACAGTTGTCCTAGTATTTCAGTAGTCGCGTGAGCGATACTGAAGTCACTTAATTAATGCACAGTTAATAAATGAATTACAAATGAATAAGATTGTTATGTGAAGTATGCGCATATTTATAATAAGATCTATTTCGTTTATTTCTAACTTGCAATGGGCAGATTGTAAGAATGGCCCACATAATAACATTCCCTCTCCTCTTCCTGGAAGATCACTGGTCCCCTTAACTTAGAAAATTATGCATTTAAGCATCTTGCGTTATGCTAATTTTCTTAGTAGCCACAATCAATCTTTTTTTCTTCTTCAAGGGCCATCTAATAGTAGGAGGTCAAAACAGGGCTAACATCTATTTCTATAGCCCAGAGACTTGGGTTAATCCTTTCTGTATCAAAAGAATTTGCGTAAACAACCAGGCAAAATGGTTTATCCACAACTTTCTCCACCTTATCTAAAATACATGTCAAGGTAGGTGACATCTGTAAATCATCAAGGCCTTGGTGAATTTGTTACTGAGAAAATATATTTATTTTGTGCCATTCTTTAGAAATTAGTTATTTTTAGAATCTCACATAAACATGGATACTTTGAAAATAAGATGTGATTATGGAAAAGAGATGTTAAGGAGACAGTCAGATGGATTAGAATTGCAGCATTGACTTTCTGTTATCCAACTTTGACTGGGATGCCTAGGCTTTTGTATTTGCAGCAGACGACATTGTGGCTGGATACCGTATCTGATTCAGCGTATCAGTACGCTTTTTAACCGCCTTTCTTTTATAACCAAGGTATAACTCTCTTATAGGGATGTCAATGGTAGGATGTTTATCAGTACACATAAACACTCTTGTATATGTGTGTCAATGGTAGGATATTTATCAGTACTCATAAACACTCTGGTATAGGATTGTCAATGGTAGGATATTTATCAGAACATATACACACTCTGGTATAAAATTTGCATGATGTTTTATAATTCTGAGTTACTTTCTTATATTTATTCTAATTCAATAAACGACGCCATTTTTGAAATTAGAATAAATATAAGAAAGTAACTCAGAATTATAAAACATCATGCAAAGTTACGTATGAATTAAATACATTACTACTTATCTAAAAGGAAAACATGAAAGTTACAAGATAAATTACAACTCTGGTTTTTTTATTGTTTTTTTTTTTGTTTACACATTATCGCTCACTTTCAAGTGGAGACTGTTAGAATAACATGTTGGGTCTTGTTACTCACATTATCGCTCACTTTCAAATGGAGACTGTTAGAATAACATGAAGGGTTTTCTCGAACAGTGACGAAGGTAAAGGGTATTTGCTGCAATGTGGCTAGCCCCCCATCCTCCCTAGTCTGTATTCGCATACCTCCCATTGGTCAGTTACAGTCAGCAGGTATATAGCCATTCGTCAGTGGTGAAGTATATATTAGATCTATTTATTGACTATTATCTATTTAGATCTATTTATTGACTATGGTCGTTATAATGCATTTATCAGTAACACTGACTAGCGCCAAGCCTGGCTACTTCAATGAAGGTGGCCCAATGCATTTGTAAAGAGCAGAACAGAACATCCTTTTAACTTTTATGTTACCTGAGTGTATTGTCTAGTTACAGTTAGATAATTCTTACATTTGTAAAGAGCAGGACAGAATATCCTTTTAACTTTCATATTACATCAGTGTATTGTCTAGTTACTGTTAGATACATTCTTACATATTTCTCTTAAATTGTTGTGCACGATGTCCATTTTAGAACTTCCCAATAATGTTAGCAACACTATTAAAATATATAATAATTTTATAATACAACATTTCATAAGTAGCATCTACATGGACATAAATAACAAATTAAAGAAGGGATGAAAATAGTTGTCATGAAGAGTATAGAGCAGTGCGTTTATGCATAATGTGAATGGCAGTATGCAAGTTTGTGTGATCTTGGGCTTTAAAAATGTGTGTGTGTGTGTGTGTGTGTGTGTGTGTGTGTGTGTGTGTGTGTGTGTGTGTGCCTGATAGAGTATGTGCTTGAATGAATATTTTCATACAAATATGTGCATATTTAGGTAGAGGTGTGTGTGTTTGTTTCTTTGCAAACATTTATGAGTAAATAAAATAATGAATGAAATTGTGTGCACTTTGTACTATGTTTGTATGCTTGTGTGCGTGTTTTTGTGGTGTGTACTAATGTTTTCTTTTTTACATTTAGCATAGTATTTAGCACTGTTCAGTCTGTTAGGAAATGTTGTCATGTCCTCTACTGTCCCCTTCGTATTAAATGCAACAACTGAAGTATTGATTGGTTTGCCTAGACAATGCACGGAGATTTACAGTTTAAAATTCAATCTTATTATTCCAACAAAAGATTTCTCGCATTTAATTTTGTTGGGTTTTTTGTTGTTTGTTTGATTTTGTTTGTGTTTATTTGTTTTTTGCTTTAGTTCTCGCGATGTTTAGTGGACCCCCCACGTGCCTGTTCACGTGGACAAGAAATATTTTCCTATTCAAACGTCTTACAAGAATGTATCCATCTCCAATGGAAACCAAGACACCCATAGATGAAGAATATTGAGAAGAAAACGAAAAGAAGAAATTCTCAAAGCAAAAAGATTGGAAGAGCTCTCGCGTCATGACTGTAATGGAATGTGGAATGGCTGCAAATTGTTAGTTGAGTTGTTTTTTTCAATACAAAATCTCAATCAGATTTGTATTAAGGGAACAGCGGATCAGTCAGCGCTATATAGGGATGCAAGACATATATTTTCGTGACGTCATCAGCAGATCAATCAGAGCTATATAGGGATGCATGGCATATATTGTGGTGACGTCATCAGCAGATCCAGTCAGCGCTATATAGGGATGCATGACATATATTGTGGTGACGTCATCAGCAGATACAGTCAGCACTATATAGGGATGCATGCCATATATATTGTGGTGACGTCATCAGCTCGCGAGAGTATAGGTGTGATGTATCTAAGTTTGTTTGTAATTTACTGATTCCGAATTACGCTACAGGCCGGTGCTATATTTATGCTATATTTATCTTCTGCTTAAACGACTCCTTAATGTGATGAACATATCGCTGAGGGCAGCTCGTTGCCCTTGCACCTCACCCCTCATCCATCCCGGTTTTGTTATCACAAACACAAATTGAAACAATATCAATACAGCACGCGACCTCTAGTGCCAATTGAAAATAACCACCTATATACTGACCCAGCAAATTCCCACCAATAACTGCTCGAAAACTCAAAATTATATATCAGTTATAGAGCTGACACGTATCAGAACATCTACTCGACTAAATTTGGCTAATGTGTTAATAAGTACCAGAAAGATATCTCTTCCAATTAATGTCACTTACAAGTTCACAACACAAACAGTCAAATAATTATGAACTCAGTGATTAGACACTTGTCGCCCAAACATAGATGGAACTGCATATGAAGTTTCAAACCTCACTGATTAACTATGAAAAAATTCATCAAAATTATCCCAATAATTTTGCACTTTGAATTCACGTGTACAAATACCTGCCGTTTTGGCCCTCACAAAGAGACAACTGATTATTGTAGTGAACAGCCAGCCAGTGTATTGAACAGCCGGTCAGAGTAGTGAACAGCCAGCCGGAGTTATGAAAAGCTAGCCAGTGTAGTGGCCAGCATGACAGAGGAGTGAAAAGCCAGCCAGTGTAGTGACCAGCCCGACAGAGTAGTGGAAAGCCAGTCAGAGTAGTGAACAGCCATAGTAGTGAACACCCAGACAGTGTAGTGAGCAGCCAATCATCAGAGGGACTGAGGAGAAGGAATGTTATGTTGAGTTCTATGGATACTTGGTCTCTATGTCTCTTGGTTCCTACAGTTTGTACAGCTCACATGAGGCGATTCAGACAGAACGGAAGTACAGTCATTGAAACTAAGCAGCATTTACGAAGGAAGGGATATTTTGTGATTCTAGTGAAGGATGTTTGCGAATAGTTTCTTCACACAGCTTTAATTATACTATCTTATTCATGACATTCTGATGAGAGAATAATGTGATGCATTCACTCAATGCATGAATTAAGAGAGTAGTATGGAGCATTCAGGCAATGCTGATATAAGAGAGTGTTGTGGAGCATTCAGGCAATGCTGATAATAAGAGTGTTGAGGAGCATTCAGGCAATGCTAATAACAAGAGAGTATTTGTGGAGCATTCAGGCAATGCTGATAATAAGAGAGTGTTGTGGAGCATTCAGGCAATGCTAATAACACGAGAGTATTTGTGGATCCTTCATGCAGTACTAACAGCACGAGAATATTCGTGCAACACTAATAATGTTTTGTGGAGCATAAATTCAATGCTAATAATTATGCGAGAGTATTGTGGAGCATTCGTGCAACAGTAATAATAAACTAGTTTTATGTAGCACTCATTCAATGCTAATAACAAGACAATTTTGTGGAGCATTATATTTGTCTCTGTGTGTGTGTGTGTGTGTGTGTGTGTGTGTGTGTGTGTGTGTGTGACTGAACAAAGTGCCTGAAAAAGGACTGATATTGTGGAAATGGCACCTCTTCCCACCTGCTAGATAATTAGAGTTGTCTCCCTTGTTTCACTAATCAAGCGTGCGCGCGCTGAGAGAGTACATCATAAAACTTTATGACCGACGACCTGATGCCAACAGACATCACGGTTTGCGATGAAGTCCAGTAATGAGAATCTTTCTGAAGCAATTATTTATCATTCACTCTTCGTCCC
This sequence comes from Sinotaia quadrata, assembly GCA_028829895.1. NCBI lineage: Eukaryota > Metazoa > Mollusca > Gastropoda > Architaenioglossa > Viviparidae > Sinotaia > Sinotaia quadrata. Next base: position 93,813,109 of record CM054179.1, read on the forward strand.
TCTAGTCACGTGATATTTTCACGTCGAGCCGGAAATAGGGAACGGGGAAACAAAACGTACCTACTGAGAACCTCGAGACTAGTTAATAACACGCTAGCTGATGATTTATGACGTTTGAAAGGGAAGAGGGAAAGAGGTCTTAGAATTTCTACTGAAGACCAGTCTCTCTAGCTGGGAATGCAGTTTAGCGGAACACTGGTACAGAAAATGGCCTCGGTAGTATTGATGGTCGCTAACAAGATGGAGACAAGTGGAGTCCGTTTCTTCTACGTATGACATATTCCGGTATTGATGGTTATAGTGATCGTTGAAGGCATGGAAAAGAGCAACATTTCGTGATCTGTCGCATGAAAAGGTATAATGAAGTCAAGGAATATCGTGAAAGGGGAGATTTTAAAATCAAAAGATTTAAACGAAGGTAAATTAAAGTATGGCTTACAATGCGGGCTTTTTTGTTTAGCTTATCTAAGACATTCTCTCTCTCTCTCTCTCTCTCTCTCTCTCTCTCTCTCTCTCTCTCTGTGCACCTAGCACATCAAACATATCAACACACACACACACACACACACAATTATGTCCAAATAAAACAAATACGCGCATATAAATACGTCCAAATAGAACAAATACACATACTGTTCTGAAGAAAATGTCAGAAATACGTCTTCCTCATTATTTAAACAAACAGTTTTTAAAATAGTATTTCTCTTTAGTTGTGCTTTTATCTTTAGTTTAAGATTTGTTGCAAATTGATCGAGACAGTATAAATGCTACATCCGATTGGTGTATTGGTCCTTAATCTTAACTAACAAACAACTATAATTAGTTCGACAAGATAGCTTCGATAATTACATCTCCCGAACTCCAGAAAGTCGATTTAAAAAATACGAAGGTAATAAATTAATTTTTAAAAATATTTCTTTTGCAAAAGCCACACAATCAATTTTTGCATTTTCCTGCCAAATCGATTCATGCATCCAAGAAAATAAAGATTTGCTTAAAGTAATTATGTGCTTTTGTTTTTCTTTTCGAATAAAATTATTTATGATAAAATAAAAAATACTTGTCAGCACAAAATTGAAATAACTCTTTGATCCAGGTGATTTTATGCAGCGAAATAAAAATATTTATATATTCCTGAGTGAAATCTCTGTCGATGCTATCGGCTCTACATTGAACAGTTTTCTTCCTTGCACAATAAGCCATTTATTTCTATATCTGCCCCTTCTTCCTTCAAAACTTTATACTTCTCTACTTCAACACTATCACTCTCATAACATTGTTTTCTACAAATCCATCATCGTCATTATTTAATTTCCATTCTCATTTATCTCTATGTTATCTTTAACAGCATTTAAACCAACGCCATTTTATTCATCTTTCACCTTTCTTTTTGTTGAACATCCTCATAATCAGTATCATCGTCATCATAAAGAACATTGTCGTCATCACAGTGAACATCGTCACCATCACAATGAACTTCATCGTCATCATGATGAGCATCACCGTCATCACAATGAATACCATCGTCATAATAATGAACATCATCGTCACCACAATGAACATTATCGTCATCATAATGAACATCATCTTCATCATAATGAATATCGTCATCATAATGAACATCTTAGTCATCAATATGAATAGTCATTATCTTACTAATGTAAACTTCCTTCTTTGTGGAAGATAATGCATGCTAGTATCATAAAGCATGCATTAATTGTTGCAGATGATCTATCTATCTATCTATCTATCTATTTATCTATCTATCTATCTATCTATCTATCTATCTATCTATCTAACTATCTATCTATCTATCTATCTATCTATGCTGATTTGTCTGATGTACGACCAGTCATGCTGATTTGTCTGATGTGCGACTAGTCATGCTGATTTGTCTGATGTGCGACCAGTCATGCTGATTTGTCTGATGTACGACCAGTCATGCTGATTTGTCTGATGTGCGACCAGTCATGCTGTTTTGTCTGATGTGCGACCAGTCATGCTGATTTTCTGATGTGCGACCAGTCATGCTGATTTGTCTGATATGCGACCAGTCATGCTGATTTATATATTACGCCTAGTGGAGTGATGGGAGTATTGTAAGTATGTGGCGGAGTAAATTTGATTGTTCTTACTTTTAAAATTAATTTTTATATAGTTTGTAAAATGCCAACATGACATGACCTTCGGGAACTGCACATGACGATATTCTTGTAAGTGCCAGAGTTGAAATAGCAACTCTTTTCTGTGCTAGAACTTGCTGAGGTAATCTAAAGCAGTCCAGAGTAGATAAGTAATGTTTTATATCCAATAGTTTAAGGTTTACAAATAATAAACTGGCCAAAAGGTAGAGATTGAAATACCTGTAGAATAAAGTTCAGATTTCTAATCACTTGTTGACATAACTGAAGTTCGGTCATGAAAAGGCGATTGTTCGTTAATGATGAGTTATCTGATTGATTGAGGGAGAATGGACTTAGAAATATTCCGTAAATTTCACTATTGATATACTGTATTTGTTAATTTGATGTAAAGATGTATTAAGTGAATAGACTACTATTGCTACAAATGTGAATTATGATACATGTATGTAATATGTTAAACACACGACATTGCTTCGAATCCAAACAAGTTAGTAATTGATTACGTCATATCTATAATGTTGTATGCATTCATTGGACTAATAAATACTGTTACAGGAATTGTAAGTTGAGAATGATTGTGGAAAAAAAGAGAGTGTAGTTTAGAAATAGTAGATTTGAAACTTAGTGTTGTTCCATGAATATGTTTTCATCTTCCTTCTTATTTCTCTCCTGGTTTCTTGTGGTGGATTAGAGAAGTATCCATCTTAGCGGGCAGGAATTGTATTGATTTACTGCACAATGTTTGTGTGCGTCAGCAAGTTTGTCCAACTCGACTGTGGAACTTTCTAGCAAAAAAGGAGTGCAAGACGTTCGTTACTGGGATTGCCTACTAAAGAAGCTAAGGCAGTGAACATGTGTCGGAACATACTACTAGGACTAAACCATGAATATATTACATCTACAAGGATGAAAACAAGAACACGAATAAAATTTAACAAATTCGAAGAAATGAGAACGTCACACGATCAATTATATGAATACAACAAATTAACAGGATGGGGGAAAGGATTGGGAATAGTAGGATTTAGAATAATATGAATACAACAAATTAACAGGATGGGGGAAGGATTGGGAATAGTAGGATTTAGAACGTGGACAACAGCAGAAAAACAAACCGCCCACAAGACGAGGACACGAACAAGTATAACTTCAGCATTGTTATCAATGTGAAGATGAATTTCAGAACAAAATCAGAAATAAGGTCTTAGGAATACATATGCATATAAACTTAAACGTGAACTTGAATAATACTACCGCACTCACGCACGCACACAAAAAACACTCACCCACACAAACATCCACTCCCACACGCACGCCCACAATCAGACTCACCTAGGGCAATAATTTTATTGTTACATTAAATCATAATAACTTAGCAAGAGTGGTATACCCAAGGCCAAATATCAAAGCTACTAAATATTTACTTTTGGGTAAAACAACCCCAATCAACATAGTGCCGAGAACCACTGAAAAACCGGTTGTGTTCATGCCGTGTCCCGTGGGCCAATTGCTCACATTTTGGACTCTTTAACCGAAGAGTTTCGTACGCTTCTAGGTGCCCACTTGTTTGGTTTTCATTTGCTTAATTGTTTTCCCATCTCTGGCACCTAGTTCCCAGAGCGTTCCTCAAGCGTTGGGAAATGAAGGGAACAGTCTTTTCCCCTTGCTGTTCCTAGAAGCAATTTTTATTTGTGGACCTTTTGTCTGCGAGAGGAGGCTTACCGGGTACAGCAGTCTTGCAGAAGCCTTAATTCCAAGGAGACTCCTTGACATAACATGCGTTAAAATTTGCTCTTAAAATGTAATTATAGAAAATGCTCCGAAAGACGAAACGAATTGAAAGAATGTAATTCACGAAAGAAAGAAAATAAGTATGACAAATTATTGATCTTCTCGCGAAGTGCAATAAGTGCATAAGCAAGCGCATCTAAAGTAACTGAATAAATAATGAACTCCAAAAATAAGGAAACATTGGAAAGTTAAAAACACATTGATTGATTAGCTAAAAGTAAAATGAAAGTAATTTTTAAATTAATTACCTGGGAAATATTTCTGGCAAACAGAGAAGAAAATTAGAATACAATCGAATATAAAATATAAAGCGGTAAATAATTAAAATATGTAAAAATAAGAAAATAAATACTTTAAAAAAAATTGTTTGAAAACTGAAATGAAGCACGACAATACTGATATTAACACGATAATACTGATACTAAGACAAATACTAACATTAATACAATACTGATATTAACACAAGAAAAATACCGACAATACTGATATTAACATGACAATACTGATATTAACACGACAATACTGATATTAACATGATAATACTAATATCAACATGACAATGCTGATATTAACATGACAATTATCCATTAGCCCCAAACACATGTAGCATAAGAAATGTATCAGGGATTAAAATTCACAAGTATAATGTCCAATGTAATAACATTTGTGAACATAGAAAGAATGGTTTGATTACATAAAGCATTCTTGAATTCAAATCTTAGATCAATAGCAAACATGTACGAAATATTTCTAATTTCATTCTTTCTTTATTAGTCAGTTAACTTATCCTAAGCTAAGGATCGCCATTATTACTGGACTAGAGTTTAGTCAAAATCAAAGAGATTATGATATAGGACTTTCTCGAACAAAATAACTTTTGGTCCATTCCAATTGGATGAAGTTTTTATGAGCAGGTATGAGACTATTACTCAGAAAAACTACTCATTCATTTAGAACGAGTTTGGACTGCATCAGCTAGTTCTGGCATATTCTCCATCTGAGTTGTTAACTCCAATTCTGACACTTAAAACTGTCATCATAAGCAGTGCCTAAACTCGGTTGACATCGATATTTAATAATTCATAAAACAATTCTATTTCGATATAGGGATAGGCAAATTTACTCCACCATATAGGCATTACGCCCCACCCCCTTCTACCAACCAATTAATGATTTGGGCTTAAAATCAATTCCAGGCAGAATTAAGAGCCATGTAGTTTTCATAACTATTTAACCTTAAGCAAGTATCAGACATTCGCATCTCAGTTCCAGACAAGGACAATAAATGGTTCTTAGCAATTGGGTCCTATGAGCAAAACTATGCAGAATGCAAGTTCCTCTCATATTACGAAAATGAGTGAAAGTTGTCTCCCTGTCCTCATTGTCTGCAATGTTAGTAGTTCAACCTGGCCAAATTATATATTTATTATTGCATCTCTGGGTTTGTTTTAACTCTCATTATCAGGTCAGAGTACTCACAATACCCTCACGTCTGATCAGCCATCCCCATCATATATTATTTGATAAGAACGAAGATCTCAGGGAATTACGGTGTAAATGGGTTAGCGACCAATGGTGTAATAAACCTATCTTAACAATTAAAACTGACGTCATACGATCCAACATATGGAACAGTTCCGAAATCTCTCCCCCCCTCCCTCTCTCCTTTAAGAAAAAAAATTGGTTTAGGGATTAGATATTAGTGTATATTTATTTACGTTTATAGTGTGTGGATTTTAACGTATGGGTCTGTGTGTGTGTGCGTGCGTGTATGTATGGAAGAGGGGGGATGCATGAAGAAAACTATTATTGCATTAATTGCAGTAAGTGAAGTTCGATTTGGACGTATAACGATTAAAAGCTCTGGATGTATTTTTTATTGAAATGTAACGACCATAAACGTGTGCCGTCGTGTCACTCTGCACAAAGCTGTTCGCTTGACATCCAATGAGCGACGGGGGAAATCCAAAGATGGAATAAGGTCGTTGGAGATCTATTTCCGTTTCCTGTGCAACTGAGGATAAAACGCTCCTGGAAATGAGCCCTGGTTTCCGGGCCCCTTGAAATTTACAAACGTGGAAGAGAGCAGCCACTAATACAAAATAGGGGAAGATGCAATGGCAAAAAGAGAACAGATGGAAAAAGAATTTTAAAAAAACCAATTAAACTGAAATCAAAGAGGATGTTTCTGATCACACTTTTTAATGTATTTTTTCTTTAGTATCTCAAAATACTAAACTTTTAATGTTTTTTAAATTAAAAAGTAGAAAGATGCAAAGTTATTTTTCTTTTCATAATCGTAAAGGGAGAAAACAAGGAGAAAATAATGAAAAGAACGGTATGGGTACTCTTGAAGTTCGTTTTCCTTTTAAAAAATATAGAGTGTATATAGAAGTGTGCATCATTAATTCATTTTTTATCGTTGAGATGTCCTTTTCGGTTACGTGATTTCTTTTCTAGTTAGATTTTTCTTCCCATCTTACAATTTCGTCTCTAACTGTTTCTTGAATAAAACACCCATGAAAATGTGATTATTCCTCTGCAAAATTTAAAATAAATTACTCGCTATTGAGGGACTTCACGCCGGAGTTTCTAGAGAGAGCTTGGATATTTTTTCTTCACCTGATTTACATTTCAGCGTGAAAGTGAATTTCAAATTATCAATTGACTGCGACGAAAACAAAGTTTGTACAAGGCGAGATAGATAGACATGCTTTCTATATTGACAAGATTACGTGGGGTAGACGAACACAGACAGATATTTTTAATTAAATGGACATAAGATAGATAGATAGATAGATAGATAGATAGATAGATAGATAGATAGATAGATAGAGGGATAGAGGGAGGTATGGATAGAGGGAGGGAATGAAGAAAGAAAAAAGAATGAATAAAGAAAGAAAGAAAAAAGAAAGAAAGAAGCAAACAAACAAGCAAACAAAACAAACAAACAAACAAACAAAGTAAGAAAGAAAGAAAGAAAGTAAAAAACAAAGAAAAAAGTTTAATTATGGCATAATGTCAGCACATATTATTAAGTCCCTCCAAGTTTAGAAATCAGAATTACAACAATTTAATAACTTTGCTCGAAAAAGCCAATAACTACATAGAAAATATTATTGAGTACACTCAATACTGATGTTTACAAAAACTACTTTGTGCACACTTAGACAAATTTCATAGTGCTCTCAATTGTCAAAACCACTTCATGCACACATAAACAATATGACATAGTGCTATAAATTGTCAAAAACCACTTCATGCACACATAAACAATATGACATAGTGCTATAAATTGTCAAAAACCACTTCATGCACACATAAACAATATGACATAGTGCTATAAATTGTCAAAAACCACTTCATGCACACATAAGCAATATGACATAGTGCTATAAATTGTCAAAAACCACTTCATGCACACATAAGCAATATGACGTAGTGCACTCAATTGTCAAAAACCACTTTATGCACACATAAACAATATGACGTAGTGCACTCGATTGTCAAAAACCACTTCATGCACACATAAACAATATGACGTAGTGCACTCGATTGTCCGCTAGCAAAAACATAACAGGCACAATTAGACAATGTGTAACGCCTCTTTGGGCACCAAAGTTATTGGTTATGCTGATTATTACTATTAATCATCCACAACTAATTACAAATGATGAGAATCTTAATTTATGTTATTAATAATTCTCCAAAAGACACCACCCTTTTCCACAAGAACCCAAAGTGTCTAATACAAAAAACTTACAGTGTTAAATCCACAAGAACCCATAGTGTATACTACAAAAAAACTTACAGTGTTAAATCCACAAGAACCCATAGTGTATAATACAAACAAAAACATACAGTGTTAAATCCACAAGAACCCAAAGTGTATAATATATTAAAATAATCTTACAGTGCTAAATTTACAAGAACCCATATTGTATAATATAATAAAACTTAAAGTGTTAAATCCACAAGCACCCACAGTGTATAATATAATAAAACTCACAGTGTTAAATCCACAAGCACCCACAGTGTATAATCCCGTCAAACCATGAGGTCACATTAAATTGAAACTACGTCGTCTAACCCACGTGTCTAATCCTACACGCAGGTCTAACTTCAACTCAAAGATCTAATGATTCTAATCGAACTGGACGCATAGTGTAGAATCCTCTTGAAACAATGACTATACTTCCATTGAAAATAAAGTGTTTCAATCATAAGAATCAATGATGTCCTTGCAATAATTCCACAGTGTCTAATATATATATATATATATATATATATATATATATATATATATATATATATATATATATAATCTAATGCTGTCCCTCTTGAAATAGCTCCACAGTGTCTAATGGTACAGAATCCAGAATCTTGAAACGCCCACAGACGCCACAGTGATTAAAACCACCAACACAGCCCATTGTGTCTAGAAACACCCAAAGGAATCTATGGCTTATGTATGACATATAGTAACACCCACAGAACAATCGACGTCTACAAACCCACACAGAACAAAGAAACTATGTGTCGAGCGAGTGTACACTCATAGATTTAAAATCCAAAGATGCTACAGGCCCATGATTCCAAGAATCCTCATCATTTATTCATTAGTGATACTACAGCGTTTAATCCAAAGAACCCACAGCGTTTAATCCAAAGAGCCTACAGTGTTTAATCCAAAGAACCCACAGCGTTTAATCCAAAGAGCCTACAGTGTTTAATCCAAAGAACCCACAGCGTTTAATCCAAAGAACCCACAGCGTTTAATCCAAAGAGCCTACAGTGTTTAATCCAAAGAACCCACAGCGTTTAATCCAAAGAGCCTATAGTGTTTAATTCAATGAGACTACAGCGTTTAATCCAAAGAACCCACAGCGTTTAATCCAAAGAGCCTATAGTGTTTAATTCAATGAGACTATAGCGTTTAATTCAATGAACCCACAGCGTTTAATCCAAAGACCCTATAGTTTTTAATTCAATGAGAATACAGCGTTTAATCCAAAGAACCTACAGCTTTTAATCCAATGAATCACAACGTTTATTTAAATCAATCTGAAGTTTTTACTCCTTTGAAACTACAATGTTTAAATACTGAACCTACAGCGTTTAATCAAATGAACCTCCAGCGTTATTTGCTCTACGAATGCACAGCAACTAAGAGCAAATAATATCCCACCCAGCTCCACCCAACACCTTTTTTCCTCAACCTTACCGTAGGAGAAAATTCTGTGACATGATCTCCCGTTTGATCGCTTTAATTAGTGCTCCCGCCTCAAGGGATTCATGTGGCAAACAAACCATTAGCCCACCTTACAACTAACAGCGTGATGGTCAAGGACAAAATATGAAGAACAGCAATGGTCATTGTTACAGGTCGATTATTTCCATGTATTGCCAAGATATTATGGCTTTAGCGGCTGGAGTTTGATCGATACTTTAACAATTTGAGATTTGTCTGCAAAAATGACTGTTCTCAATTCGGCTACCTCTCTGCTTGACTCCGGATATGTATGACAGGATAATTTGTTATTTCGCTGGTTAGCTAATGAGAATAAGAAAACAACAGAAAAGAAATAACAATCAAGAACTGGGGGTAGGTGGAAAACTTTAATGTTTAATTTCAACGTTGAATGGACGACATTTTTGTTTTTAACCATGGCATAGAGCCATGAAAACTAGCAACGGGTCCGTTTATTTATGATTTGTCTTATAATTTCAGCAAAAACTATTAACTTTATTACCTGTTTATTGCGCTTCAAGCATTTCATTTATTACATCTAGGCTCAATAATTTGAGAAATTCTCTACACGGAAGAAAAATAAAGAAATAAAATATAGAGAGGAAAGGAAAAGACTCGATAGATATCATTAAGCTGACATTTAAAAAAAAAAGTTTTAAGATTCCTCACTCGCCTTCAGCGCTCCGTGCACAGCATGCCGCTATCGGTTCGGGCCGTATTCGTGTCAGCGAGCATGCGCGTTGTAAAGTATGGTGACGTCACGAAATATACACATACTTGTGCATGTTTTTAAATAGGAGGTAATAAAATAATACCTTGTTGCTATTGGACATTTTCTTGACATACCGTCTGTAGATTGAAAAATATTCACCACTGAACTGAACACATATATTCGGACAAGATTTGGTGACCTAATTTGGTTACCTGATTTCGTGAAATAATTCCGCGGAGTCCTTTTCCCGTAAATCTAATCCACCACTTCGTCTGATTCTAATCGAAGCATTATACGGTCATGTTAGCAATAAACATAATCTTAAACCTTATCATGGTGCATGTCATAGCTTTGAACCTAATTAACCTTGATCTGATAATCGTACGTGCATAATTAAATTTTGCGTAGTTGTATTTTTATTTTTAATTGCACTTACTTTTCTTTGGACCTGGGTTAATTAATGCAGCGCCCTCCAGGTTTCTGTGGGCTTTGCTAGATGTAGAAAGAATGTACATGAGTAATTTTGTGAAAGCCACTTACTTAATTATTTTTAAAAAAAATATTTATAAGTTCTTGAAAAAAAGGGGTACAATTACCATCTATTCTCACGCTTCCAATGAATTCTTTACTTTAATAATACTGTACGGGGTATGGTAGATCGTATCGAAGAAGGCAAACGGAAAACGAAATCTGACGTCACTGATTATGCACAATAACTATTTTTTGGAATAATTACAAAATGCATTGACCGGTGTCGATACACGAGACCCCGTGTAATCTTAATCTTAATAATATTTCTTTTTTTTTAAATTTAAAAATCTTCTACTGGAAGGAAGGGGAGACTGACGCAATATTGTCACCATGGCAACGTGTTTGTTGACGGGAACTGTTGGAAGATGCCAGAAGGGAAGAGGAGGAATATTCTTCAAAAAGATTGTTGGAATTTTTGTTGGATTGTTTCTATTTTCCGCAAGAAACCACCTCCCAGCTTTTATTGTCTTTATTTGAAAATCGACCTCGGCAATTTTAGTACTACCAGAAAGTAAAAGTAATCTTTCTCCATACTGAATTTGAACTTGGGACATGTGGTTTTTAATATAAAAATTGATCTCTTTGTGATTGGTATCCGAGGCTGGTCTGAAAGCATTAACATTTTCCTTTCCTCTTGGAAACCATGGCACAATTAGCTTGTTAAGTGTGAAAGGGGTTGTCGTCCTTTAACAGCTTTCGGCGATCACAGTTTATGATGGCTGATATCAAGGATTGTCCGATCGAAGATGTCTGTGATAATGACAGTGAAGAACAATAATGGAATATTGATGCTCCCCCTTTGTGTCGTTGCCGCAGTAACATTTTATATCGCCTGTTTCTGTAACTGCAAGTTAGTTCAGTAAATGGACAGATAAATACGTTTTGATCACGATTTAATTAGAACAGTGTTTCTCAACCGGGGTTCCGTAGAGATAGCTAAGGTTCCCTGTGAGATCGTGAGTATAAAAAAGTAAACATTGTAAATATAGTACTTTTATGCAGGGTTCCCCAAACCTGAAATTATTTCAATGTATGTGTACTCTAATGTATGTGTACTCTAATGTATGTGTACTATAATGTGTCAATGTATGTGTACTCTAATGTGTCAATGTGTACTCTAAAGTATCAATGCATATATACTATAATATATCTTAATTGCAACACTTTAAAGCTTATAATTGTTTTCTCTGGGCTATCTCATTTTCATGTGGTGCGAAAAGTGTATTTTTCCCGAGGGTGAGTGAGTGTGTGGGTGGTGGCGGCGGGGTAATGTCGTGTACTGATAGATGAACAAGATAGAGATGCTGCTATTTCACATCGCTTGAAGGCAAAAATGTTCACAGAAACAGGACAACTTTTCCTGGACACATGCAAATAAATTATTTCTTTAAACAATCCAACTAATCACAGGTGCGTGTCTTTTACAAGCATAGACGAACAAATATTATGATTAAACTTTTGAATAATATTCTGAAACATTTTTTAAAAAGAATTTCGAGCGAATAAGACGACAAAGAGTTGTGGAAGTACTTTCTTTTCGTGAAGTCCTCCGAACCCACCCGTTAGGAGACGTCACATTTTACTGAAAAGATATTACAATAACTAAGTAAGTAATAATTTTATAAATAAATACTAACACTAACCTATATATGTGTAATATATGCCGTGCGTGAATACTGCAGATAACGTGCTTGCATTGCGAATGTGACGGTTAACAGATCACGCTTCATATGCATTTCTCAGATGAGCAAAATAGACCCCGACTAAACAATAAAAGTTGACAATGCAGAAGTGACGTTCTATCTCACATTGGTTACCACAGGTACATCGGCGTTGTTTGAATAGCTTTAAACATCAGACTGATTTAAGGGAAATTGGAACACAGCAGACTGGTGTAACGTAAGTTGGAACACAGTAGGCTGATGTAACGTAAGTTGGAACACAGTAGGCTGATGTAACGTAAGTTAGAACGAACACTTATTAGTTCCTTTCCTTTGGTAACATGTTCGTAAAGTGAAGACTGTCTTAGGTACTTGCATGCATTTAAACTAATATCTATTTTTGTTAAATGACAACTTAAAGTGGCACTCGCATGCATTTAAACTTTTATTAAATAACAACCTAAAGGAGTGTGAGGTTTAGTGATTGATATATGTAACATCTCGCTATTCGTCTTGATATTTTAACACTTTCTCCAAGCTGCTCGCTTAATGTTCCCTTATTGAATCCGTTTTGGTTTCCAATCGAAGAAATTGAGAGTTTGATAATTAGAAGACATTTCTCCCTCTTTTTCTTATATAGAGTTTGCTTTTGTCCGTGTACTCATGACTTAATATAATATCTGACATTTAGCACGCTTGTTTCTGACTCTTAAAATAATACCTAACACTTATCATGTTTGTCCATGTACTCCTAACTTAAAATAGTATCTGACAGCACTTTTCTCACTGACTTAATAATATCAAGTAATTAGCACTTTCGCTACTGACTCTAAATATAATATCTGACACTTAGCACTTTTGTTTCTGACTTTCAAAAGAATACCTGACACTTAGCACTTTAGTCCATATACACCTGACTTAAAATTATATCTGACATTTAGCATTTTTGTTTCTACCTTTTAAAATAATACCAAACAGCAGTTTCGCGACTGACTCTTAAAATAATATCAGACACTTAGCACTTTTGTTTATTCCTCTTAAAATAATGTTTGACACTTAGCACTTTAGTCTACATAAACTCCTGACTTAAAATAATATCAGACACTTAGCACTTTTGTTTATTCCTCTTAAAATAATGTCTAACCCTTAGCACTTTTGTTTATTCCTCTTAAAATAATGTCTAACCCTTAGCACTTTTGCTTATTCCTCTTAAAATAATGTCTAACCCTTAGCACTTAAATGAATGCCAATTAACGAACTTGGTATTTCAGAACCTTTTCTAAAAGTCTCACCAATATTACGACTGTATCTGGTGTACGCATTAAACACTATAAGAAATAAACACTATAATGAAATAAACACTATAGTGAAATAAACACTATAGTGAAATAAACACTTTAACCCAGTGTTTCCCAAAGCGTGCGTCGCGGCGCCGTTCAGAGGGGTGGAGGGTGGCCGCAGGATTTACCTAACCGCACTAGCATAAACGCAAATGGTAGATATTTCCTGACTATGGGCGCAGTAGGAAAATAGTACACTAAAGACTCCGCGAGCCGAGAAAGTTTCCAAACCACTCCTATAGTCAAATATATAGTGTAATGAGTAACACTATAACGAAATAAACGATAGAGGCAAATAAAACTGTAATTAAATAAACGCTACAACGAAATAAACGCAATAGTCAAATAAACACTATGGCGAATTAGCATCTTGGCGAAATAAACACTATGGCAACTTAGCACCTTGGGGAAATAAACACTATGGCAAATTAGCACCTTGGCGAAATAAACACTATGGCAAATTAGCACCTTGGCGAAATAAACACTATGGCAAATTAGCACCTTGGCGAAATAAACTCTACGTTTAGAGGGCTTTCGAACATTCTATCAATACAGTCGTTTGTAGTGGGAAAATATTCAGCTCACGTTTACGAAAAATTGTTTCTTGGCAACAGAAAATAGCCTCAACATCGAAAAACATCAACAGAGCCCGTTTTTTCTTTTCAACTCTATAACATACAGAATGTACCTACAAAAAGAATATTATCACACACACACACACACACACACACACACACACACACACACACACACACACACAGACACACACTAAACTAGCGGTACGTTTTCTATATTAAAAGTGACACTAGACATATGTAATAATGGTCTTACAGCACCTTGTTCAGTCTTAAGGCGATGCGGCCCGCTGCTTGACATTTCCTGAAAATTCGACACTGTGGAAAATTGTTTAATGCTGGAGCAGCATGAGGAGAGGTTTCTTCGGCTCTCCTGGACAACCGAGACTGCACAAATCTAAGACTCCAGAAAAAGTAAATTATCATTGATGCTAGCATTTTTAGTATTTGTAACTGGTATATCTCAGATCAATTTGCCAAGGTCTATAGGCATTAGTCCTTAAAAACAATAACATCGTTCCTGATCTTTTCTTGTCTCTTTAATACGCCACTCGGATAACACTTACGTGGACTGCACATGCACTATTTTATAGATTACTTAACACGCATTGAAATCATTTTGACACTTTTAAGTCTTTGTATACGTTGCAGATTTTACGTAATCCAGAAGTAACGCTATCATAGAAAATTATATGAATTCTTTCAGTTTCAATTATTTCTGCCTCACTCTGTAAGTGTACGTGATTGGTGGACTACAAGTCTTCCATCCTGGACTTTAGAGCACCCAACTGCTGTCGTCAAGGGTCGATTGTCAAACTTGAAAATACGTTGTCAGGACTGTCAGCTCTAAATGTTACCACATAATTACAGCATTAACTGACAACGCACTTCCAAGTTAGGTAACATTTTCAACTGTCAGGTATGAAACGTTTTCAACTATCCTTTAACGTTGTGGGGCCCCGTGTTAGCAAGCAATTTTCAAACAAATATATTATGCTGGTTAATAAATAAAGCAAAGGAAAGATGCAATTGATTTAAATGCAGATGAACAGAGTTATGTGCTCTTTATCCAGTGAGAAACGTTTACGTGTACACAAGAAATATTTACTTCATCTGTGTGGTATACAACTGTTGAAATGATTAATGATTTCATTAAAATTTCAATGATCAACGTGTGAACGTCTGTTTAAATGTGAAATGATGATGAAATATTTAAGTGAACTAGGCACAGTTGAGTGGGTGGTTTTGGGGTGATTTTAGTCTTAGGCTTATAGATTCACATACAGACGGACAAGTGAATTGATCTCTGTGTTAGTAAGGGAAGTGTGTAGATGGTAATGTAATGGTGTGAACTGGTAATGTAATGATGTGAATTGGTAAGGGAATGGAGTGATTTGGTAATGTAATGGTGTAAGTTGGTAAGTGAATGGTGTGAATTAATAAGTGAATGGTTTATTTGGCAAGCTGGTAATGTGATGGTGTGAATTAGTAATATAATTGTGTGAGTTGGTAATGTAATGGTGTAAGATGGTAAGTGAATGGTGTAGTTGGTAAGTGAAAGTTGTGAGATGGTAATGAAATGGAGAGTGTTGGTAATGGGTTAGTAATGTAATGGTGTAAGTTGGTAAAGAAATGGTGTGAGTTGGTAAGTGAATGAGGCGAGCTGGTAATTAAATGGTGTGAGTTATCCACATAATGAGAACAATATGTTTGTATTCAAAGAGCACTGATATATACATCCCTTCACAATAATGTTTAATTAATGCTGGACAATCATTTACTTTATTCTAGCATAGACATTAACAGTCAATTTAACATAAAAATTAAAGCCAAGTTCATGGATATCATCACAGAAATGTGAGTGGAGTTTCAGAGAAATAATTAAAGTCAATGTACATAACCTTTTCAATGATGATGGTTGTCACTGGCACGTGTTCACAATCATGCAGTTTGCAACAAGTCACTGTCTTTCTTATTCAGATAATGGTCCCATGTTCCAGAATCTTCAATGTACTCACATGCACACCGTGAAAAATCAGTTAGAATTTCACATGTGCTATCAAGCATATCAGGAGGAATGTTCCCAAACTTTTGTGTGCACTACTTAAGCACACACTCTTCAAAATAATCTTCATGAATTCTCAAGACCAAACTCAGGCCACATATTTCCGCTGTATTGGTTTTTGAATGGAATTCACAGGAATCAGCTTACAACAATACGTTTTACTGATAAGCTGACAACACTAGATTCATCCACCAACATGACCAATTAAGATGTAGTAATCCCTGTTGCCTGAAGCAAAAGGGAGAAAAGGCCTTGTATGACTGTAAATGGGCCTCATATGGCAGTAAATATAGGGCCTTGTATGACTGTAAATATATGGTCTCGTATGACTGTAAATATACAGACTCGTATGACTGTAAATATAGGGACTCGTATGACTGTAATGATGGGGTCTCATATGAATCATTCGGACTGTAGGGCAAGCTCAGCTATTGTTTCTGGCGGCAAGCTCTTGAGAAATAAATGCACACTTTCGTGTAGAGCCAGCATATAAAATTCCTGTGTTGTTTTCTATTTGACCAGATGAACCATGCAATTATAGATAGGGTATATTGTGGAGTTCACACTGGCTATTTTTCGTTGCACAAATATTGGATATGTTCCTATCGCATGTCAGCTATTTCAGTCATGCCATTAGAATTTCATTAATAAAATGTAATTGTTCAGTCTTGCATTAAACTTTTATTAATAAAATGTAATTGTTCAGTCTTGCATTAAACTTTCATTAATAAAGACAACGAATTGTTCAGTCTTGCCATTAAAATTTCATTAATAAAGATAGCTAATTGTTCAGTCTCAGTCTTGCGTCACAAGAACACATGGACATTAGTTAAAGAACGAGTACGCAGACTTACGTCGGAATTGGACGCTGAACCTAACTGGTGTACAGTCTTAAAATGTTACTGTGAGCAATATTAAAATTTCGTGCTGATGTAACGAAACTGCATTGATATCAACCGCCGGGGAGATGGGTGGGGAGAGTAAACACCGGCGCGCAATTAATTCGCACTCAAAATTCAAGACACCGTCCACTGCGTTTAGTCCTCTGATGCAGATGAAGCACCAAAATCACCTTTTCCTTTGGACAAATATGCAGATGAAGCACCAAAATCACCTTTTCCTTTGGACAAACTACAGTTCACAAACCTGCATGCATCGGACTTCAGTCAAGACTTTAGAGCTCAGCTGGAAGCATGGACCCCAGGGCGAGCTCCTCAATAAGCATGATTGTCGCGTCTCGGAGAGTAATATAAGCGTGATTAAAAAACATAGCCGTTGGATCGAAAGAAAACAGAAAGGGATTTCAGCACAGCCAAGCGCAGGACACTGATTCCCGAAGTCGTCTGTAATTGTTTGCTGGGAGCAATTCAGTGTCTGTCCATATGCAATTATTATCTACTGTAGGCATGGTCCAGCGCACCGGTAAACAATATATCCGGGCCGGAGAGGTCAGAAGCAGACGGGAAGAGAGTGCCAAGGCATAAACGTATCACGAACGGGGAAATGAGAAATAAAGGGTGGTTGTGGTGGTAGTAGAGTCGGGGTTTCGATCTGTGTGAACTGTAAAAAAGTAAAAATCCCCAGCCGGTGTGAAAAACAACAGAGTTTACAAGCACCATTCAATCTCACCTGATCGTTTTGATTTGTACTGGACCATACAGCTAAGTCAGCGTGGTCCAACTGCATGATATAATTAGTTTTTCTTTTACCACGAATGGCTCGTGAACTTTAAAAAAAAATGTTTGGATTATGTGCCCTTAGGGTTTGAATAAGTTGGATCACCCTGAACTAGGTACGTAGATAGTTATGTGAAACTGTAAAGCTGATTTCTGTGTGTTTCATTTGAGAGCCAATACATCAGAAATGGTGGCTTGACTTTGTTCTCAAGAATTTACGAAGATTATTTTGAATGTTCTCCTTGGTGAGTTGAGTACTACACACAAAATGTCGAGACATTCCTCCTGATGTGCTTGGTAGCGCATGTGACATTCAGGACAATTCTCTAAGATGTGCTTTGGAGCTCATTGAAGATTCTGGAACAGTTGAGTAATGTGCCTAGAAGGGACAAATGGGGCCATTTCCATGATGATATTTATGAACTTGATTATACATTTATGTTAATTGACTGCTATTGTCTATTCCATGATTAACTGAATGCTTGTCCAGCGTTAATCGAACATTATTGTGAAATGATGTTAGTGTCAATGCTCTTTCATTACTTTCATTTGTTGTATATTTGATTGCTAAATTTACCACGAATTGCTAAATTTACTGAAATTCTTACACTCTTTGATAACTTTACACAGGAGAAGAAAGTGGATGGATGGGCGTTCGCTAAATATAGATTAAAACATGGATTATCTTCTCCTTTTGGTAAGAAGTTTTCCAGCTACGGAAATATCGTGTGTCGGTATATACTTGTCTGTTGTGAAAGAGCAAAACTGTTTACAGCGCCCACATATCCGCCAAGTGAGAGAGACGAGTGATGTCTTCTGGAGAATTATTAATAACATAAATTAAGATTCTCATCACCTGTGATTAGTTATAGATGATTAAATAATAATCATTATCATAACCAATAACTAAGGTGGCGTTGGCGTCACAGACGAAAAAAACGTCTATCACATTATTGTGTAAAGAGAAAAGTTAGATGACACCCTTATAATCCGCCATGTGAGAGACAGTTTGGTCTTGCGGGAGAATTACTAATAACTATAAATTAAGATTCTCGATCACTTGTAATTAGTTACGTGTTATTAATTAATAAATATCCTCATCCATAACGAGTAAAGGGTTCCCAGAGAGGTGTCAATGTCTGTTTCCAAAGGCTCTTAAATAGAGATGGGTGTGTTTCATTTCACTTCAGTTTCATCTTGACTACTTATAGTCTGTTTCTCTCGTAGTGCTCTAACATGCACGTGTTAATTTTCAAACACGAAGCTTGTTTATTTTGATGTGTGTGTGTGTGTGTGTGTGTGTGTGTGTGTGTGTGTATGTGTGTGTGTATGTGTGTGTGTGTATGCGTGTGTTTGCGCGCGTGCATTTGTGAATACAAAATAACAAACCCTTATTAAATTTTAACTCCACGAAGAACTTTCTGGCTGTGTTTATAAGCTAAAAATATGCTTTTATGCAAAATAATCACACACCGAACAAATAATTTAACAAATATTAATCAAACATAAGTACGGATCTATCCTCTAGCATTATTCATACATTGTACTTTGTTGTAGCCAATAGTAAGTGATTAATAGAAAAATATTAAGTATTTAGTTAATTTAATCTAATAAGTAAGTACTGTCTGTACATATAAGTACTATCAGCAGAATACAATCTACATCGGAATTTGTTTTCAGTTCATTCACCAATAATTACAAAGATACAAATCTAATGGCGACAAACCTAATATGAAAATAATAATTTAAGGCAAACAACAACAACAAAAAATACGTATGAAATTACAAGGGAGATTATTGTTCAGCTATTTCTTTTCAATTTATTTTCAAAACATTTGTTTTGCATTAAATACTACTTTCCTAAGACTTCTGTATTTTTTTGCCTTCCGGACCTAACAAAAAGCGGCAGCATTGCGACAAACGTGTCAAGCGGACATGCGTGTTATGACATACCTATCTTTACTGGTGGTCCAAGTGCATGTGAATGGACATAGCATAAGTTAAGTGAAAGAAGTGTGAACTTCTATAGATAGTTCTTATCAAATGCAAAAAGGTCGAACGAAAGAAAGAAAGAAAGAAAGAAAGAAAAAAAGAAAGAAAGAAAGAAAGAAAGAAAGAAAGAAAGAAAGAAAGAAAGAAAGGAAAGGAAAGGAAAGAACGAAAGAAAGAAAGAAAGAAAAAAAAGAAAGAAAGAAAGAAAGAAAGAAAGAAAGAAAAAAAGAAAGAAAGAAAAAAGAAAGAAAGAAAGAAAGAAAGAAAGAAAGAAAGAAAGAAAGAAAGGAAAGGAAAGGAAAGTAAGAAAGACATTATCTTCCTAGATAGAAATGAATTGTAGAGCCACTGGATTCTATCATAAGATCTGACACACACGTTATTTAGCTGGGATCGAAAACCTTGCTGGATATTTCTCTTGTATAATTATCTCAGGAGGGATTTATGTCCCAGAATCATGCCGACAACCTTTGTTTTGTCATTTCTGAGTCTGGCAGGACAGTAGTTCATGAGACAGCTAGGCCACAAACAAAACCACCACAGACAAAGTAGTCATAGCCCAGGCTACAGATGTTCTTATTGCTGTAGATTAATGTTTCGGTCGTTACGTAATCATTCTAAAACCCACAACAAGACGTCTGACCTAAATAAAGCACAAGTTAAATGTGTGGCATCATTTACACGGAGATGAAGACAAAGCATTTCAGGAAGATTAAAATGCCTATAGAGTAAACTGCTGGAAATTCGAGGTCATTTATTAGACCACTGAAGAGGTCAAGAAGAGACTAATGCCTGCAACACCGGTTCAGGGGAATGCAGTGAGCTCTGACCATAAATGTTGTCATTCAACCGCACACGAAGAATCTGTGACTAGGCTAACATAGACGTAAGCAGCATTCCCCGCCCACCCACCCACCATCCCACCACCCCACATCCCTTTCAAGAAATGAGAACAAAACTCCCGATGCGTATGACTCCAACTACGTCATTAACGAAAGCTGTACGTTACGTATGACAATTACAGTCAGCCCATGAATCATTTATAGTGGTTCCTCACTAAATCGATTTCTTTTGGTTGCAGATAAAGATATATAAAAACGCGTAAAATATGGCCTCCTGTCTGGAATAAAGTCATAAAGATAGCTATTTCCATGGAGGAATGGATTCTTAACTTCTTCACGGATATTGAGTGTCAAGGCCGTAGTCTACGGATTTTCTTGCACCAGTGGCCGATTGTCCTGAATGAAATTATTAAAGTACAAACCGAGTTTGGCCGTAGAATGGATTATCAGCACAGTCGAAGTTCTTAGTCTCCAAACTGATGCAGGTCAGTGCCTCTCTACTCTCATATCTTGACTCAAGTTCAAGATTTCAAGCACATTAAATCGAACTTAAATCAAAGTAGCTTTAGAGTGCACTCAGAAACTTTCAGTGTTCTCTTATAAACTCAATTGTAGTTCGTTAATACGAACGAACCAAATAACCATTAAAGGCTCATTCCGTGAACTGATTACCTTTACAAGTTCTCAAGGATAAACAGCAACATTCGACTCGATGCATACAGATTTGTGTCCCTTTGAAAACAAACTTCATAATTCGAAGTCCACTACCACCATACAGGCAATTTAAGTTTAGTAGATTTTATTTTATCCATGCTTAATGGCAACATTAATTCAAATAAATATATTCGAAGAAAACTATAAGGGGACACCATCGCCTTAAGAAGACTAATATAACTTGCTATTATTTACATGGGGCGGGGAAGATAACTTGCTATTATTTACATGGGGGCGGGGAAGATAACTTGCTATTATTTACATGAGGGCGGGGAAGATAACTTGCTATTATTTACATGGGGCGGGGAAGATAACTTGCTATTATTTACATGGGGGCGGGGAAGATAACTTGCTATTATTTACATGAGGGCGGGGAAGATAACTTGCTATTATTTACATGGGGGCGGGGAAGATAACTTGCTATTATTTACATGGGGGCGGGGAAGATAACGAGTTAGGCTAGTTTGAGATAAACATAGCAATATTTTCAGTGAGAGAGCGTTAAAATGCTGCCTAAAGGTCTATCAACGACAGACATTATTGAAGGTTGACACACACAAATTAATTTAATGAATAATTCCGATAAGACGACTGTCACCTGGAGAACCCCGACAGGCCTAATAGTAATGAATATTTGTTAGACAAGGTCACTAACAAGCTGTCTAAGGCTAGAGACTGCCAGGGTAATGGTATCCTTTGGAAGAGAAAAGCCAAAAATGTCGCAAGTTTGAGAATAGGTGGATATTATTAAAGAGACAGCACCTAGCAAGAGACTGATAAAGGGAGAGGACTTTTGAGAAAGCATAAAGAGTCCTCTACTGGAGGGAAATAAGATAAAAGAGCGCTCTCTTTTAAATAAGATTGCAAAGGGAAGCAATCGTATCGAGAGGAAATTAACTGTCGTACGATTTTATATCCTTCTGTCTGTGCATCATTGGACAAAATGTTGTGAAAGGTTAAAACCAACAAGTCTGATATTACAGAGGTTTTTAAAATTAATTTTTTTCTTGTTTAAATCAATAGGTGTCTATGGATTCATAACATAATAAGCGTTCCAAACTTTACTAAATTATGAATATTAGAATTTTTTATCATGCATCTTTAAGAAAACGTTTTGGAGTGGTCCATATTTCCAACCAAGTTTCTGATTACAGAAATGTATAAAATGATGTAACATGTTTTCGGCTGTTCAGATTTAGGATCATCAGCAATTCTTAAATTTAATCGTGCCATCTTCTGTGCACTGCGGGCAACACTCCAGACACAACTGTTACTCTTTTGACTGTGGGAAAAGTTAATTGTTATTTTAATTATTTTTGATACAGTTATCCGTAAAACAATAAGATTTGACAGTCATGTGTGAAATGTTAATTGTTGTACACGTATCAGGGGCCACAACTCGTGTAGATTTC
This sequence comes from Sinotaia quadrata, assembly GCA_028829895.1. Taxonomy (NCBI): domain Eukaryota; kingdom Metazoa; phylum Mollusca; class Gastropoda; order Architaenioglossa; family Viviparidae; genus Sinotaia; species Sinotaia quadrata. The sequence continues at coordinate 93,835,815 of CM054179.1, forward strand.
TAGGACACATCACAATTTAATGGGTCTTCTTTCGCTGAACAATCGTTTATTCCAGATCCGCGGTATCTCAGTTCACTAATTCTCAGATTTGAATCTCTGCACTAATCTATAATTCTCAAGCGATATTTTGACGGCTCGTTATTTGGTACGAGAGACTTCACTAATCTATAATTCTCAATCGATAATTTGAAAGCTCGTTATTTGGTACGAGAGACTTCATTGTATGAAATAGTTGCCGGCTTCTCTTCTAACCGATTGCCTGCTCAGTTTCCATTTACACTGAGACTTCAGACTCCTGTTAGGATCTGCGTAATGGATCCGCCACAATGGTGCCTTTCCAGTCATATCGGAATCATTTCTCTAGAAGTTTTAGATGACCACTCTCATCACGGGTGCCATCTTCTCTGTGCATTTTCTTCTGCTCCTTGCATCACAAGTTAATAAAAGAAAGAAAAAGTGCAAAGGCTACTGTTTATGACTTTGTGCTTGCCCACATTCAGCGGTCCCAAACAATATACTGAGTATGTTCATTGCAAATTGAAATTAAAAACTGGACACGGTTATTAAGCAGTTTAGAACCTTGAAATGTGTTGTAGATGAAATTAAATAGTAATATTCTACAGAGCCTCTCCATTATAGTCCTTACAAAATGGTTAGTACCTTTTCACATCGCCACATACAAGATTTCGCTGTATTCTGCAAGGGAGGTATGTCCAGTAAGTGACAATGTGACAAAAGCTATTTTCTACAGAAAAAAACAATATTGATTAAATTTCTTTGAAATATTTCACATTCACCAGGCAAGACAGAGTTTTATTCAAAACCTGATCATTTGCTTTGGTTAATTTGGAAAATTACTTATCCTCTAACAAAAATAGCATATTTTTCTTTACAAGTCATTAGCTATCAATTAGATCCTTATCTTGGCATTGTTCGATCATCATCGACTTAATAACTAGCGAGTTTTGTTTTCTTCTGTAAATCAAACGTGGAGCTATCCATCGATCCCATGCATCATGCAGAATATTTTCATACGATTAAAGCAGTTTAAGTTTCTAAAATAATTAGTTAGGACAATATCTCATAAAGGCATTCATGGGTGGTGTAACGTTCGTAATTGTTTCCCTTTAATTCGTAGTCGACAATGCTCGATTGTTCTTTTCAGACGAGTCACACTTGTTCTCTGGGTGGTTGGGTTCGAGACATTTACTTTTTAAACAATTATAGATTACACACGTGTTCACTTCTGTTTGGATAGAGGACTTTTATCTTCAGCATAGATTACACACGTGTGTTCTTGTGGTTGGATTCAAAACATTTATTTTAAACAATTATAGACTACAGACGTGTACTCTTGTGGTGGGATTCAAGACATTTAATTTAAACAATTATAGACTACAGACGTGTCCTCTTGTGATGGGATTCAAGACATTTAATTTAAACAATTGTAGATTGCACACGCTTGCTGGATTACAAAATTTTCATAAAAGATTTTATATTGATGTTCTTACCTCAGCGGGGTCCATCACCGCCAAATCTCATTCGTTTCTAAATACTCATACGCCTAAACACACTCACATTATCACCCACAAATTCGGTATGCATTACGTCTGATCACTGTATTTATTCCTCTTAGGTATATTCTCAAAATCTGCTCCATTCAGCACTTTTACACCAATCCCCGTTTTCAAAGTATCAACCAGTACTCTCACGCATAGGTACGGTTCAAACAATCGACTCATTAGTAGACTTTCATTCCAGGGGAAAATGAGAAAGGGAAACACTTCATCCGGTACCTTGCACTTCCCAGTTAGATGGGTACTTTCCAGACTGGCATTACATTTCATTTACACGCAGGCGGTTCCGCTCTCTCGCGCGCGAGGTTTAGAAACACGATAGGACGAACACGCTTTGGATCTATTTACGTGCAATATCGAGATAGAGTTACTGTGAAAGTAATTGGCTCTGGATGGAAACGTTTTATTTTCCATTCCGATACTCGGCTGTTTACCGGGAAAAAAAAAAAAAAATTTAAAATTGAGAACGTAACAAGGATCACTGCTTTTAGGATCACGTGGTATAATGTATAACTATTTAAAATTGTTATTATTATATTATAATCCTTTTAAAATTAACGTGGTCAGTATCTAAAGGTAAACTAATATTCAGAAATATAAATTATATAGCTGTTTGGTTTTAGATTGAAATGTTATACTGTTGTTCTACTCACGGTCAATAGTTACGTTTTATTTATGTGAACGAAAATCTTCTACATGTAGCGGGGCGCTTCCGGCTTTCGCTCTGGAAAAATAGGGGGTAGAGGTTGGAAGGGAGGGGTGATATGGCCTTTTGGCTACGTTATCTTTGATGTTATTTGTCGACCTCGAGGCTGATTATATCATTGCTGTACTTGCTGCTTATTTGTGGAGCCGTCATTAGATTAATACTTTCGAGTCTGATCTTTTAGAGGCTGGTTGCCTAGGCTGGTGGTAGTATTTTTGTGATAGCTCCGGGACTGTATTTAAAAAAAAATTACCTTTGCTTAAATATGAATAGTTTATCATCTATTATGACTGCTTGTCTGTCGGGTGTTTTTCAATTCTCCTGCTTGTATTATTATTTTTTTTTTAATTATTTGTTTTCTTCCTCAATCATATGGTTTTAAAGTCATATTTATTTTTAATACGTTTTTGGGAGGTCGGGTGTGTAATTTTATTTTGGGTAGTTAGTTTATACTTTTAGGTAGACCTCCCAGTCCTTACTTTAGGTGTGTTATTTTTGTTGTTGTTGTATAGTTTGGGGAAGTCCTGGACGTGGTGGGGCGGCAAGGCCATCACTAAGGAGGCACAGACGGAATATAAAAAAGAACAGACCTCCTGGGTGCAATGGGGGTAGGGATGAAATCAAAGATACATATATTCATTACAATAATTAACACACCATTCCCTTATGATTCATTCTTAAATGTACGCTAAAGTTAAGCAGACATATCCTACCAACAGCACATAAAAAACAAAACAAGGCTAAAAAAAAAAGGATTTTCCGACATATAGATCCCATCCAGGGGAAAACAAACACAGGTTTATAACCCAGCACTAGCTCCCAACTCATACCCGACACCAGCTAGCAAACTCTAAAACAATTAATACCCCAGATCAGATTAGAAATAGAAAATATCCACTAACATAAATATTTTGAATTTAGCGCTAGCATCGGTAGCACTAGAATAGTAAAAGTGCGTGAGACCCTCTGCTTGATTTAGTTGTAAAATCTAATTTATACAGAGCGATACTCAATAAACCTCTGGTTTATTAAATTATAAAGTGTAATTTGTCTAGAATAATGCTCTCTTACTATCTAGCCAATTACATTGAAAATAAGGTTTTGTCTTGGCCAGTGTTACTCAGTATTTCTTATTCGCGACCCAAAATTCCGAACCCGGTATGCTTGGCGACCCAGCGCATAACAGTTAATGACCAAGTGAAATTGAATCTTTTGTGAACGAAAATTGCCCCGTTACTAAGATACACAATCTCCAAAGCCCGTGGGGTAAAAGCAAGCAGAAGTGACGCCAGGCAGGGTGTCAAATGGCCGCGAATGCTTTTCTCTGGAACTTCGTGTACCTTATATCCAATTTGTACTGATGACGTCGAACGTTCAACTGTTAGTAGATCATACATACCATTTCTAATGATGTTGGAGATATTGACTGGCGTAGACCAAGTCTGGTAAGTTATTTTTTTTAATAGAGTCAGCATACTACACTAAGTACATTTGTAGTTATCGTTAAGTTCATAGACATGTACTAAGTACGTTTGTACAATTATAATTATCGTTAAGTTCATAGACAATAACTAACTATTATTAAAATTAGCTCTGTATGATTTTTACGAATGACGAAAGCTTTCTTTTAAAAAGTACAGTTTGTAATTGTCATTTTATATATATATATATATTACATTTATTACTGTTATTTATTATTAGTGGTAGTATTAACGACCTATACTAACATTTAGAGAATAGCAATATTGTTATGTTTTAAATAACGACTATTATTCTGTATATAATTGAAAATTATTTTACTTACTAACGAAAAACAATACAGACAATAGCAGTAGAATATTTTTTTAAATGAGTGATTATATATATATGATTTGTAATTCATTTACTTACTAGTGGAGTAATTTATTTTTAATATATATTCTGTTTGAATGTTTATGTATGAATGTCTGTATAAGTGTATATATTTTGTTTTGTGTACTATTTTATTTATTTCGCATTGTAAATTTAAAGCTTTAGAATTAACAATTAGTGGCCAATTTTATATTAATTTAATAATTGAAAAGTCTAATTACGCTTAAATATATGCTTTTACTGTCATTAATATTAAAATTATTAGTCTATATCTTATCTAGCAATCTGATAGAGTTACAAAACAAAATGGCTAGAATTATTTTGAAAAAGATCCCAGTTTTGCCATCTTACTAATGGTGGTATAATTAATGCAACAAAATTCTATAACTTTACTAATATGCGGTTTTATGAAACCATAAACTGTAAAGTAAAATATTTAATTATGATCAAGTCACTTCAACTATCCATTTGTACACAACTAGTTATTACAGATGCGTAATAATAAGTATCAAATGCCTTCTAACGGGTTATGAACTAAAGTTAAGAGCAGAAAGTAATGTCCCCTTTTTTGTCTTGGTAGTGGCTAGAGCAGTGGTCACCAGCCTTTTCGATACTGAGAGCTACTTCATGGGTACTGACTTATACGAAGGGCTACCATCTTCTGAAATATAACAAATTTACTTAGTTTGCAGCTGAGTTGTGCTATTTTTAGAAAGGCCTGCGGCGACTCGTGTGGTCTTTGCGGGCGACCGTGGTGCCCGCGGGCACCGTGTTGGTGACCCCTGGGCTAGAGTAACAAGATTATCTGTTCAAGAAAATGTGTCATATGCGTTTATGTTATGAATAGTGTTAAAAGTAATGCAACAATATATGAAGTAAAATATTATGATGCAATTAACACACAGGCAACTGGTGAAGTAATAAAATGTATTCATACAAATACAGATTAAGAGATTATAAGCGATTGATGAATATATATTATATATATTTGTGTAACCCTAATATTTATACTTAATATATGTGTGTATCCCTACTAATTATATTTAATATATGTGTATCCCTACTAATTATATTTAATATATGTGTGTATCCCTACTAATTATATTTAATATATGTGTGTATCCCTACTAATTATATTTAATATATGTGTGTATCCCTACTAATTATATTTAATATAATACGTGACCCTACTAATTATATTTAATACATGTATGTGACCCTAATATATTTAATTAACCCTCAATACCTGACATCGCTAAGCTGTCCCGAAAAGACTGTCTGCTTTGCATTTCATAGTCTTCTTCTTGGAAATGTTCACTGCACAGTACCGTATGTGCTGTCCGATGAAAGTTTTCTCGTTTCATCTTTGCAATCCACATTTTTCGTAATTTGTGATCTTCAGGAAATGTAAAAAAAAAAGGAATATTCTTAAGTTCGTTCGTTGTTTGTGGTGCCATATGCATTTCAGAGTTTAACCATGTTTTATTTTTTTTTAAATTACACTTTTAGAGCAAGACAATATGTCGGACAGCGCATTGCGGATTGTAGATCCACATCGTGACGTCACATGTTCTGTTGCTATGGTGAGTAGTAGTCAGTCTCGCAAATGAACGAGAGCTCTGATTTCTTTCAGAAATATCGACTTTCAATACCGAAATAAATGCATGTATACAAATTTCTGAAAGTTTACATTTTGCAGTCTTGATTCTAAGAATGAGAATTATTCATTTCATATGGATTTATTCTTACACTGGCTGACCTAGATTCCAGTTACCTAGTCTTTAAGAGATTTTATCCTGTCTTTTCTTGTATTTTATCCTGTCTTTACCTATATTTTATCCTGTCTTTACCTATATTTTATCCTGTCTTTTTTTGTATTTTATCCTGTCTTTTTTTTGTATTTTATCCTGTCTTTTCTTGTATTTTATCCTGTCTTTACCTATATTTTATCCTGTCTTTACCTGTATTTTATCCTGTCTTTTTTTGTATTTTATCCTGTCTTTTCTTGTATTTTATCCTATCCATGTGTTTTTTTGAATGTGTAGAAATTCACATTGTGATTTTTTTTAAACCTGATATCGTGCAATTGCTTACTGTGATTTAGCCTTGACCCGTAAATATCAAACGTTCACCGGGTGTATCATATGTTTATTATTGTATTGGGGTAATTTAACTACGCATTAACTGCTACTGTGTGTATTATTTTTGTGTGCTGTAGTTTTGTAAAATGTTAATCTATATTTACCATAGTGTGAAATATGCTTATTCTGTATCGTATAAGTTTATTATTGTAAAGCCTTTAAAGCTGGATTTTGTTTGTTATCGTAAAGCGTTTAAAGCTGGATTTTGTTTGTTATTTAAGGATTAATCGTTCTTAAGGATTAAGACTTCATTATTAATAACATGTCACTAATAGTAATATTCTCGTTTTTAGTAGTAGTATGGTTATAAATGATAACTTTTATATTATGTCACAATTATCATTATTATCATATCCCATTTTTTCAATGAGCATTCAAACTTATATTTCTATGGGGTCGTCATAATCTCTGAAGAAATGAAATGATAATCCTTGCGTTATTTATAAAGCTACTTGCAGAAAGTGACCTAAACTTCTTGGATGTGCTAAAGATCAGGGAACGGTAACTTTTTCACTTTTACACCAAACAACAGTTGTCGATAATAAACATGCACAACTGCAAAACATCTAACATCTTCATTACAAAATATATTCAGACCCTAGGATGGATGTCAATAATACAACAGTATATTTTGCACGCGATACTTAAATCGTTGTGTGCCAGTGACGGGCATTAATTGCGAAGGTTTGTTACTTCCCCAGGCAGTGCAAAACAACTTCGTGACGAACCTGAAGCTTTCTTCCGAGTTATCTGCTCCTTTTATTAAAAAAGCAAACAAGATAAACAAATCACCGCAAGCAAAAATCAGAAACTCTTTACATGCAATGTTTTCTTGGAAACACTCGCCGGTGAAATGATAACCTCTGAAACCTCTGCAAGGATGGTCCCCCAAAGAAAGCTCGATTGACTTAATTTAATTTATTATGAATTGAAATAAAAGCTGGGCTTTATTGACGGTAAACCCCAGCGGCGAGTAATATGAGTTACTTGAATTTTAATCATGGCTAGCTCAGGCAAATGGAAAATGAGTTTTGTGGAGTTCACATTACGCAATGCATTGTGCGGACCCTTTTCATGGGCATCTCTTTGAAATCTAATGATGTCTTCGAAAGGATCGAATGAATTGGACACATACAATTTCCGCCTTTTACTCCAATTTTACTGCTTTTCAATCTATTGATACAAATCTATGACTTCAAGGGATTTTTAAAGAGCAGCCTTGCCGAAGGATTTGTAGATCCTCTGACTATTGTGAACCCATTATTTACGCCCACTTTTGTTCAAATGGAGACCTGCTCTTTGCAAATAAAGCACATTTTGTTCAAATGGAGACCTGTTCTTTGCAATAAAGAACATTTTGTTCAAATGGAGACCTGTTCTTTGCAAATAAAGCACATGTTGTTCAAATGGAGACCTGTTCTTTGCAATAAAGCAAATGTTCAAATGGAGACCTTTTCTTTGCAATAAAGAACATGTTCAAATGGAGACCTGTTCTTTGCAATAAAGCACATGTTGTTCAAATGGAGACCTGTTCTTTGCAATAAAGCAAATGTTGTTCAAATGGAGACCTGTTCTTTGCAATAAAGCAAATGTTGTTCAAATGGAGACCTGCTCTTTGCAATAAAGCAAATGTTGTTCAAATGGAGATCTGCTCTTTGCAATAAAGCAAAGAGCACATTTAAAGCACATTTTGCCATGCGATTTGCAGGTCGTGTGTGTTTTCCTTATGTGAGTTTCCACAACTTTTATGTCACGTCGTGCGTCGAACTGCAAAATCAGAGACCGTTGGAAAATGGACTGAAAGATTTAGAAGAGGACAAAGGGGCGTTTGTTGCACCTGCTCCACATTGCCTAGCAGTACGAACTGAGCAGAGGATGGTGAAAATTACTCCACATTGCCTACCAGTACGAACTGTGCAGAGGACGTTGAAAATTGCTCCACATTGCCTAGCAGTAAGAACTGATCAGAGGACGGTGAAAATTACTCCACATTGCCTGATTCACTTTGCAACAATGAGTGACAGCACATCTATTATTATTTCAGTGTACATGATGCATTAAATAAATCAGTATTATTTTTTAGCATCATGTGGTAGGCTGAGTTAAGTTTTTTGTATAGAGGCTTTTACCTGCTAGAGTACAGCGCCTTGATTTTTACGTATTTCGCTGTAGCGGTGAATTGGGTCAAAAAGATGCTCCTTTGTCTCAACCGCGCGGTACATTAGCATGGAAACGTCACAGTTGTTATGTACATATTTGTATCGTTGTCCACTGTTTGATAATATTTTGTAATATAATATACTATAATATTTTACACTATATTCTATCTAAGTACATAATTATCTACTGCAATTGATAAACACATGTACTTAGATAGAAAATAGTGTAAAAGATTATAGTTATATATTCTTGTTAAATAATTTATTTTACTTGCTTTGTGTATTTTATGATTTAAATGTGTGAGAATGGTTTTTCAGTAGAGTGCCAATATGGGTTTTTTATTTTCTTTGTACTTCTTTCTTTAAATTATCAGTTTGTAATGAGTCATGTTTAAAGAGTAATTAATTATTTAATTATTAATTATATAATTATTAAATATTTTCTTTGTACTTATTCCTTCAACTTATAAGTTAGCCTCTCTCTGCTTTAGCCACACTGCTTGTTTTAGCCTCTTTCTGTTTAAGCCACATTTACTTGAATCTCAATCATAAATGCATGACTCTTTAGCAGCGAACGGTATTTGTTCGTCACGTAATTAGAAATTCGTACAGACTCGCATAAAATGCTTAAGTATATAATATATATATAGAGAGAGAGACAGATATAGGGAAATGTACACAAAAGGCGCACATAAAAAACATTTACCTACACACGCATGCGTATAGGGCAAAAGAAGTTAACGGTACTTATACTACTACTACTACTACTACGCGCGCGCCTACGCAAGCTATCAGACGTTAATGTCACTCCTTACCAAATTCTACCGGAAGTGCATGCTGCTTACGTTTCTTTCTTTGCTTTCGTGAGCGCCGATGCAATAAAAGTCACGAACTTTGCAGACCTAAAACCTTATACTGGTCTTCTTTCAGGCTTGGTAAACAATATCGGTGTGTGGTCTTCAAGGACACTAGTTCATATTCGCCTAAACACTTCACCATTAGACTGATGATAAATTTAGTATTTAGTTCTCTCCATAGGCCAGTTTAGACCACTGACCAGCTTCCTAAACTAGTGGAACAATCGTCCAGAATGGAGCGTCCAAAACACATTTTTCTTCTGTACTCTCGTCAATCGATGTGCCTCTGTTACGACCAGATCAGGGATTTGGATTCTTACTTTGCTATTCACATGGGTTCTTGTTAATTTCAGCTTTCTGTCCTACACTTGTGCGGTGCCGGTGGAGAGGGGTAACTGATGAGGACTCCCTACCCGTGTTTTTCAATTACTAGCTGCCGCACACGAATGATGTGTCACAGCCGGTGGTACCATTACCTGTTTGTTCACAGACATTACTTTCTGGAATTAGGATTGGAGAATCCAAGAGGGACATAGCGCTGAACGGAAGCTGTTAGATGACGTCTGAAGTCAGGTCAGAGTTATCGTGTGAAAACCTCCCTTTGCCTATATGTGAAATTAAACTGTAAGATATACAACGAGAAATGATGACCAACTAAACATAAACTAACCACATTTGCACCTTAAGGATGAAATTAGGCATTACGACAGGAAAATGAAAATCGTGAGTTTAGAAATAATGCAACAGATTACACGTTGCTTTATGAATTTTCTGGTTTTTCTTTTTAAGTGTATTGTAAACTTTGCATTTGTAAATACAATAATTCCTTCTGTGGTGTTAACATTACTCAGTGGACTGCATATATCTGTCGTAATGCCTTCTGTTTAAAATTTTATAACGTCACTGAACTCTGTAATCTAAGCATTATCTGATCAAGAACTTTATGGGTTTTGTGCTTTTGCAATGGTGTCTGGGGAGCAATGCTATCTCGCGATAAGAGCGAACACGTATTGCGAGCATTGTAGGGGGGTGGGGGTACGACGCGAGTGGAATCGGTGATATATTCATGACTTTATAATAGTGTTTATACATTTGAATCCGCTGCGGAGTTTTGTCCCCTTTTGCAACATTTTCAGACTGTTTCTTTTCAAACAAATCAAATTATGTTTTGAAGATCATTTGCAAAAGCTTTCCACAGAACTTAAAGAGGATTTAAGAGTGAAATATATTCTGTAAATACAGAAGAGGCTGTTCTGTTAATAGAGAGGTCAATAGGCGGTATTTAGACACTATTACTTTCTAACAAAAGAAGGATTACAATTAAAATGTAAAGCAAAATCTAGAACTGCCAACAGTTTCAATATAACAATCCAACTCGCAATAGACTCTTTCAGTACAAAGATCTATTTACCAAAATGTACTAACAAAATCCAATTCACAGTAGACATTTCCAGTAGAAAGATCTATTTACCAAAATGTACTAACAAAATCCAATTCACAGTAGACTTTTCCAGTAGAAAGATCTATTTACCAAAATGAACTAACAAAATCCAATTCACAGTAGACATTTCCAATAGAAAGATCTATTTACCAAAATGTACTAACAAAATCCAATTCACAGTAGACATTTCCAGTAGAAAGATCTATTTACCAAAATGAACTAATAAAATCTAAACTCAGAGCATCAAAGGACGAAATAATCGTAGAGTAACTAAATATTAAAAACAAAAGAAGAATAAAAGATGACAGTCCGATTTGCAAATTGTAATACCGAAAGCATTTGTATAGTCACTTGCATAATCCTTTGTATAGTCACTTGTATAGTCATTTGTATAGCCACTAATATAGTCCTTTGTATAGTCACTTATTTAGTCGTTTGTCTAGTCACTAATATAGTTACTTGTAATTTAATTTGTAATATCGCACTTTACCTTTGATATTAATTTGAAGACTCTGTTTTAGCATTACAAGTGACTGCATAAATAACTATACAGATGAATATTGAAGACTACAAAAAATGACTATATAAATGTACGCAAAAAGCTCAGAATGCAAAATGGACGACTATCTTGATCTAAATATGAAAATGTATTCCGTAATCCGTACTCCCCTTCACAGTAAACATATAATTAAAAGTTTCAATTTGCTAAATAGAGAATGGATTTGAACCGTTTGCATGCACTTATATGCCTGTTTCCGTGCTAAATATTCCGACTTTTTGTAGCCCAGTCTACAAAATAAATGCACTAATACTTCACCATTTCGACTAGACATGTCAACAATTGGAATAAGTCTATAAAAGTGCATTTTCACCGGACATTTGATTGGGGAAAGTTTCTTTATTTCATTTTTATAAAGTGATGTTTGTCTACCTACACACGCACATGCACACATGCACACACTCACACCCATTCTCCCCCCCCCACACACACACCAAACACAAACAAATGGCGTTGAACGCCGTTTAATTGCCACCCGTCATCATGTGCCACATAATGGCTTATGTAGCCCACACGCAACCCTTATCTAAAAATAGACTACACGTAAACCTACAATCCCTTGGTTGTGATTAACAACCAACTTCTCTTCTTGGCATTGTCACGTGATCCCAAAGGAATGCTGAGTTGTTGCCCTGCTGTCAAGGTAAGACATAACTATGGTCTTTCAGCCATCAACGAAAAGTGCCTGAAGCAGTTCATCCGTTTCAACTTCAGCGTGTGTCTGAAGTTAGAGGATTGCTCTCAAAGAGACGCACACGCGTTCATGTCCTCACATCTTCAAACGAATTGAAAGAAGTCGAATTAACTACATTGAATGCATTATAAGAATTTTGATCTGATCTCTCTCTCTCTCTCTCTCTCTCTCTCTCTCTCTCTCTCTCTCTCTCTCTCTCTCTCTCTCTCTCTCTCTCTCTCTCTCTCTCTCTCTCTCTCTCTCTCTCTCTCCAACTCATACCCGACACTATGTTTCCATCCTGGGAAAAAGGGTCAGTCTTTCTAGGTGAGGTCAACTTTCGTTTCAGTCTTAACTGTAGCCAAGTTCCTAAAATGCTTTGCCCCAGCCCCAGTCTCCATTGCAGCCTTGAAACGTGTTCTACAAAAATTTCGCCGTGGCCTTGGGTTGCTGGTACATTCCATCTTATTTCTGAAATACTGGAAACTTAAAACAACGCCTGCACTGAGATTCTGTATTTCATACAATTATTTCGTTTTCTGTGTAATCTTTTACCCTCTACAAGGTTCACTAAATCAAAATAGCTTCATTCATTCAATTCTGTGTAAAGCTCAGGCATGATTGAATACAACCCAGCAACTTACATAATGAAGCAGCAGTGCATTCTTTCACTATCGTCTCTCACTCAGCACTAACAAACGTCTCCTCAGCTTCCTCAGAAATCAACATTTTCAAAATGCTGTTTCTCCAATAGTTCGAGCCGAAGAATTTCAATGACAGGAATAAGTACATCTGCATCCCTCAATGGATAAAAACAAAAACAAAACAGGATATAGATTGTATGTTCGAACTTTTCTCAAGTCTATCAGTAAACGGGACTTCCCGATTTTGTTTCGTAATTACTAATGATTAATTTCCTTCACCTTTGTTCATATCGCCGTTTTCTCTATTTTTCCAAGCGCATCCTGGAAAGAATTGACTTATACGAATACGTCCGACTGTAGGAATGTTAAAGTATTGCTACTCTTACATTGCAGTAAACACTACAAGTCAGACCAGCGTTTAGTTTACAAATACAACATGTCAGACTAGTGTTTAGTTTACACCTTCAGGTCAGACAGTCGCTTAGTTGACACCTTCAGGTCAGACAGTCGTTTAGTTGACACCTTCAGGTCAGACCAGCGTTTAGTTCACACCTACAAGTCAGACCAGCGTTTAGTTTACACCTATAAGTCAGACCAGCGTTTAGTTTACACCTACAAGTCAGAATGAGTTTAGTTGACACCTACAGGTCAGACCGGAGTTAGGTGACACCTACAAGTCAGAATGAGTTCAGTTGATACCTTCAAGTCAGACCGGTTGTTTAGTAGACAACTACTAGTCAGATTGAGTTTAGTTGACACTTACAAGTCAGATTAAATTTAGTTGATACCTTTAAGTCAGTCTTAGTTTAGTTGACACCTATGAGGCCAATATGATCTGCTTAACCAGTTTCTCCAAGTTTGTCTGACGTTTAAATTTCCACAGCAACCGTACATCTTTAGCTATTTGGGTTTCCATACCCCGTTGTTCGAAGTCTTGACACCCGATACGAGGCCGCAAGCGAAAGAGGGCATTCTGTCGTGCTAGGTGCTAATTAATTAATTTCTTACATTACCCCCCACACCCCCCTCTCGCCAGTTTCGACCTCCACCTTCTACATCTTGACTTCATATAATACTATTGACAGAAAATGAAACGTGTTTTAAAATCTTGACCTAATTAGCCAAGACCAACATCCACACATTATTTCAGAATAGTGTAGAATAGTAATAATTATTATTACTTCTGCCCCTTAAAACACAGGACGAATTTCATTGTATTTCAACTAGTATTACAAAACACTGGCGAGTTGTATGCATTTAATGGTTATATATGTATCATTTCAAAACAGCAAAACTTCGGCCTGGTGATGTAATCTCATAGTAATTTAAAGGGTTAAAGGGTAGTGTATATCAGTAAGTCTAGCTTTTTGGATTACGAAGTGATATTAAGCTGCATGAACAGGTGAAGAGGGATGACAGATTTAATGAAGTCTGGTGAATGAACTAGCAGTGTTAAATATGTAACACGCTGGTAGATTAATGTGATGACATGGCAATGTTACATACGTAACACACTGGTAGATTAATGTGATGACATGGCAATGTTAAATATGTAACACGCTGGTAGATTAATGTGATGACATGGCAATGTTAAATATGTAACACGCTTGTAGATTAATGTGATGACATGGCGATGTTACATACGTAACACACTTGTAGATTAATGTGATGACATGGCGACGTTACATACGTAACACACTGGTAGATTAATGTGATGACATGGCGATGTCACATACGTAACACACTGGTAGATTAATGTGATGACATGCGGATTTACTTTTAAAATTAAATTATACATTTTAATGGATTATTTAATCATAAATACTTTTGAAATGATGGAAACAGGCTTCATCTAAACCATAACTTAGAAGTCACATGAACGTGAAATTAATTAGTTTGTTGACTATGTTGGCATACGAACAGAAATATGTACTTCCAAGTGAGTGAATAAATGAGTAAAGGATGAGCATATGGATGGCGAGTGTTAAGTGTGCGTGAGAGTGGTATTAGTCAATTGTTGATTGCATCGTTGGCAGCGAACTGGAAGTGCAGTGAAGCATGAACAGATAACAATCACCGCTACATCGCAGTAAGACAGATTCCGACAGTGTGTTCCTATGCATGTCCAACTGTTCTATAGGTCAAGTGACCAGTGGAATATAATCGAAAGACATCTGATATTAATTTGAAAAAAAATCAAGTATGTTTACTGTGCACACAGCCGGACTAAGTAAAGTGTGCCTTGGTTAGACAGAAGTATCTGGGTAGCTAGGAGAAAGTTAGGAAAAACTGAAGTTGAAGACTGCGTTATTGTGAGTATATTATTAGTACAGTTAGAGTGCATTATCAAGTGCATTTATAGTGCATTATTAGCCACAGTTATAATGTAATATTAACAGCAATTATAGTGCATTATTAGCCACAGTTATAATGTAATATTAACAGCAATTATAGTGCATTATTAGCCACAGTTATAATGTAATACTAAGAGCAATTATAGTGCATTATTAGCCATAGTTATAATGTAATACTAACAGCAATTATAGTGCAATATTAGCCACAGTTATAATGCAATACTAACAGCAAATATAGTGCAATCAAAATATAATGTATAGTCACTGTAATGTAAGAGTTTGTATTGTTCAGTTATGTCACAGTGCTTACTGATTGAGGACAAGACGAATCAATTAAAACACACACACACACACACACACACACACACACACGCACACCAAATACCAAACTACTGACTCAAGAACAGCCAGAGTCAGTTAACTGTCATATTGTGACACCAAAAAATGCGAAGAACACTAGGAGTGAAAATTAATGTTCATATTTTTCTTGAAATTTATTAATTTTTAAACATTTCATTAAATGTTTGCTACTTTCACTGAGCGATTTTTTTTCCTTGTGAGTGTAGAAATAATCTCTAAGCGTGGATCAAAAGACTAGCGCTGCTAGACCGTTCCGGTTGGCGGCAAATAAAAACGGCATAACCACGCGCGTGAGCGTGAGGCTTAGTCATGCATCAGTAGAGAAAATCGTCAGGAGTCATATCGCGCAGTTTTATAAAAAGAAATTAAAAATCGTCAGGAGTCATATCGCGCAGTTTTATAAAAAGAAATTAAAAATCGTCAGGAGTCATATCGCGCAGTTTTATAAATAGAAATTAAAAATCGCCAGGAGTCATATCGCACAGTTGTATAAATAGAAGTCGCCAGGAGTCATATCACACACTTCTATAAATATAAATTTAAAATGGCAAAGCTAACCTACATTCGGATCGCAGGTCTGTGCCAACTGTACTTTGGGTGGAGATGTCTGAAACGGCTAACTTGAAAGATTTATCCGTTTACGCGAACAAAAGATCTCCCGACTTTCGTATCCAAGAGTAGAACATGCCTCGAAATTCTTAAGACAACTCATTAAACAGATTAACTTATTTTTTCTTGCACACCCTGTATATAAGTTCAGTCAAGATTGTGAACAAATCACTACGCGAAAGCGGCGGAAGCCGGAAGCGCCCCCTACATAACCAATCAACAAATCACTTGAATGCTTGTCCCGAATTTGACGGCTTTGATTCAATCAGTGCACAGGCAGGAGTCCAAGCTTGCTATACAATTGTGTAAGAAGAGATTCAGTAGAAGAAATATCCAGATTAAAAATACTGTTCATGATGCAGTAAGTTCATTCAGGTAATTATTTTAAGAGTTTCATTAAAAAGGTAACATCTGATCTTTTCAAACAGGGAACATAAAGTGGTTACAAAGTGCAGTTAATTGTTTTGTCATGTTTTTTTTTTTTTTGAAGATTGCTTACTACATGCACTGCATGCGTGAACTTGATATGCACGTGCATACAGAATTCATTTATAATATGATTGTAATATAGTATAATCATTTATATATTTATTGATAATAACAACTCACAGGACAGTGTTAGGTGCGCCAAGATAGGGTAGGTTGGAGTGTGCCAATAACCACGACAATTATGTATGCCAATAACCACGAGAATTATGTGTGCTAATAACCACGAAAATTATGTGTGCCAATAACCACGAGAATTATGTGTGCACGTTTTTCATGTACGTTATCCTATGTAACATTTGTTCTTCTTGAACAGCAGAGACTCCGGAGACTATATAGCAAACTAGGTATTTTCATAAACATTTCAAGAACTTATAAACAATTTAATATTAATAAATAATAATAGCAGAGTTTGTGTAAGTGTAAGGATACACTGCATTCCCTTAATTGTTTGACGGCAAAAAATGCTCAACTACATCATGGAAATTCTGGTATAAAGGAAGGTATTGGGAATTGCCTCATTGTTGTTCCTCTTGAGGGAACTAATACGGTACCTTCTACCGAATTAAAATAAAACATAAGAAGGTACCTGACACATGAATAAAATATATTAGGTTTACAAGTGAAAATTTATAATTCTGTATTTTAATTCACTGTAGGGCATTATCATGCAGCTCCAAGTGGAGACTGATGGAGACATGTCTTTCTATAGGTGAAGTTTTCAAATCACGATAAGAACAAAAAAGTATTTCCTACAAGCCCGGTTTGTTCTCTATACTCCTACTGGTCAGTTACAGATGGCCAGTATTTAGCCATTGGTCAGTTATGACGTATCTCTCACTTGGGTTTCTAACTCCAGTCACTCACTGCATAATTAATGCGATTAATAGTAACTGTGCCTAGCGGGCAGGTCTGGCTACTTTCAATAGATGGTGACCACGTAATTTGTAGTGAAAGTGAAGGCATTAAAATAAAACTTTTAGCGTGGAACCCCAGAGAATCTTTTAGTTAATGTTTAGGGAAAACATCTGTAGTTTTCCACTATATGTTATATCCAACCAGTAGAGTATAATGTTTACGTTAAACTTACATAAATGTTAACAAGAAGGATTACAATCACTGCATTTTAGCATTTAGAGAACTAATGCAATATGTACATATGAATAAGTGAAATATAAAGGAAAGGGGCTAAAATATTTGTATATCTATCTATCTATCTATCTATCTATCTATCTATCTATCTATCTATCTATCTATCTATCTATCTATCTATCTATCTATCTATCTAAGAGGCAATGATAGATCACAGTAAGAGAGTTAAGAATCGAAATACTAGTAAAGTCAAGTGAGGACCAATCAATACAGGATCATATTTTCTTTTTAATTTAATTTTTCGCAGCACAGCACTGACAAACTTGAGATTAGTGATGGTTCCGTTGTAGCTCCATGTTAAGAACTGTCAATATGTATATTTGTGTGTGTGTGTGTGCTTGTACTTATATGTGCATATATGTGTGTGTATGTAGTTGCAGTTCATGTGTAAGTGTGCTTGTGTGTGTGTATTTGTATGTGGATGTGCTTGTATGGATGTGTAAATTAGGATGTGTGGGTATGTAGATGTGCATGTGGTATTTGTGTGTTTGTTTGTGTAAATGTATGTGTATGTGTGCTTTGTTTATGTGTTTATATGTTTTGTGTGTATGTGTGGGTTTGTGTATGTATGTGGGTGCATGTGTGCGTGCGTGTGTCATCACGTGTGAAAGTGTGTATTGACATCAATGCCCCATGAATTATTACTTCTCATCTTTACCTTTATTTTCCAGTCACCGAAGTTATATAAATGAAACGTGACCTTTCTCACGTTAACAGTCTCACTTTTGATGGGACAGAGGTGAAAGGTGAAAGATGAATGCAGTAAAAGACTTAATTTGTCGTTCGAACTGTATCTAGAGTGCTAAGCACCATGGGAAATATTCCTACCTCCTATGGGCAATTGTACGGACACACGGTGCTTTCAGGTGTAAATGAAGCAAATTAAAAACTCGATAATGCTCGGGTGTGACCTGACTCGGGTGCAGTTCATTCGGTTCGTTTAATTTATAATTTAAGTGTATTATTGCGAAAATCCATTTGCAAAAGGAAATAAATCTCTATCGAAATTAAGATTCTTTTAGTTTTGTGAATAATGGTGCTTGTGTACTATGTATAGCTTCCGGTTACTGTTGGTAAATTCGTATTCCTTTTACTGATGGTAAATTCGTCTTCCAGTTACTGTTGGTAAATTCGTATTCCTTTTACTGATGGTAAATTCGTCTTCCAGTTACTGTTGGTAAATTCGTATTCCAGTTACTGTTGGTAAATTCGTATTCCTTTTACTGATGGTAAATTCGTCTTCCAGTCACTGTTGGTAAATTCGTCTTCCAGTCACTGTTGGTAAATTCGTCTTTGAAAACCTCTCGCACCGTATGCAAGACGCTTTCCTCGTTCTTCTTCCAACAAAATCTCTATTACCTCAGTCACGGAATTTTTGAGTTCATTATTCAACCCTCTCCCTATCCCATCTCCCTAAGAGAGTTTTCTAACTTAATCACTGCTCTATCACTCACTACCATTATCTCCCTTTTCTCTTCACCGTATTCGTATAAAAAATTAATGACTGCACAGGCCATTCGCTAACTCAGTTCGACTACAGAATAAACCCCTCTAGAGACAGCATCAATAAATATCAACCACCCCATACTGCTAGATACGCATTTGTCTGCACGAAAGATCCAGCCGTCAAAAAATCATCAGCAAGAGAAATCTTTACTTCCTGTTCCGACTGTTGGTGAGCCCGCAAATTAGTTATGAGTTTTATCATTCCACGATGTTTTGGTTTGGTAAAGTTTTGTAATATTTTCTTTTAAAAATGGCCATGTCTCTCCTCAGTGGATGACCAAGGGAAATTGAAGAAGTGAATTTACAATGGTGTCATCTTACGCAGGCTGCTTTTTGAAAATTCTTGCCTGCGTCGTTTTGAGTTTGTTGCACTATAAAATTCGTCAGATCCCTGTACCACTTCTTGCATACGTAATTTTGAGTTGACAGGTGAGTTGACCCATACAGAGTTCAAGAACGAATTAGGTGCACTGAGTTCCAGGTCGCTGACGCACAGTTTCGCACTCGGTGCACTTACAAAGCTTTAGAACCCAAGGGGAAATAATCATCCACACTTTGAAAAAAAATCCGCCATAATTAATCCCCTTTCATTTGCGTTTAGTATCAGATGTAATCACACTTGAGAGAGAGAGAGAGAGAGAGAGAGAGAGAGAGAGAGAGAGAGAGAGAGAGAGAGTCCATCATCACTTGCTCATTCTTGCAAATTTATGCAAAAATAGAAACTCCAATTATACGTAATGCGCCTCTGATACAAAGAATTATCCTTCTGTTTAACACACACACACACACACACACACACACACACACACACACACACCCTAAGCACGCGTACGTATACACACACACACGCGCGCCCATATGTACGTACACAAACGTGCACGCACTTACACGTACACAATTCCTTCCAATTCCAACCCATGAAAGGAGGGGTAGTGGTGGTATTCACAAAATAAAGAGAAAACAACTCTCATCCAAATTAGATAAGCAAGGGAGAATTATTTTCTCAGCACAGACGTGTGGAGAAAATGGCGTTAAAACAAAGTTTGTCTATCACTAATTCAGTAATTGTTGTTTAGTCTCTCGTGTCACTAAATTCTGTTGACCCGGCACTACTTGTGGTAGAATTTGATCTTTTGTGTATAGGTGTGTGTAATAACGTGTGTGCGTGTGTGTGCATATATGTGCGTTTGTGTGTGTGTGTATGTACCTGCGCACGTGTTTGCTTGTGCGTACGAACGTGTGTACGTGTGTGCGTAGGTATACGCACTTATGCGTGCGTGTTGCGAATTTACACATATGAAACATACACCACAGGGGCGGATGTCACACACGCAACGGAACCTGTCTACAGGAGATGAACAATAGGCCCGTTATACGAATCGACAAGTTGGTCTGGGTGCGTTTTACTAAGTAATATTGATGCCTGTTTCATAATTACTTTAGTGATTTAAGTAATACTTTATCTACTATAGAAGATGGAAACGCGTGTGTGTGTGTGTGTGTGTGTGTGTGTGTGTGTGTGTGTGTGTACGTGTGTATTTGTTTGTTTGGGTTTGTAAAGTATATTGCTTGTTGAACTACAATTGAAAACATGGGAGTGTACAAGTAACAACTGGGAACAATGCGTAACCGGGAACAATGCGTAACTGGAAACAATGCGTAACTGGGAATAATGCGTAAGCATTAATGCGGCTCAGCGTGCCTTCTTGTACACTCGAGGTTAAATCGTTGAATGCAAACTATACCTATATAATAATAAAACATTACGAAACGAAATTGAGGACGACGAAAGGACTTATTTAAGATATGAGCTCCAGATTTTAAAAAAGTTCTTACTCGGGGAAAACGCAATAGCTCAGGCCTCCCACTCAACTGGCCCTTTTTCCCACTCAACTGGCCCTTTTGAGACCTCCATCGTGGTGGAAAATAAAGCTTACACTGTTACAGGTAATCCGTAACTTCTGTTTGATGGACTGTCGATCACGCCCCGTGTGTTATAGGCTGCACGCTCTTACGGGGCCCTTGGCAACTGAAAATGAAGAAAGCTGGTCCAGCAACTCAACAAAGAATCCCGCTCAAGCAGTCCATCAAGGAATCCGCTCAAGCAGGCCAACAAGGAATCGGCTCAAACAGGCCAACAAGGAATCCGCTCAAACAGGCCAACAAGGAATCCGCTCAAGCAGGCCAACAAGGAATCCACTCAAGCAGGCCAACAAGGAATCCACTCAGATTTTCGCTCCTTAATTGTATGGTGCCAATTTTCAAAGCGTTAGTCTCTTCCTGAACTTTCGTGCCCGTTTAAGGTATCATGGAAGTGAACGTGAAATACCAGTAATCGTACACATATCGTTTTGACGGTTTCATGAAGTGAACTATATTAATGATCGCCGTCATACACCACGGTAGTGTCAAGTGCCCGTATGTTGTTGGCCTGCTTACTTAAAACAAGCTTCCAACAGTTGCGTGGTGTGTTTTTCTCCTTCGTGAATAATAACGCAACATTCCGCCAGTTTAATCGCTTTTGATAAATTGCCTGGGCACAAATCAGTATGCTGCAGGATAGGACTTTCAGACTTCATTTTCAGACCTTGGGGTATGGGTGGCGGTGGGAGTGAGTGGAAGAAGGGCATTGAGTGGCGATTCCAGTTTCTTTCTTAACTTTCGGCTTAGAGATCAGAGTCTGAAAACTCTTTACTCAGAAATAATTAAATAGATTGCCAAACCTGCTAGCGCTCATTAGAGCTAAGCATCAATAGGTTGCCGAATTTTCCATGTTTCGATCTTGGAGTAGTTGACCAAGGCTCCTTTGCTCTGGAAATCTTTTTCTCTCTAATAAATATAAAAAATTCCCCTTTCCCACAACTCGGACAATTAATATTTCTTTAGTTTCGCTGAGAAGGGTTTTGTTCATTTTAGTATACTTTTCTGACTTGTATAGCCATAATTTGTACTTTGAAATATTTCATGAAGTGTCTTATGTTTAAACTTAAATTCACTTGAATAAACATGTGCGATTTGATATTTTTTCATCAGCGGTTAAATAGATAGAAATTGAATTGTTATTACTGAGAGATGGATTAAAAGTTATCTTTGAATATAAGCAATTTAGTGTCTATTATCTAGTGGATCACCATTTGTTTGGTATTCGTCCGAGTCTACACTATCCGTGCTACTATGGAACCCCTGGGCAGTACTGACTTGGTGGAGTGAAATTTCAAGAAGTGTCATCTTACTAGGAGTCTGTCCTTGGGGGAACTATTTGCATTTAATTCCTGTTTGCTTCCCAGATTGAATTTGCCTAGAGTCCCCCTTGTGAAGTATTACAAGAAGAGGATTCCATCCCATCTTGAATATGGCCTGCTTTATTTATCCTTGCGTGGCAAATTTGTGATCGCCGAGTATATTGGCAGGTGCTGTTTCTACTCCTTCTGATGAAAGTGAAAGAACTGTGTGGTTATTTTTGTCTCACGTGCACTTGGAAGATCGTACAACGTTGATATTCTTATTTCTTCCAAACTAGACATATTAAGTGGACCTGTCCAAGGACATTGTTATTTCTGCCAAACTAGACTTATTCAGTGGACATGTCCAAGGACATTGTTATTTCTGCCAAACTAGACTTATTCAGTGGACATGTCCAAGGACATTGTTATTTCTGCCAAACTAGACTTATTCAGTGGAACTGTCCAAGGACGTTATTTCTGCCAAACTAGACTTATTCAGTGGAACTGTCCAAGGACATTACGAGAAAAATTCAGGCGAATGAGTTTGCTTTATTTGTATCATATGCATTTATTTAGATCTTTTCTTGTGAATGTGTATTGATAGAATTATAACGTTTTTGCTACAATGTAATAATTTACAGTCGGCGCAGACTCTTTGCAGATAGATGAACTTTTCGAAATCTGTTTTTCTGATTTCAATTGACTTTTCAAAATAAACCTTACTGATTTGAAATTGCCGTATCTTGTTTCATACAACGTTTTATTCAATGATTGAATAGAAGCTTTATGTGTGCAGGTATCTTGTTTCATACAACGCTTTACTCATTGATTGGGTGAGATTGCAGTTTTATGCGATAATTAATATTTCTATTAAAACTTGGCAGTCTGTTCTTAATGTTCGTCCTTGTGCCTAGTTAAGGAATCGTAAGTGTGAAAGCTAAGATCTGACGTCGACCAGCGACAATTATTGAATTGGTCAAATAACCTTCTGGCAAAACCGTTATTTGTGACATATAATAACGGGCTTGACAGAGATTTGATCCCTCTGGTAATTATTATTAATTTGCCTTGACTCATTATCTAGAATAGTAATGCATCATGTAGATACTCATTTATTCAAGATACAACATTACTTGAACTACCACATATCCACAATTTAAATTATAATTTACCTGATGTAGAACGTGTTTGTTGCTCAAGAGTTGCCTGTCCTTAGAAATATAATTTAACTTGTATACTACAGTCCTTAGTTGTTTAAGTTCAAGCCTAAATAAACCCATTCAAATAATTTATCTAATAAACACACCACTTTTATTTCTGCTCAAGATATATTCACCCTTTCAAATAATTTGTCTAGCGTAAAATCCTGTCCGTATTCAGACGATATTTGTGCAATGGATTGAGAATATGCGTTTATTTATATTCCCTCTGGTTCTTGCTTTAACACTTTCACACGCACACGCACACACACACGCACACGCACGCACACACACGCACACACAGACGCGCGCGCACGTGCACACACGTACACTATATGGCTGAAATAAAAAAAATCCCGTTCTGATTACTTTTAATAATTGAGCCGATAGCGGTTAAAACATTTGAAGGGGAAAATTCTACGGATACTGTCCGGAACTATGATTATGTGTAGTTGACATTGCTCAAATACTTTAACAGGTTTTATGTTTGAAAAGTGAGTCACGTTTGCCATCCCTAGTAGTCACAAGAACAAACGTGTGTGATCGTGTTGCAAGATTTGATTTTGTGAACTTCTTGCAAACAAGATAATCACGAGTGCATCAGCAGGTATGACCTCTCTTCCCTGGTAAGCATTGCAACAAATTGTGAATTTTAATTGCTCAAAGTTACATTCCAGATAAACGGAAAGGCCATCTTGAACAGAGGAAAGGCCACAGTTTGGAAAAAGGTCAGGCACAGTTTGGAAAGAGGAATTACCACAGTTTGGAAAGAGAAATTACCACAGTTTGGAAAGAGGAATTACCACAGTTTTGGCCAGAGAAAAGACCACATTTACAGCATTTTGAAATGATGAAAAGCCACAGTTAGCAAAGAGGAAAAGCCACACAGTATGCATAGAGGAGAACGGCCAGGGTGTGGACAGAAGGAAGGTCACAGTTCGGAAAGAGGAAAGGCTACAACTTGCAAAGGGGAAAGACAATGGTTTGGAAAGAGAATAGACCTCAGTTTGGACAGAGGATGTGCCACAGTTTGGAAAGAGGAAAGGCAATGGTTTGAAAAAGGAAAGGTCACAGTTCGGAAAAAGGAAAGGCTACATTTTGAAAAGTGAGAAGCCACAGTTTGAAAAAATGAAAGGCCATAGTTGGGAAAGACGATATTCTAGAGATCAGAAAGACGAAAAATCTGCAGCTTAAGAGTAGGGGTTTTGTGTGTGTGTGTGTGTGTGTGTGTGTGTGTGTGTGTGTGTGTGTGTGTGTGTGTGTGTGTATGCGTGTGTTTATGTGTGTATGTGTGTGTTTGTGTTTGTGTTGTAAGATAAAATATGTAGACTAGATTCACACTTTGCAAACGTTCTAAATCAGTCTGATTAATGTCGCTTGACCAGTAGCTACTGCTAAGACTGAAGAGGTATCTAAATAGATCTTAAGAAATCTCATGACAGTGCGAGGTACGGAAAGAGAAAAGCCATTATATGTGTTGTCTCATGAGTGAGACAGAAAATGACATACTTGTTGTGGCACATGTTTTCAGGGCAAAGTTTTAATATTACTTATCATATATCATATATGAATGTATATGTGTTATTTTGCAAATTTCCACTATAGTATACAGGTCAAGTGCAAGTGTGCCAGTTAGCGAAATGCAAATGAAGTGTTGTGTCAAGATACAGTCAAGAGAAAATTAATCAGTATGCAACACTGACTGGCAGAGTAAGATTATGAAGTTACAACTGGTAGTGATGAGTGAACCCAAGATTTGTGTTAGGGTGGGTAGATCAGAGGTGGGTGTGACTAGAGGACAAGAAAGAATGACTAGCAATCATCAGAGTAGGTGGGACTTGCAAGTTAACCAAAACCTAAAATCTGAGTACTAAAGTTGACTACTGAGAGCAATATAATGAGGAACCTAGAATTTTATATCAGAGACAGGTATCTTGTAAAAATTCAATCTCCTCTGAAATTTCAAACTAGAAGCAGATGGGCTTTAATTCCCACTTTTAACGCATTAGAGAGTTTCCAGTGAAATTTTAAGTACAAAAGTACTCAGTTATTAGCAAACTTAAAAAACTGATCTTGTAAACTTTAGTTAAATTGTGACTTGTGTAGGAGATATCAACTATAGAAAAATACTGATAATTGTATAACGCTAGAGAAGTAATGTGTAGAATTATTGAAATGATATTAAATTAATTAAATTAAATTAAATTAAAAAACTGATCTTGTAAACTTTAGTTAAATTGTGACTTGTGTAGGAGATATCAACTATAGAAAAATACTGATAATTTTATAACGCTAGAGAAGTAATGTGTAGAATTATTGAAATGATATATAGAAGCACAATTATATACTGACTGTGAGAAAGAAGAATGTAAACGTTAACTTTATTCTGTGCTCTCAACACACGGTAATGTTTTCTTATGATACAAGTTCAAATTTATAACTCATTGACATTCTTGGAAATAGATTTAATTTTCTATTGGAGCACGTAGGTTGAAATGTCTTGTGGGAAAGGTGTTATATCAGCTCAGAATAGCATTTAAACTTCACCACAAGTATCTACGTTAAGTAAGTGAGGGTGCCGGAAATTGATAAGTCACATTTTCTCAAGCTTTAGATTTCCTTAACCATTTAGATCCCCGTCCATGGAAAGATGTTTTTCATTAATTAAAGTTAAATAATAGTTAAAAAAGTTAAAATACCCATTTTTACGAATTATCTTCACATAACTGTCACATGTAATTTAGGCAATTTGTCTGGTGTGGGATTATTGTATAATTCTAAGAAACATGAAAATTAACATTTTGCAGGTGATAACTGCAACAGGTATTTTTATACTATTACGAGGGGGCCTCTTTGATTACTTGAAAATTATCTCCCTTACACCCGTGATAATTCGCACCTCTCAGCTTGCAGATGATGGAATGGAAGAGAAACCCTTGCACTCTCCTCGGAGTAATCTCTAGTATTTTAATGAACACTACAAAACAATTCTGACCTGGCACACGTCCAAAACCACCGAGAAGTGACACCCTCTACAAATACCTACCCCAACCGTCTTGTTAATTATTAAGCCTCCATAGTACTCTTGCCTTTAAACCTAGTTACAATATAACACAGGTCGAGGGTATTAACGAATAAAGAAATATAATTTATTAACAACAATTAGTTACACAATACACAGCAATTCAACTTTAAACAGATATAAAAGCAGACATGTACAATGAAGACACACAAAAATGCAGAAATATATAATTATAGACTGTTTATTTAGTGTCAGGCCTGACATATTTATGATAATGGTCTAGGGATCAACAACAGTATCTGATGACAATTGATTATGCTCAGACAACACAAACAAGGTATATCACAAGATAAAAAGAAGTAAAATAAATTCTTGAAAAAGGTCAACATGACCTGTCTGGTGTTCTGTCTCTTTCTCACTGTGGGAGTTGACATCGCGACTTCCTGTACTGGCCTTTGGGCTCACAAACAATACACACTGGCTGGCTTTTCAAAACAACATGCTAATTACAAAGAAATCTACCAGCATAAATTGCATAGTTTTTCTACTGAACAAAATAGCAATGATATCTTTATATTAAAACAGCACACAAGATACACATGAAAATTGAAATACGTTGTCACTCATCTAAAAAAAATGGCATAAAATTTACATTCTATTTAGCAGCAAAGAAATGTGAAAATTACTATTAGACTTATAAATCTTAAGAGGCGCTAAAGGGACATCACTATTGTCAAGGAGCCTAAGTACGGTTTAGAGAAGGCATAAAGCTTGATACATACAATCAGTAAAGCGCGAACAGTATTGTCCTAAATTCGTTAGCATGTGCGTGAATGCATGAAATATGATTTGCAGAGAGAGAGAGAGAGAGAGAGAGAGAGAGAGAGAGAGAGAGAGAGAGAGAGACTAACTGATAAGAAACACAATAGGGAAGAGAAACTGTATTTTAAGAAGAATAAAAAATACTTATATCAGAGGACAAAAATGCAAGTGCTTAGAATCTCATAAAAAGCTTAGTAGATCTTGACTTTATCTTCGTCTTGACCACTTGAGGTAATTACGTAACATTGTTTTCTACAAATCAAGCTTATAATGCAATTTGTTGCATCTACTGCTTTCGATAATTACTTTATAATGACTTGCTGGTTTCTTTTGACTTAGGATGTTTTTAAATTGATCAGTCTTATTTATCAACATTTTATGTTATTATGCAGAATTTTTTGTTGTTGTTGTAAAATGTAAAATCTGTCTTCAGCAAGGTTGAGAAGGCTCGGATTGGACACTAATTTTATTAACTGATCGACTGATGGACATATAATTAAGTCAAAAACAAAGCCAAATAAAATAAAATCTGGAGAACATTGGTGAAGGCCGCAAATGAAAGCAATGTTAGAACACATGATTTTTGGTAGTGATTATCGCTGACCTTCCTAGAAATCCTAGTGATCTGTCAAAGAAAACAAAAGGCGTTCCTGGAAATCCTATGGATCTGAGAAACAAGAGCACAGTCCATATGGAATATTCGGCAGTTGGACATTAGTGTAAAGTGCGTATATACATATATAGAGATAGATAGATAGATAGATAGATAGATAGATAGATAGATAGATAGATAGATAGGTAGATAGAAAGATAAAACAGACAGACAAACAGACAGACAGACAGATAGATAGATAGATAGATAGATAGATAGGTAGATAGAAAGATAAGACAGACAGACAAACAGACAGATAGATAGATAGATAGATAGTACTGACGATTGGATGCACTGACAGGCCGAGAGACAAAGAGACAAATGATCATAACGACATTCAACACACCTGATGTCATCAATTAAATGGAGGGGAGGGGGCGCTTGGAATTCGGATGAGATTAACACTTACACCAGATTACTCAAACGGAAGTTAGAGTGTCCAAAAATGAGAACAAATGCGTTCTAGAGTACTCTGTTAGTCATGTGTGCACTTTCTTGCTTTGCACATTTGTGTCTCCCTAATATACAGTAGACTTCGTGAGTCCGATTACAAGCCCTTACTGGATTTGATTGATCAGCAGAACAAGACACTGCGTCGTGCTGAAGCCAAAGCAAAATGACTTCGTTTCTGACCAAAAGCGGTCGTCAAAGAAACAGGAGTAAAAGATGGATCGGGTAAGACAAGGATGGAGGTACGTGCAACAGAGTTAGGTACTTGTTTCGTTGTGGGATATTTTAAAAATAAAATATCATCCATCTTTGCCAGAGAGAGAGAGAGAGAGAGAAGTTATATTGGTATAAGGATTTCCACGTCTGCTTGCTATTTTGGCTGATTTTGCAGGCTGGCTTACGTCCCTTAGGGAGGGATGTTTTCGTGAAGTATATTGATAGTAGTCCTGCCACGAATATAGAGTGCGAACATTTAATTTATTGGAATGTTTTAAAATATTTTTGTTAATTTGTTTTGGAGTTTAATCTGTGCAGAGGTTGTGCCCAGCACCTTCATTATTTCGATTTTTCATTGTAAGAGATACAAATATTCCTGAAATAAATTCAGCCTGCGTAGTCTGCATCGCCAGTTTTATCGTCTTATCCCTCCCTCACTCCATCCCTGGTCCAGACTACTCAGCACTCTACATTAAAAAAGAATAACGTTAGGAATCACCGCGAAGTGCTTTTTGCCAGAGCTGGAATTGAACCAGAATCCCTACAGGGAGGCGAGTTCGTTATGCGCCTGTGTTTCGCCTGTCCAGTTTCTAACCGTCTCGTTTGGACTGAGGTGTTACTGAGAGATTGTTTGTTAATCTTGCATTTCAGACTCGCCTTTCCCAACGGACACCAGCCTTACTGCTATGAAAAGACGTCTTTAAGCGTACAACACTGCTCTGAAGCTTGCTCCACTTTGTGTGGAGTTCTGTGCATAATGCGTCGATATTGCATCATCAGACCCACAGCACTGCTCCGAAGCTCGCTTCATATTCTGTGGAGTTCTGTGCATAGTACGTCGATATATTGATCTGAAAGCATTCCCCTTTCGTGGTGCTCCAGGCATAGCAGGTGAGTTATCCAAGGCTATATATAAGCTCTGAACACCCCCTCCCCCATCTCCAAGTCTTTCAGTAGTTGTATACGTAAGAGAGCGAAAAGCACTCATACTTTGCTACACGGTAGTCACGCGACAGTTTCAAATTAATTTTACCGATCTTCTAATTCTAGATGGAATTTCTAAACCAACAAACACTTACCGAAAGTACACGAGGAAAAATAAAGAAAGTTTAAAATGCAAAGATTTTAAAAGCAGTAAATTGCGACAACGAAATTTAAGACATGTAGTAAAAAAATAAATACAGGTTAGAACGAAATATTGAAGTGTAGAATGGTATGAAAGGTTTGGTTAAAATTTCAGTTTAAAGGTAGTTCCTAGAATTTCCAGTTTTATTGATTTATAAATCACTACGACTGTGGTAGATTCCAGAAATATCTATCCCAGTGTGTAAGTGTAAAGATACAAAGCACTCTGTTAATGTAGATGAAAAGGAATGCACTTTGTTAATGTATGATGACAAGGAATGCACTTTGATAATGTATGATGACAAGGAATGCTCTTCACAGGGGGGGGGGGGGCGATGTTTCTTTCAACGAAACTATGTGACAGCGTGATTGGGGTCCTGGCCATCTTCATGGGCACCAGAGAAATCAACAGCTGTGTAACCTACAGATTTGCCCATGCACAGGGGAAATCTGGAATGTGATGATGAATCTTCCGTTGCGTACGACGACACTACGAGTGCGTTACCCTCTTCAAATCATCGCAGTGAAGCCGTACAAAATTGAGTGCCATTTTTTCTTCAAAGCATCTTTATGAGAGATGCACAGATTACGTCACCTGTCTTGGAAGCATCAGTTATGAGTGACACGTGAGATTATGTCACCTCTCTTGAACATTGACAGTACTCAGTGAGTAGTTAAGATGAAAAGCAAAAGTGCACCTAGAACTGTTAAGAATAAGAACATTTAACCTATTCTTGTGGGACTGATATTTATGTTATTGTCACTTTGTATAATATGAACTTTAATATGATGTTTAAATACACGCCTATGTTGTATGTGAATTGTTGAAGATAGTGGTGCCATCTACCACATACGAATTGTATATTTACTTTCGTTTTCACTTTTTGAATTTCATCATTTTCATTCCCCCACTCCTTATGGAGTGTATGACATTGGAAAGGTATGTGCTAATAATTACAATATTACAACACATCAACAACCCTAACTGATACAAGAATTTTGTCACTCTAATAATTACAATATTATAACAAATCAACAACCCTAGCTGATACAAGAAATAAAATACAACCTGTTTGATAACTATAATATGCGGAATTAGATACTTCCTTCTAACGGTCAAACGTATTACAAAATGAATCTCTTGTCTCTAAAAATAGTGATTCACTTATCCGCTCTCCACAGCAACACTAGCAGTCACGGCAACACAACCAGCTCAAGAAAATCAACCTGTGAACTGAAATCTGAATTCTGGATGTAAACTCTAATAGAAAGAAAGCATATCGATATAAATATATATCGTGATTGAAAATATTAAGTCTTTGTCTGTCTCTGCCTATCAGCCTCTATGCCTATCTCTGCCTCTCTCTCTCTCTCTCTGCCTCTCTCTCAGACTGATTAGATTATTATCCCTCATTCACACAAATGGTATTAAATATAATGCTTAAAGCATAACTTTATTTTTAAAGCACAGTTTAGACTAGCATCAGAATGAATATTCTTCCGAGGAAGTATGTACACTGAAACGTATTCTTTTGTTTTCCCTAAACTTGTGAAATCCATCAGTAAAGAAATGCATTTAGCTTTCACGACGAACGGGAAAATGAATCCTTGTTATGCAGGCAACAGCATTTTGACTTAAAACAATCTACTTAACTTGGCCTAGCCGAGACCAAACAATGTCAAATTTTGTTTTCTATTTCGTTTTGAAAACATTAAACATTGCTTTCGAAATTGAATGATGCTGCATTTTACATGTAAGACTGGATATGTATACTGCATATATCCACTAATGAGTTGGCAAATTGTTTATATCTAATTGAATGGTTAGTGAGTGTGTTTACTTCAGGTCAGTGAAAATTATAAAAGAAGTATATTTGAAGTTCTTGCATTAAAGCGTACCTCCAATTCTGCCTGATTCTGGACTTGCCCTTCATCGGCACCGGTGCAGAGCTTGGTGTCATTACTGACATATCTAACTGGTTTAAATAGTTACACACGTAGGGACGATTATAGCTAACTGGATAAATAGTTAAACACGAACGGACATATGTAACTGGTTCTAACAGTTACAGATGAACCACACGATTCCATATGAACATTTCTCCACATAGTCACCGTGGTGGACATAAAACCAGAAAGCTTTGGCATGTCATTGCAAATCAGAATTACGACTCAAACTTTGACAGGGTTTGAAGCAAGCATTTAAGAAAGTATGTATTTTCGTAATCGGTTTATGAAACTGAGGACAGCAAAGATGTGTGGTGTATAATGTTAAGAAATTGCATTCTACCCATAATGACATAAATCAATGTAAAATAACCAAACCAAATTCTTTCTGTGTCAATATTTACGTAGGAAATGCAGCTAATTCCAAATATTTACGAGAATAAATTGTATTAATCCAAAGAGATTTGGATGAAATATAGAGATCTGGATGTCCCATTTGACCGTCAAATAAATCAATGATGAAACAGAAAGCTTCATTTGATTTTGCTGCATTTTTAAAATAAAGTATCTCTTTCGTCCGTTCTTCCTTTCTTATTTCCTTTAATAATTTTATTATTAGGATTTATTTAGTTTGGTTGGAGATATTTTCTGATTTTATTTATTTATTTATTTATTTTTTGGGGGTGGGGGTTGTTTGTGTGTTGGATGGGAAGTTTGTGTTTTGACTTTTTTTGTTTTCAATCCATAGATAAGGTGTCAACAGCATGCCCATGCATTATACTTTCTTCATTAAAATCTGAAAGTCTCTTTAAATACGTGTTCAACTTGTTTTAAATCTCACAGCGAATCCCACCGCGGAAATCAGTCTTTAGATGCAAAACACTTGCCATTTCATGACGTCACGCATTTATGCTAGAAACGTTTTTTTTTCATCTTGACATTGGTCATCCTGGCCGCCCTTAATCTCTGACAGCGTTTGATAAAGGGCCCGTAAATATTATTTTTCTTCCCACTGGTCTTCTCCTTTTCCCAGGGACCACTACTTCACGCGCAAGGGGGAAGTATCTGCTGAATGACGACTTACTTTTGAAGCTGTGTGCATACCCTGTCTGAATATCCTGAGCTCTGAACACCCTGCATGCAGGATCTTTCTAGTAGCCCTGTATATATGGTGCATGCCTCTCTGTTTTGCCAGGGCATATGAGTGGTTTTTGTTCCCCTTTCAAACACTGAAATCTACAAGGTTTTGCTTTAAAGCTGGCGTGCTGACAACCAACTTTCTATGAAACAGCTCTTTTAAAACTGGTAGAACATTGTTTAAGACTTTCTTTTAAAAAAAATAAATATCTGCTTTTTCCCCAAAAAGCATATTCTTTAGCATTTTATCAAACATTATTCTGCAGAATCGCATGTATTCAAAAGGTAGCTCAGGTTTTTCCGTTAATTTTATACATTGGTAATTTTTTTTAAAAAATCGTATTTGAATAAATGTATTTTGGG
This sequence comes from Sinotaia quadrata, assembly GCA_028829895.1. Lineage (NCBI taxonomy): Eukaryota > Metazoa > Mollusca > Gastropoda > Architaenioglossa > Viviparidae > Sinotaia > Sinotaia quadrata. Next base: position 93,869,047 of record CM054179.1, read on the forward strand.
GTTTATTCTTATATAACGAACTTTACAAATATTATTTCAGAAGTAAACAAGATTTTAAAGACTGTTTTGAAATTTGAATTTGAAATTAGCTTTATTTGTGGCATACAAGAGCATTCTCTATGATTGTGACATTGTGAAAACTTGTCTTCCCTCTCCCCCCACACTTATGTTTGATAGGAAACATTTCTTTATTTAAGATTGTCTCTAAAGGAAGTGTCGACATTCGCTCGAGCCTCGATGTATTTCATCAGATCTTTTACGATCGACTTGGGAACACAATGAGAGGCGTTCGAAGATAAGTACAGTGCCTTATATAGTTTACTGCTGAATGCTAATGATAACCCACACGCACACACACACACACACACACACACACACACACACACACACGCACGCACGCACGCACGCACGCACGCACGCACATACACACACACACGCACACACGCACGCACGCACGCACGCACGCACACACACATACACACACACGCACGCACGCACGTACACACAACGATAACTACTACTACGCTACTAAAACTACTACTACTAATGCAACCATAACTACTACTACGCTACTAAAACTACTACTACTAATACAACCATAACTACTACTACTCTACTAAAACTACTACTAATACGCTACTACTAGCACCCTACAAATAATCCTACTACTTCTGCACTACTACTACTACTAGGATAATTACTATTACGCTACTACAACGACTAGAACGCTAACTACTACTATAACATTAACTACTACTACTTAATTACTAACGCATTGTAATATCTGTCACTATTTCTGTTACGACTGTTAAATGTTATTACAATGATTCTTCTATTAATACTAATACTATATCCTTTCTATGACTATTCTATTTCGACCACGACTTCTACTACGCTATTACAATTACTGCTACCACAATAACTAGTATATTGCTACTACTTAACGACGGACGCCCCATTGTTAGCACTTCCACTACTTGTATGACCATTAAAAATTTACTTCTATGATTCTTCTACTAGTACTACTACAGCGGCTACTACCACTGCTAAAATATTACGATTAGGATTCTCCTAAAACACAACTGCTACTTCTAATCCTATTCAATAACTACTGTGGTATTACTATTATTTTTGTTACTACTATTCTATTTCGCTAATGCTTCTTAATAACTACTATGCTACCAGTACAGGCACTACTTCTACCATTGTACTTCACCTGTACTTCTAATTTACTACGATTAGTTTCACTATACTTCTATTTCTATTCAATAACTAATTAACTGCGATTAGTTCCACTATAGTTCTATTTCTATTCAATAACTAATTAACTGCGATTAGTTCCACTATAGTTCTATTTCTATTCAATAACTAATTAACTACGATTAGTTCCACTATAGTTCTATTTCTATTCAATAACTAATTAACTACGATTAGTCCCACTATACTAGTACTACTGACGCGTGCTACTTTGACAATTACCATATATTTTTAGTATTGCCATGTGTGGCAATTTGAAACTGCAAATCATGTAATTATTTATTATTAATTATTTTTCTTATATTAATTAAACGCAGTTTTGCTTTCATGAGATGAATCCCCCTCCTCCTCCACTATTTTCTAGGATAGACTAGGAACTGGTGCGTTGATACTAGTTGCTGCTGCTGCTAATGTAGGGGGGCGCTTTCGGCTTCCGCCGCTTTCGCGTGATACTAGTTGCTCAAGGCAATGTCTAATGAACTGTCAAACTATTAGTGTGGATGGGGGTGTGCGGGTGTGGTCTAACTAACTACCTAAATTCGTCAAGGACGAGAAATTCCAAGGTGACTTGAAACGAATAAACAAGTACGTCTCACCTGCAGATTTTATTGCTGTTCATTTCACCTGAGTCAAGACCTCTGATTTCTACAGTTTTATGATATGCAAGTTTCTATTTTAGTTTTTCTTTGCACGGAATCACCAAGATTTTTTCCTCCCCCCTTCCTCTACGTGCTTGCTTCTCACAACGCCCGTTTCCTCCATCCCAAACGCTTACCTCCTCCCGCCCTTTACCAACGATATCATCTGTTTGTGAATTTGATTCCACAGCAAAACGATAAGCACAATTTAATTATTTCCTAAAATGTTTCTCTTGTATCATTTCCAAGCAAAATAAACACGAACACACTTTTCGTAACTTAGTTCTTAGTGGAGTGGCTGTAAGTCGGTGCAACTTAAAACTCTTAGATCTCTCCCAAAGAGGGTGGTGGTGGCAGAGGTAACTGGTTATGTGTATGGACAGGGGAGTGGGGTGGTGGGTGTGAGCAGTCGCGAAGTTATCGTTCCCTAAGTACACGGCTTTCCTGATGTTTGATAAAAATGACTAGTTTAACATGGCACTGCTAAGAGGTTTTTAGATGACGTCATTTGTGACATTTGCTGACGGTGACTCTAGTTCAGTTTTTCGCTTTAAAGCTGGCGTGCTGACAACCAACTTTCTTAAATGAAACAGCACTTTTGAAACTGGTAGAACATTGTTTAAGACTTTCTTAAAAAGAAAAAAAAAATCCTAGTTTTGTTTTTTTTCAGTGACGTCATTCCCCACACTTGAGCTGTTTGTCACGTTCGCTATATCCCCTGATCCTGCTTCAAAAACGGGCCTACCGTATGACTGGCTGTTCGTGACATGACAAAGGTGACGGAAATATTTCGAGTCCTGTTGAGCCAGTGATAATATATCAGATATTTGTTTTCATGATCAGTTAATTGTCATTTAATGAAAGTTCTATCCGTGTTTTGTCAAGTTTATGCAGTAGTAAAGTTTTCTTTTAAGTCTTATTGTCACTCGTACCAGAAACTATGTCGTTACTCTAAAAGCATGTATTTCAGCAATAAAATCCTTATCGGAGTGTGTTGGTTGGCGAATTTTATGTCTATGAAATTCATGTGCAAGTATTGCATCTTATAAAAGCAGACTACATAAACATGAGAGTTATCTTCCCTTGCTAGTGTGTTGGGGTTTTTTTTCGTGTTATTATTCTGGGTTTTGTAAACGAAGATGGCTGACGAATTAGCCGATGTGTTGTCAGCGGCAAAATACATTAAACTGTGATTACCAATACAGACAGATCTCGTGAATTAGAAGTTACACGTTTTCTGTTTGTCGACTATTTCACACACACGCGCACACACACGTGCACACACATGCACACACACACACACATACGCATGCACACACACACATTACCCTCACTATTGGTTACCCTCTAATTATCAGAAGATTCTGAGATCGCCCCGAAAGGCTAACGGTTTCTCGTACCTTGAGGCTTCCCTTGTGGAATGGACTGATTTCTGTTCAATAAGAAATTCTACAGCCTCACGCGAATATGTAATGTCAAAATGAAATTGATATATGTTCAATAAGAAATTCTACAATCTCACACGAATGTGCAATGTCAAAAAGAAATTGATTTCTGTTCAATAGGATTTTCTACAATCTCACGCGAATGTGCAATGTCAAAAAGCAATTGATTTCTGTTCAATAAGAAATTCTACAATCTCATGCGAATATGCTATGTCAAAAGGAAATTTAATTCTATTCATTCAATTTTACAATCACACATTGTGTGCAATTTCATAAAAAGAAATTGACTTCTGTTCAATGGATTCTACAATCTCACACGATTGCGCAATTTCAAAAAGAAATTAACTCCTTGCAAACATTTAGTATGGTTTCCATGGAATTTTCCAATTTGCACATGAGTTCTTTAAATGTCTGCCTGACCCCTTTAATTGTCTGATGATCACTTTTATTTTCTAACGGCAGATTTTATTATATAACGACCGTTTTCATTGTGTGTCTTTGAAAGAAATGACCAGACGTATTGTCATGTGAGAGAAAATTTTCCATTCGGAGTGAGATCGTTTTATTACTTATTTCCTTTGTATGTTTGACCGAACTGTCTGTAGTACATCGTCGAGTTTTAACATCACATATCTCGTTTATTTTAAGTTGACTTCTGAGTCTTGGGTTCATTGGTATTTCCTTTGTTTTGTTTTTGCTTAGTTCGCTTGTGAAAATATTTTTTAAAGGTTTCATTTAGGCGTCGTTTGACGAAGAGTAAATATTTAGAGTTACTGTTAGATTTATTTTATTCAGCTACGCTTGATTGACAATAGTATTCTTTTTATCTTTTGGTTAGGTTCGCTTGACTGACGATACATATTTGAATTTTAGGATTTGTTTAGTTTTTGTTTAGTTTGTCTTGATTCAAAATTAGAATTTAACTGTATGTGTTGTTAAGTTTTACTTCAGTTTTCTTGATTGGAAAATAGTATTTTAGTCTGAGGTTTTAGATATTTTGTTTAGGATTGCTGAACTGACAATTAACATTAATATTTTAATTCTACGCTTATTTATTTTACCAAGTGAAAACCAGACATTAATAAAAAAAAAAGAGAATATTTAAATGTTTAATGACTATTTTAATAGTAACTTTTCAGACTTTGCAGAAAGGCAATTATTTAAGTACTTAATGACTCTATTAATAGTAAATTTCCAGACATTAACAAAGGTACATATTCAAGTATTTAATGACTATTCTTATAGTAAATTTCCCGATAGAGTATAAAGGTAAATATTTAAGTACTTAACTACTCTATTAAGAGTGCATTTCCAGACAACATCGAGAAAATGGATAGATATAGCATTAAACCAGTCACGTGTCAGACTGTGAACTAATGAGCTATTTAACATTTTATATTTCGTATCGATGAAGTTGGAAAGTGTATTAGCCAAACATACCTGCGGTTCATTGAATGATAATATATTACTGTCTTGAAAAATAAAACTTTTTGACGTTTCTCTCGATAACTCGACTGTGAGCGTACATTATGGCCGACCATTACCGATAGTCAGCAAATTGAACATAAAATATAATTTGTTTGAAATTGAAAGTCTGAAATTTTATTGCTTGGTTTATGCATTGCATCTTATATCCCGACTTACCTAAATTTTCGTTGTGTTTTTGTGATTGAACTCTGTTCTAAAGAGTTAGTTTTCCTTTGGTTAATGAATTCGTACGGTGGATCTTAGGCACAAGTTAATAAATAACATTAGGTGATTTTTATATAAAACAAATATAACTGTAATTTGACTGACATCAAAATTTAAGAATTTTGGCTAGTTGAACTTTTCATGTTTAGAATTTAAAATGTTGTCTTTAGTACACATAATAAATTGTATGTTTTACTTTCACAAAATTATGTATGATTATATTTTTTTTCAAAATATTTTCTCTTTCTGAGACCTTACCAAGCTTCAAAACAAAACAAAACAAGATAAGGATAAACGTTTCGTACTTTACTATTTTTTTTCTTTGACTCGTAAATTATCGACTCACTCAAGGGGCGCTACTCTAAGATTATCTTTGAGTTTGGCGAAAATTGCCATCTATCCGATACTCCTTCACTGTCATGCCACAAGCGCCAATCTGATTAAGCGATCTCGCGAACTTTCAGTTGATAATGTTTTATCAGAGGAGGCGGGGGGTGGGGTATGTGTGGAGAAAATAGTACAAGACCTTCCTCCATTGAAAAGACAAGACAAGAGAAGAAAAGACCCAAATTATTTTGCAGTTATCCTTTCTCACATGAGAATAGTTTGATTTTATTTACCCATTAATCCCGTCGCTTTTATTGACAAAAAATGAATACATATGATGGCACAAATAAATTCACAACAACAAAAAATAAATAACTCCAGCGACCTTATCAAGCTTGACCTTTGTCATGTGCTCTCACAGACTACAGGCAGCAATGACAAATCTCGCATTGCCTTCGCCTAGTCAACCGTGCACTTGTAGCACGGCCCTGCATTCAATAAAGCGGGACGACTTTGAGCCGTTCCAACGAATCAGACGTTATTTCACTGGATGATTCGGTGCATGCAACAGACCTGTACGTCGCTCAAGGGTACGTCTCTGGCCAACCTTAAAAACCATCTGAAGAAGAATCTAGGTCCACTGTGCACATGAGCTCAATCAATAGATTTTGGGTATTCTAATATTGTATATAATTTTTTTAAAAAAATAGTAGATAATTGCAAAGTACACTAACAAAATGTACGTGTTTCTACGAGATTTTCGATGTTACCAATGTGCACAAACGAGCTTGGTGACGTCATAGAGAGGTAGATTATAGTGAACGTATGGCAACTTGACAAAATGAAACCGAGCTCTACACGAGTGTCCCGTGCGACTATGTGTGTGTGTGTGTGTGTGTGTGTGTGTGTGTGCGCGCGCGCGCGAAGTGATGTAAATATCAATATATTTGATTATATTCATATGTTGTATATTTGAGTGTTGATTTAATAAATTTATTGACCTTCTTAAGTTCTTACACATATTGATAACGTGTGTAGGATAGAAAGTGGGTGGTTGGGGTTCGCTAAATATAGATTTAAAGATGGATTTATCTTCTCCTTTGGTAAATTTTCTACCTACGGAAATACTGTGATGGTAAATGTTTGTCTTTAATGTTGTGGAAGAGAGAAAACGTTTACAGCGCCTCCATATTCACCAAACGATAGAGACGAGTGGTGTATTCTAGATAATTATATTATAACATACATTAATAATCTCATCACTTAATAACCAATACCGTGGGTGGCATTTCGTCACAAATATAAATAATAAATTAAATATAAATGCATGATTAAAACTAATTCCTAAACATAATACTAGAGTTTTGGACGTTTATCTCAGCCTGTAACTGGTCCTATGGCGTGATTTTCGTCACATGTGCTTTCTGAATTCTCTCACTGGGGCCTCTGGTGATGGAAGGTATTCATGACGTCATTAATTGCATCACATATTCCTTAGGTTTCTTTTGTAAACGTAACATACTCTCACTGGGACCACTAGAATGGAAGGTGCATTTCGTAAACAGACTATTCTCTTTCTGGGGATCACTAGGTGCAGAACGGAAGGTAATCATTCACGTCATTAATTGCGTCATTTTGCCTTTTCTTTTCGTATGCTCTCAGTGAGGCCACTGGGTGCAAAATGGAAGATACTGCTTTTGATCGAGTTCGAACTTCGCTCTAAATTCATTTTTTGTTTTGTTTTAGCTCTTCTTCCTTTCGCACCACTCGCCTTACCCACCCATCCCGTTTCTCCTACACTACAGCGTCAGCAATTAAACTATACGTTAACCTTGACATTTCGCATAATAGCTTCGTACAGTACAATGGTAAAATAAGGGACGTTATGTGTCGTGAGCCACAAAATTCATGGCTACTTGTGACCTTCTACAGGGTAATGACTTGCGGATAAATGTTAATTTCCCGAAATGTCTTAGACGCTTTGTGGTGGTTGTAAATTTATGGGGCGTTTGTCAGCGAAATAACGGCAGTGGTGGTGTCGATTGCTGTCATGTCGTTTGCCACTTCCTTTCACTCCGTCGGACAAAAGATTATTCCCCCGGCATTAAATACATTTTTATTTATCAAAGTTCTTCTGATTCTAGAATCGAAATACAATATTACCATGAAATGTTTCTTGCATAATCTCGTGTTTGGCTGAAGGAAAGGCGTGAAACAACACACATAGTCACGTGTTTGGCCGAAGGAAAGGCGTGAAACAACACACACATAGTCACGTGTTTGGCCGAAGGAAAGGCGTGAAACAACACACACAGTCATGTTTAGTAACCAAATAGAAATTAGAAAAGAATGAAAGTGGCACAACTCTACATCATTAAATGAAGCGAACAAAAGTAGATCTTTAAAAATGATTATGCTAAATTATCTATACTCCTGCTGCTGCTACTACTATTTCTACTTCCACGTCTTAAAACAGAGACTATTAATTTAATATATATATATATATATAAGTCCTTTATTATATTCACACAAAATCGTGACAATTTATCGTTAAGTATGACTTATCCATACCATTGAATAAAATAATGGACAAGCAAAATGACAACATGAATCAAATAAATCAATTTACAAATAAAGAACAATACAAATAGCAAAGTGGAAAATGGATTCATTTTCTTTTTTTTATACATTCAAAACAAAATCATGAATTACTGTTGCCTCCCTTCCTCCCCCCCCCCCAAACAATGCACGGACAATACATGAACAGAGACCCACGCAGGCAATGTAACAGCAATAATGATGAAGACAGCTATGAGGAAGAGGATTCTGGAAAAAAATGAGCATTGAGACAAGTGAATGAACTCTGTTTAAAATTACAGATTACTATTTATTTTGGGGCAGTTAAGCCATTTCATTCCTGGGGATGGCAATGCAGGCGACCACGACCGTGTCTTCTATATGTAAACAGAAATCAAAACCAACACACGCGTTCCTATTTCTTTCGATTTCTGCTTCCTGAAGAAATTTCCAGCCATTTCAAAATCTGATAGCGGAACTGCCTTATTACATTATGATTACTCAAGACAATTTCAGTATGCTTCTCTCCCTTTAAATGGCCTAAAAGCGTGCGATAGTCAAGAGATTTCGTTTTATTTGATATGGTTGTTGGTTTTATTTGTTTATTTTCTTTGTTTGTTTTTTGTTTCATCGATTGCTTATTCTGTTGAAAATCAAGGGATTATTTGTCACGTGCCAATTCCGTTAAGAATGTGACATCATCGTGTGTCGTGAACTGCAAACTGACATGTACATTTTACTTTGAAAATCCGACTGTCAAATGCCAACGCATATTGAGAATCTGACTGTCAAATGCCAATGCATATTGAGAATTTGACTGTCAAACGCAAACACATATTGAGTATCTGACTGTCAAACGCAAACACATCTTGAGAATCTGACTGTCAAATGCAACATGGATTTCCCCTTTATGCTCTTAGCACCCACTGGTCAGGTACATTTTGTCAGTAAATGGCCATTGATTAGCTCTAATTTGCTAGCTTCTCAGAAATGCTTACATCATTCGATAAGTCGTTTATCTATAATTAAAGAGGTGGACTCACGCATTCAGTGGAACTTAGGTTATAGAATTCCACCAGGAATGACACCAGTACCATTTAATTATAATACTACTTCAGGCAATATCTAGCTATCCATTTAGGGTGAACTATTGTGATTTATCATTGCGTGTTCCCTTAGTGTGAGGTGCACGATGTCCACTTGTAAAATCTTTCTGCATAAATATCAGTAATATTAATAAAGTGCTCCACAATTTTATCACAAAAATATATCCAAAAGTAAAAGTATGTGGAAAGAAGTAACAAATAAAGGAAGGTGTGGAGACATTTGTCACACTATCTGTCTATCTGTCTGTTATACTTCTATCGAGTACATTATTTTATGTACTACGTGGCAGGTGCTCGTTCATATTTTATAAATAGATCAAGATTAAAGTAGACTAAGCGATTTTTTTGTAAGGCTAATGCCTGGGGGTGTGAGGTGTGGGGGTGGGGGTGGTCGAGTGTAGCACCAGGGAAATAAAGAGAGGAATTAACAGCAATCCGATAAATGAAATAAAGGAGAGCTAATCATGTGGATGTGAAACAATATTGAATTCTCATATTTATACACTTCACTCAGAGGCAGTTTTAACTGGTGGGTGGGGTGGGTAACTATATAAAAGCTCAGTGACTGGATTCACGAATATTTTTACTTTTGTTATTATGCTACTTATGAATTGAAACGAGACTAGAGTTTAAAGTGTGTGAGGAGTGAGGCAAGAAAAGAGTTGTTTTAATTACAGCATATCATTCTTGACAACAGACAATCATTATAGACACCACAACAATCATTATAAACACAACACAACAAACAATCATTACAGACACTACACAACAGTTATTATAGACACCACACAACAAACAATCATAATAGACAACCAGCATACAACAATAATTATAGATAACGCACAACAAACAATCACTATAGACAACACACAATAAACAATATAATAGGCAACATAAAACAATCATTACAGACAATGCACAACAAACAATCATTATGCACATCAAACACAACAAAAGTCATTATAAACAACAAACAACAATAAAACGCTATTTCTAGTCACAACCGTCACTCCTCTAGTTTCATTTACTGTCACTATTTTACTATTTGCTTCATAATTTGCTTCCCACATTTTCCGTTTGACATCAGGGAAATTGAAAATGCTGTCTTGGTTGTGGTCATGTTTTGACCATCCATTACTACCAGGTTACATTAACCTTTGCCATATCAGCTCGCGAATCTCAGATACTGTCAAGAAACATCTGAACTGAAATGACATGATGGCATTACAAGGCGCGCTGAAACAAGTGAACGAAATTATGCGTGTTTTAAAATACTTTTGAAATGACCTTTGCAAAATTATATTACATTTTCTTGATAGCGAAACGGGTTTAACAGAAATTGATCTTTATAAGATGTTACGAAATTTGCTTTTTAAATAAAACGGGGAAACACGTTGTGTTCCTTACAGGATTACGCCGTACTCTGCAACGTCTTCAACAATAGATCGATCTTCTCTGTCCCTTTTAGGATTAAGCATATTTTAATTTAGGAAAGTGTTTTTGCTAGAAAATTTGTTCAGTCATATGTAATCATGCTTATCGTCGATCGAAAATGTGTTTCGTCGCAATGTTGCTGCCTGAAGAGTAGATGGAAGAAAGCTAATGTTTTTGTGTTTCCTTTAATGTTTTTTGTTCTTGTTTTAATAATAGTACACATGTTCTAATTAGGCGGTAAATAGTACGTGTTCTATGATGACACTATTTCTAGTTTATGTAATACGCATGTCTTTGTTGACCTCCACGTTATGATAGAAAATGCCATTTTAAATGAATAGAAAGGTCTCTTATGATCCTTTGTGTCGCTTACGGCATGTGCGCTAGAGTTAGCTAGACTGTCGCACTTCGCTTGTGCATTAGAAAATTCAGCAGAGTATTAGACGCAAATGGTTCTTGGGCTGCTTCCATACTGGTTTAATTGTTTTCGCCATACTATGCGTGTGTACGATATTAGAAAAAATGGGTTCCTTTATCTCTGCAAGGGAGACATATTTGCATCCAAGAAAGAGACTTTGCGTTTGGTTTGTCTAAAACAGCGGTGTGACAAAGTAAATTTGCCCCTCCCTAAGTTTAATTTTAATTGTTATTTAATTTGCTAAATTGTCAGATTGACAAGACCTTGGGCATTCATTATGGTGTTATTTTGAAAGTGTCTGAGTTTGAAGTAAACAGCCTAAGGGAAGAATATTCCAGATTTGCTGACCTAGTGGAAACTGAGTGAGCAGTTGTTTTTTTATTATCCAATGATTATGTTTTATGAGAACGAGACTAGCCAATGGGCTGAGTTTAAGGAGTTTAATTATTGCAGTAGAGAATTTTGCTGTCTATTCACTTTTGAATTTGAAGACAAAGAGAGAAGTCTGGCTCTGAAGGAAGTCGTTAGCGTGAGTGGTGAGTTTAACCTGACTGATTGAGAGAGAGTGGACTTGGAAACATTTCATACATTTTTCTATTGATATGTTATACATGTGTTATGTAAAGATGTACTATGTAAGTTTATTTATTTACTACAAATGTTTGAACTAAGCTGCGCCCATGTGGTGTATTAATATGCGGCATTGTTTGATACATTGTATTTGTTGTACCACGTGTGCATGGGGATAATGAATACCGTTGCAGGAATAGCAGAAAGTTTGAGAATGGAGTCATATTGTAATGAATATGAAACTTAGGCTTGCTCCTTGGTTGTATGTTGCAGTCAGATAGCAGCCTTCTGATTTCTTCTTCTTTTGGTTGAGGTTGAGTCTCAGTCTGAGTGCGAGTTCAACACTGAGCTGTGAGTCTCAAGTGGAGCCTCAAGTTCAGCTTTCAAGTTCCTAGCTACAATTCATTTGTTCACTAGTCTTCACTTGAGTGATCACGGGAAAGTGCGGGAAAATTGCAAAGTGTGTTGCAGTGTGTGTAAGGATAAGGGAGTATGCTATACCCCTACTTTTGATTTACCAAAGCAAGGATGCTAAGTACATCAGTCCAGTGAAGATAACAATCGTTGTGATTGTGTTCTGCTCAAGAAACTGACGGCATGAAAGTGCCAGGTCGGTTGAGAGTAACGACGTGTCAGTGTTTTCCTGCACACAAGGCGGGAAAATGTGCTGAGCACGGACATTTTGACATTGTGACGTGATTGAAAAGACCAGTAAAAAGACTGTAAAAGCTGTAAACCCAGGTTATGTGAAGTTATAATAACCTATTCTAATAACTCAATTTCTATTCTCTGATAGGACTAACCTGCAATATGTATTGACTCTATCTCTATTGTTGAACTATAATTAGCTGTATTTACATACATATATAATTGTGTATGTGGAGAGAGATTGTAAACTATAATTACCCAAATGTGGGTTCACGAATATGATGTCAAATTATCTGTTTATTGTAGCTGTCAATTTCTTAAACAAAGTGGATATATACACCCCAGACGTAAACATGTTTCGTCACAGCAAATTTGTGACGTCAAAATAAATGTCATCTGATACCTTACAACTTGACTCTGCTTCCATGTTAACAACACATTTCTATGGATGCAACCCTAAGTGTGGTTTCTAAAGAAAAGCATAACACCATTCATAGTCTATGTTTGGTCGTATTATATTCCCAATTTCAGTCATTAAACTTTTCTGTCATTTGTAATACTGTTTCTGTGTGGCAATTACTTTCACCATGTATGTAATTATATATCTGTATCCTGATAATAAACCTGATTATTTGTGTTGTATTTTATATATAGGGAACAAACGATAAGTTTCCAGTTTATTCATCCTTAACTCCATTCTTTCTTACATTCAAGTCTCAACTTACATTTTCCTGCAACATATTTATTAGACCGATACATGCATAAAGAAAAATAGTTTTATGATTGAGTTAACTAGAGACCATGTCAAATGTTTATAATACCACATATTATAAGCATAATTGTTCACAATTTGTAGAAATAATATTCTACTCACATAGTACATCTCTAAGTAAAACACAAATATAACACATCAATAGAAAAATACACGTAGTATTTCAAAGTTCATTCTCTCTCAATCAGGAATTTACCTCAACATCAAGCTAACAGATGCCTTTCATGACCTGACTTCTTGGCATACCAAATTCAAAGTGATTAGACCATACAATTCTCTACAGCACAAAAACGTTTGATATCAAACCATTGGGTGGTCTCGTTCCAGTAAATAGTAACAATTGGATAATAAAATCTACTCATCTACTTGGAACTGGTTTGCATTGCACCAGCAATTTCTAGCATATTCTCATTCTCAATTTAATCCAACTCTGATACAAAAATACTATCATAAGGAGTGCCCAATGTCGGGTCACTTTGACAATTTAACAATTTTTATAACAATTAAGTCTAAGGATAGGCAAATTTACACCACCAGAGAGTCTTAACTGTTTTGTGTGTTATTATTATATTTCTTATTCTCTCTATTTATAAACTTAATTCATTTCTCTGTTCCTAATCAGAACCTGTGTTATTTATATATTTGTTATTCTCTCAATTTATAATCTTAATTCTTTTTTTCTGTTCATAATCAGAAACCTTTACTTAGTCCTATATTTGTCACTTTTCGAAATTCTGTTATGTTTGTTTTTAAAATAATGGGGCCTTGTTTGTCTCTTTCTTTGTGAGCATGTTTCTTTTCTTCTTGATAAAGTGAGGAATAAATATATTATTGTTTCGAGAAGTTACCCCAAAAGAATTCTGCTACACTATGTTCAGTTTTTTGTCAGCATCAGAATTTACTGAGTACACCAAGAAAACGAAAATGCAACAAGACATTTTATTAAAAAACTCCTGGACGGCTATTTATTTACTAATGGGCGTCGTGCTAAGTCTTTGTGTAACATCAGACTGCACTCGTCCATTAGCTTAATGTCATCCATCGCTAAGCACTCGCGTTGCGTTAAAACCTGTTATAATGCATCTTTACGCGCGTGTGTGTGTGTGAATGTGCTAAGCACAAGGGGAAAAGACAACAGAAAAACACACCGACAACTAAAATAATTTACAATTGGCAAGCTCTGTAGTTCTGTTCTAAATGTTTTGACAGGTATTTCCAGGTTGTATTTTATTGAGAAGAGAGAGGCTTATCTCATAATATCACAATAACTAAGGTTAAGATTCTTGAGGAAGAAATCTCGACAGTACTAAATTGATATGCGTATCGAAGTTGTTATTTTGTGAGTGATTGGACAAAAGAATTCTCTACAGCAGGTAAACTTTCGATCTCAACCCATTGGCTGGTCTCGTTCTTATTCATTGGATAATAAAACTATTCATCCAATTGAAAGTGGTTTGAATTGCATCAGCAATTTCTAGCATATTCTCAACTCGAGTTGTTTACTCCAACTCTGACACAAAAGTACCATCAATAGGAGTGACCAAGGTCGGATCACTTTGACAATTTAATACTTTATTTAACAATTAAGTTTATAAATAGTGATAAGCAAATTTACTCTGACACGTTATCTCTCTCTCTCTCTCTCTCTCTCTCTCTCTCTCTCTCTCTCTCTCTCTCTCTCTCATAACTATCAAACTGCCTATACATACCGACATTCGTCTATACATCCATCAATCATTCAGTCTCTCTACTCGTTTTTAAATTACAGTGACTTCTCTATTTGCGTGCATATATTTTGAGTTTGTGAAATTTGTTTTGCTATCGTTTCCTTATATCTAACTTTGAGTCTGAGAATGTGTATAACAGATTTTTCCAACCAAAATTGTGTGACATTTATTATTATATTCGTTATCATTGTTTCAACCTTTGACATATACTTGTTCAGCTGTGAGATATTGGTTATTATACTATATCTTTGTTTGTTTTGATCTGTGTCTTGATCCTGTTCTGTTGTGGGATATTGGTTATCAAAGTTTTATCTTTCTTTGTTTTGACCTTTGTCTTGTAATTTTTCTGTTGTGGGATAGTGGCTATCATACCTTTATCTTTTCTGTTTTGACTTATACTGGTTCTGTTGTGGGATATGGGTTATCACACTTGTTCTGTTGCGGGAAATTGGTTATCACACTTGTTCTGTTTTGGGATATTGGTTATCACACCTGTCATGTTGTGAGATATTGG
This sequence comes from Sinotaia quadrata, assembly GCA_028829895.1. Lineage (NCBI taxonomy): Eukaryota > Metazoa > Mollusca > Gastropoda > Architaenioglossa > Viviparidae > Sinotaia > Sinotaia quadrata. The sequence goes on from CM054179.1 coordinate 93,884,172, forward strand.
TTATCACACATGTTCGTTTATGAGGCATTGGTTATCACATTTGTTCTGTTGTGGGATTGGTTATCATATTTGTTTTTGTTGCGGGATATTAGGTATCACATTTCTTCTGTTGTGGGACATTGGTTATCACACTTGTTCTGTTGTGGGATCTTGATTATTAAACCTGTCCTTTTATGAGATATCAGTTATCACACTTGCTTTTTGTGAGATATTGGTTATCACATTTGTTCTGTTGTGGGGTACTGGTTATCATACTTGTTCCATTTCTCCAATTGGGTCGTTTGGGGATACATTTTCTTAAAAAAAAATTATCCCATTTTACAGCCAAAGTTCCTCGCTTGTTTATTGTAGGAGTGTGTGTTTATAATATTTCTCAGTGATGAGATTATATAGTTATTTCCTTGATTGTGACTAAAATGTTTTAGTTTTCCGTTCTTTTATTTGTTTGGAGGGGTACATTATTATGAAAATTATTATGAAAATAAAGTTAGAGTATGTAGATCAAAAGATTCTGACATAGATAGATAGATAGATAGACAGACAGACAGACAGACAGATAGATTACCTTGCACATGTTTTCATTTATAGAATAGATTACTGGAACTGTGTGTTCCTTTTCATTCACGGAATACAAGTTTTCAAAAGGATCAAGACCATACCCAATGACTCTTCCTATCAATATTTAAAAAATCCGATCTCAATTGTTGATTTGAGTAGCCGAAGCCGGTAAAGGTCTGTGTCAACACATATAAAGTCAAACGTCTGTCCTGCTTGACAAAAATAAAAATTAATGCTGAAATCCCGACACTGCACTGCTGTAGAGGAAACAGGTGACCATTCTGAAGTAGGCTGTGCCGTCGACGCTCCCATGTCTGGCTTTCAAGCGGTCAAATTGATTAATCGTGACTAAACTCCATACACCACACGAAAGACTGTCAACTGAAACTAGTGTTTATCTTCGTCTGCGGAGACCTACAGCACACGACCTGATCATTATTTCTGCAGTCCAGAGCCGTCTCCTTAAGTGTGACAAACCTGACGACATCAATGCGCAAAAGCGACATTATTGTAACGGTATTTCTACTAACAACTACTTCGTGTGGTAACATAAACGGCAAAAGTCCTGCAGATTGTGCGCTTTTGTTTTGCTTGTTTGTGTGTCTGCTTGTTTTGTCATTAGAACAGTTATAAGTAGCTACAATTTCAGCTAAATCCTACATCAAATGTTAAATCCTGTCGGCTTCTAGCGTGATTGGGTTGACAGAGAGAAACTTCACAAAGTAATCACAATGAAAACAAGCAAGACAACAGTCTCAAAGAATGTTGCTATATATGAAAGAATGTGAGTATTAGTGTATGCATGTGAATGCTTTCATCATTACGTTCAGACTGAAAAAAGACTTTTAATAAGATTTATTTGTGCATACATACACAATCATATCGACAGACAGATAAATAGATAGTTAGATAGACAGATAGCTAGACATAGATAGATAGATAGATAGATAGATAATGTGCATTACGTATGTATAAGTATGAATGCATTTACTCTGTATGTATTGCATACACATGTTTATTTATTTACCAGTTTTGTTTGGAATTAATGTCAGAATTAAATTCATGTAATCAATTCGGCAAACAAACTCAAATAAAATTAAACCGAGAAAGTTTTATATATTCTTGTAAAATGTATAAGATTTAAAACATGTACATAATTATATATACTTTACTTTTCTACTGTATTCCCTGATATATGAGTGTGTGTGTGTGTGTGAAAGCTGTTAGGTTCTATGCATAATTATAAGATTAACTCAGAATAATTGGTTCGAGGACTGGTAAATGGATTCATGGTTGGATAGTGTGAATGTTACAAGGATAGATATTCTGCGCGCGTACACACACACACACACACACACACACACACACACACACACACACACACACACACACACACACACACACATTATTTTTAACACATAAACATTTTGGTTTAACTGCAAACATTCCTATGAGGTCTTGAATGATTACAACATTTTTCGTTCTTGTAGCTGATTGGACAGATCGATTTTACCTACGTCACATGTAACTGATTTTCTAATAGGATTTTACCTCTCTCACTGCGCATCTCTCTGACAAACTGCAAAACAACGCCTGCTGTAAACTGTCAGCGGCTGTAGGCCCCGGAGTTCAAAGCGGTACGACAAGGCCAAGCTAACAAGTAGCTAAACTGCAAACACGGAAACTGGACGGACGAAAAGAAATTTACGGTGATCGAAACAATGAAACTAATAAGAGAAGTAAGCGAGAACTCAAACCGTCTACTGAAACAAGGGCGATAAATATGCTGCATTATTGCTTTCCCTACTCAAAGGTCCCTACTGCCCCTAAAAAGCGAGATCAATCGCATAACGAATACAAAGGGAGATAATGTCTATTTAGCAAAGAAGAAAGTCGGCGATTTCTTGCCAACATTATATTCTCTGTCTTGCTTTGATGAGAGTACATTTTTTTAAAAATTCCTTCTTCCTGCCGTTAAGTAACGATAGAAATAAATAAGGGATGTTTGCTTCTATCCGCCTTTTATATGGTCGCTTGTTTGATGAGTAACTGATTCCAGAAAAATAAATATTCACATCGATAATTATTATCATCGCCGAAATCTATATCTGTATCATTGTCACATTACATATTTGATAGCGGTAGTAGTAGTAGCAATAGTAATAGTTACATGCTACGTCTAAGTCAACTACAATTAAAAGTACTAAATGTAACTATTACTACTATTACTACTAATGGTAACTGCAACTACTACTACTGCTGTTGCTGTTACCATTAGTAGTAATAGCAGCAATGGTCGTATTAGTAGTAATTGAAATAGTAGATATAATAATAATAATAGTATAGTAGTAGTAGTAGTAACAAAATATGTTTTAAGAAATGCACGTGGCAGCAGAACAGTAGAAGTGTAAGTAGAAGCAACATTATTAGCTTTATATAATTATATAAAGTTGAACAATTAGATAATTATAGTTGAACAATTGCATGACTCTTTGTCACACGGTCAATCATTTTCATCAAATAGCTGAACAACAATTGCATGACGCTGTGTCACACGGTCAATCATTTTCATCAAATAGTTGAACAACAACTGCATGAGGCTATGTCACACGGTCAATCATTTTCATCAAATAGTTGAACAACAATTGCATGAGGCTATGTCACACGGTCAATCATTTTCATCAAATAGCTGAACAACAATTGCATGACGCTGTGTCACACGGTCAATCATTTTCATCAAATAGTTGAACAACAACTGCATGAGGCTATGTCACACGGTCAATCATTTTCATCAAATAGTTGAACAACAATTGCATGAGGCTATGTCACACGGTCAATCATTTTCATCAAATAGTTGAACAACAATTGCATGACGCTGTGTCACACGGTCAATCATTTTCATCAAATAGTTGAACAACAATTGCATGAGGCTATGTCACACGGTCAATCATTTTCATCAAATAGTTGAACAACAATTGCATGACGGCATGACGCTATGTCACTCGGATCAAGCAGCACGAATCCACATATGATGGTATGTAAGTATTTAATCACGTGGTCAAAATATCTTGTGACAAAAACATATATATATATATATATATATATATATATATATATATATATATATACCAGACTTCTTGCACATCAAAATTCAAGTGATTAGATAATAGAATTCTCAGAGGTAAATTCTGATCTTAGCCCACTGGCTGGCCTCGTTCTCATAAATCGTAACCATTGGATAATAAAAACTACTCTTCCAGTTGGAATTGATTTGGATTGTATCAGCTATTTCTAGCATATTCTCGAGTTATTTACTCTAACTCTGACACAAAAATACCATCATAAAGATTGCCCAACGTCATGTCACTTGGACAATTTAACAATTTATATAACAATTAAGTCTAGAGATAGGGATAGCAAATTTACTCCACCACAATTAGTAATATCAGCACTTATAAGCCTTATTAGTGACAGCAGTAATATCAGCACTTATAAGCCTTATTAGTGACAGCAGTAATATCAGCACTTGTAAGCCTTATTAGTGACAGCAGTAATATCAGCACTTATAAGCCTTATTAGTGACAGCAGTAATATCAGCACTTGTAGGCCTTATTAGTGACAGCAGTAATAGCAACAATAGTATACCTAGTAGGGACAACAGTAATAGTAGCAATAGCAGCAATGTTAGATGCAATAGTGCTAGCTGAAGTAGTAGTAATTGTAGAAATAGTATTCATAGTAGTGATATCAGAAGAAGGAATAATAGTAACAGCAATAGTATTCCTAGAAGTGATATCAGGTAGAAGGAATAATAGTAACAGCAATAGTATTCCTAGAAGTGATAGCAGTAGAAGAAATAATAGCAACAGCAATAGTATTCCTAGAAGTGATAGCAGTAGAAGAAATAATAGTAACAGCAATAGTATTCCTAGAAGTGATAGCAGTAGAAGAAATAATAGTAACAGCAATAGTATTCCTAGAAGTGATAGCAGTAGAAGAAATAATAGTAGCAACAGTAGATGTAGTAGTGGTTGCATTAGTAGTAATAATAACAACAATAGTAGACTTAATAGCTATTACAAATTATGTAAGGATCTGTCACAGTATAATTTAAAATTGTGTGTGTGTGTGTGTGTGTGTGTGAGAGAGAGAGAGAGAGAGAGAGAGAGAGAGAGAGAGAGAGAGAGAGATGATGCCCAAGTCAATCTCATTCTTACGTCGCCTTATTCCGAAAGTTTGAAATATCTTCGCTCGCAAAGCACCACAAAGAATAAATCAGAACTTTTCATCAGAAAGTTGTCATCATCGTTTGTGTTTTATGAAAAAAAAGAGAGAAAATCGAACATTCAAGAACCTTCCACTCCGACACATGCCGAGATTGCACATGTCCCTCAAAGGCCTTATCCAACAGGATACGGGATACACCACGATTCCCTTCAGAAGCATGCTCAAACAGGTTACGGGATACACCACAATACCATCAAAGGGATGCTCCAACGGATTACGGGATACATCACAATGCGCGTCAAACTAATTAGCCATCACGTGACTGGGTCTTCGGACTTCATAACACAGCATATATTCAAAGTGAAATATAACTATCCGGTGCACTTGTGAGTGCGTGCTTGTGTGTATGTGTGTATAGGTTTGTTAATAGATCATTATGCCGGTTATATAAGTGTTTGTCGAGTGTGCAATATTATATATATATGTAGAAATATATATATACGTTTGCGTGCATATGTGCGTGTAATTTGCATGCGTGTAAATAAAAGAGTTTGTGCGTTATCGTTATATACGTGTGAGTGTGTGCGTCATATACATTGTTTCCGTGATGCTGACTACCACATCAGCTGTTCAAACAACGACATTGACAATGAAGTTGATAACAAGCTGTTAACCGATGAAAACTAACGCATACTATTTGTAAATATACCTGCTGCATCTCAAACAAACAACAGGCACTTAACAGCATTGTGACTTAAGCAGATCGCATCACAAGAGATTCAACATAATGCCCTGGAAATAAAAAATAATTCCAGTCCTTAGAATCTTATTACACCTACATTATGTGCCCACTGCCTTTAGTGATTGCACTCTTAGAATGACTTGTATTCTTCCTACGACACGTGATACACAGGGTACGTTAGTCAGTAACTAATTACCTGAACGACTAAAGTTGTCGTCAAAGAAAATCGTCATGCAAGTAGTTGTATTGCAAAGCTACTTATCAACACTCGTCAATGAAAATCACGAGTTAACTTTCATCATGGAAGTCACATATCGGCAATGAAACCATTAAGTCAAAATGGGAGCCCGTTATCAATAGCGGTAAATGAAATCACTTATTGGCAGCCATTATTGAAACAAGTTAGCAGCAGTCGTAATTGAAGTAATTTGTCAGAAGTCGTCAGGAAAAGTCAGTTATCAGAAGTCGTAATGAAAGTCAGTTATCAGTAGTTGTCTTGAAAGTAAATCAGCAGCCGTCATTGAAGCCAGTCATAATTAGTCGTCCTGGAAATTAGTTATCAGCAGTCGTTATGGAAATCAGTTAAAAGTCGTCAAGGAAATCAGTTAATAGTCGTTATGGAAATCAGTTATTAGTCGTCCTGGAAATCAGTTATCAGCAGTCGTTATGGAAATCAGTTATTAGTCGTCATGGAAATCAGTTAATAGTCGTCATGGAAATCAGTTAATTGTCGTCATGGAAATCAGTTATTAGTCGTTATGGAAATCAGTTAATAGTCGTCAAGGAAATCAGTTAATAGTCGTTATGGAAATCAGTTATTAATCGTCAAGAAAGTCGTTATTAGACGTCGTGGAAGTCAGTGTTTAGCTGTAGTTTTTGAAATCAATTTTCAGTAGTCGCCATGGAATTTAGTCATCAGTAGTCGTCAAGCAAGTCAGTCATCAGCAGATGCCGTGGAATTCATTCATCAGTTGTCGTCATAGAAGTAATTCATCAGCAGTCGTCGTAAGTCTGTTATCAGTAGCCGTCATGGAAATCTATTATCAGCAGTCATCATGGATGTCTGTTATCAGCAGTCTTCATGGAAGTCTGTATCAGTAGTCGTCATGGAAGTCTGTATCAGTAGTCGTCATGGAAGTCTGTATCAGTAGTCGTCACAGAAGTTTGTATCAGTTATAGTCATGGAAGTCTGTGTCAGTGGTAATCATGGAAGTCTGTATCATGATAGTCAATCAAGTCTGTATCAGTGTCTGTATCGATAACAGTGCCATATCTCGCTGATCGCCATTCTCAGACCTAGAGGGCATTTCGACACAGAGAATCCAATGCTGCCATACATGTCATCGTAGTCTCTATAATTATGTACTTCACACGTTCTTTATCCACTTATTGACAGTTTGCACTCACTAGTGTCCAAGCATTAGAACCCTGAAATTAATGTATATGCGTTCGAATCCTGACAGTAATGTCCAGACATTAGAATCCTGGCATTAATGTCTCCGCATCAGATTTCAAATCACGCAAAAATGTTCAACAAGGAAACTTCAAATATCACTCTAGTGCTGTCTTTCCGTGCAGACATCGTTGTGGGTTTTTTTTTTTATGTTGTTGTTCTTTTTTAATGATTACCACTCTTCCATTACCACCCACTGGTCAACGACAGGCACACTTCTCTCCCTTCCACGAATGTCAGATCTGCAGCACAAATATAGAACACTTCCTCTTGTAATGTCGACTCTACATCCAGCAGACAGACGTTACAAAACTTCATCTCGAAAAGCATTCGTACGAAAATCAATGGAAACTCTACTAGGCTCACTGAAACAGTTGAATGTAGCAGCATTGTGGTTAGACACGTGACTTCCGCCAATGAGTGACACACCTTAGAATTTCAAACCAGCGGACTTTGAAATAAAGGAATCAATTAAAATCAACACGATTAAAATAAAAAATCTTTTCTCAGAATACGTCACAGACCGTTATGAGAATCGAAAACCACTTGATGGATGGGGGTGGGGGTGGAGAGGTCGGGGAGATACATTCAGCAACTTTCAACCTAAGAAGTTCTTAAGTGTCACAGAAATTCGACTGTTCAAACGGATTTCTGCAAAAAGCTGAATTCACGGCTTGAGGTCTTTAAAGTTTTATTTTCTGTTCATATTTGTTTTATAAGCAACAACAAAAAAAAAAAGTTGACACTATTGTGTCGGTGTGCAATAAGATGATGATCTTTCAGCATGCCGAGACATGTTTACGCGTTTCGTCAGGAAAGAGAAAGAACATAAAAATGCAGACGTCACTCAGAGAGGTCAGAGTCAATAGGGCAGCAGCGTCATTCTGGGCTACTGGTTATTACATTGCCCCGGGCGGCTAAACCAGTGGAGCAAAGTTTAAAGTGTGGTCTTATTTTATTTTGTAATATTTTGTTTTACTAGTGTGCATTCTAATGTATTTATTTCATTTTAGTTTGTTTTATTTAGTTCAATTTGATTATTCCATTTCATATATATTAATTTCCACTATGTTTCGTTTATCTTCCTTTTTCTAAACACTTTATGCCATATTTCAAATATTTTTTGTACAAAAATTAATGTTATTTTATTTCAGAGTTAGTTACTTTCTTTTCTTTAAATTGAATTGAATTTTATCTTCTGATTAATTTATTTAATTGTTTTTGTTTTCTGTTACTTATAAGTTTATTTCAAATTATTTTAATGTTTTACTTTTAAGCAATTACGTTGGTTCTGGTGGTGGGGTGTGGATGGGTCAAGAGATAAAAATCGATAGAAATATATCTGGACAATGTTTCTCGAAAAGTTCTGCGTAAGCCTCTTCCATTTAGTACAATTGTGCATTTCCTTTTATGACTCGAGAATTAATCGTATTTTACTTTTAAATAAATAACATTCTTATCGTTGTATTTGCAGATGCTACAAAAATGTTTTGCTCTATCTGTTTTCTTTTAAAAAATATCTTCGGAAAAATACCATTAAACTGATTAAACATGCTCGTCAGGAGCTTTAATATTAATTTTCTTACGAGTGTTCTGTTTGGTAGTTTTAGCATTTTTTCTTTATAAAAATTACTGAGAAACTAGAGGCTTTAGCTTTCTTTATAATGATGACTGTGTAACCAGTGGTTTTGACATTTTAAAAGTATTTTTTTTAAATTCCAAAGGCGGGAAATATTTTATAAATCCAAAGCAATTGTACGTATAAGCATACAGATCATATATATACAAAGCAATGTACTTACGGATATAGAGATCCTATACATACAAAGCAATGCGTTTACAAACATACAGATCCTATACATACAAAGCAATGCACTTACAAATATACAGATCCTATACATACAAAGCAATGCACTTACAAATATACAGATCCTACATATACAAAGAAATGCGCTTACAAACATACAGATCCTATATAGTTCAACTTTCAAAGACAATCACTAGCTTTATGGTGAGTAAAACTGACTGGTTGAGAGAGAATGGACTTAGAAACATTTCATGCATTATCGCTATTGATATGCTATACTTATGTAGAGATGTACTATGTGAAGTGACTTATTACTATAAGTGTTGAACTTTTGAGGCTTTGCTAAGAACATATTTTAGTTTGCTAAGAACATTTGACAATATTGATAAGCTGTACTTATTGTGCCACGTGTGTGCATCGAGCTAATGAATACCATTGCAGGAAATTGTAAGTTGAGAATGGAGTGTGAGGAGGAGTGGAGTTGTATTGTGATGAACAGGAAACTTAGGTTTGCTTCTGTAATTAATTATATTTTACAGGGAGCAAGCGGCCTTTTGACTGTCGAGTTTTGACTTTTGAATCCACCTTGAGTGTTGAGTTTCAAGCTTTAAGTTTCAAGTCCACATGGTCACCAGTTATAAACCTGATTGACCAGAGAGATGGAGAAACATCTGTTGTGGTATGTATAAGCATAAGGGAGTATGCTACCCACTTTTGATGTATCAGAGCAAAGTATGCTGGGCACATTCTGGAAAACTCTAGTACATTGAAGGTACCAGAATTATTGTGATCATGATCTGCTTGAAGGAACAGACATGGTGAGCAGAGAATGCTTGTGGCGGGAGACACATGTTGATATGCAAACATTGTGACATTGTTGCAAAAGCAAGTGAAGGACTGACAAAGCAGTGATTAATCCAGGTCATGTAACAGATTATATTAATCTCCCTCTAATAACTCCATTTCTATTCTTTGATAGGACTAACCTGTGATTTGTATTGACTCTAGTGTTGAATTGCAATTATACTTTTTATATAAAGAGAGACTATGCAACATAAAATTATCCAAATATGAGTTTATGGAATAATGATGTCAAATAATCTATTTCATTGTAATTGTCATATGTATATTTGATTGTTCCTTTAATAAATTTATTGTTAAATTTATTGACTTTCTTATGCATATTGATAATCTTATGTTGGAGAAGAAAGTGCGTTCATATAGGCTCGCTAAATATAGATAAAGTTGGATTTGTCTTCTCCTTTAGTAAGAAGTTTTCCACTCACAGAAATATTATGTGACTGTAAATGTTGTTTTATGTTGTGGAAGAGAGAAAAAGTTTACAGTGCCCACATATGCACCAAGTGATAGTCGAATGGTGTCTGTTGGAGGATCATTAATAATAAAATTAATATTCTCATCATTTGCAATTAGTTATGAAAGATTAATTAATAATTAGAATAATTTTAATTAATTATGTGGCGTGCACGTCACAGATTCGATACATACAAACCAATGCACTTATAAAAATACCGAAAGCCGGGGTGGGTGGGTAGGCGAAATGGATGGAATTGAGTCGTTCATTCTCTAAACAGTCTTCTTGCAGGGCTGCAATATATGCTGTTGCATTACATACTTCAGTCTTCATCTACTCATCTTGAAACGAAAGGGTTAATTGTAAGTGACTCACGCTTCCCTTTAATAACAGACGGCTGACATGTGAACAAACAGGAAATAGCGGTCTTGAAACGCCAGTTACTGAAAGCTACGATTAACGTCAATAACAAATAGCCGCGTTATTAATTTAGTAACATTTAGTAACAGTAGCTGCTGTAACACACCAACAACAGATAACTGCCTTAGTGTCAGTAACAGAGATGTACGATAATACATTAGTAGCAGATGTCTGCAACAGTTCATAATCAACCACAGCTGCATATCTCTTCAGCAAGGCAACAGTGACGTATGAATGCTGCAATACAGCAATAACAGAAAACTGTGGTAAAAAAAACGAGAATAAGAGTTCAGCACAGTAATACAAGAATTAAAAGGACATAACAGACAACACCGACAAATAATCAATAAAGGATACACTATCGATTAATCAAAACTAGATAAATGCGGTTATAAATCAGTAACAGTTAACAGCAACAAGCCCTTTAATAACGGACGCGAAGACAATTTGTCAAATAAGAGTACTGAAAGAAGAAAGAATGCAGTAAAGACATTAATAACAGATGATGTCGATCACGCAATCCATAACAGATGACGTTGACAATGCAGTCAAGTACAGAAAACGACATCAATACATCAGTAACAGATTATTGCGGCGATAGATAGTCATTAAGGCACATTCAACAACTTTGGACTAACACGGCGTTGCATGACCGCGAGATCTGTTGTTGCTTTTTCTCCCACCAACAGCCTCCACAACGACAGAGAGCCAGCCAGGAGGAGTGCAACTGAATGACAGGCGAACGCAGAAAGCCCGCGTCGGATGCTGCCGTAGTCGTTGTGTGGAGAGAATAATATGAAAATTACACATATCCTTGCAGAATGGCTTCTCTGAAAAGCTCCACAAGGGGAGGAAAAGCCACACCACACGCCCGTCGCGTTCAGGGAGGACGCTCCCACACCACAAGGACTTTAACGTGAAGCGAACGTTTTCTTAAGTTTCTTCTGCTACAGGGAAGGCTGTCACTCCCAGATTATTTATGTGCTGTTCAGTATCTTATATCAAGTAGTTTGACCGTCAGTGGGAACATAACTTATATTCCCAAGTGATTATAATGACTTCTACTAGTTAATTTATCCAGTTCGTAAAGTGAGCAAAAATTATAAATGTCATTCAAGATTTAACTTCTTGTGAATGTTTTTTTTAATTTATCTAAAATTACACACACACACACACACACACACACGCACGCACGCACGCACGCACGCACGCACATACACACATTTAGGATGCTTGTTTAATTGTATCAATAGCGCACCGTTATGTTCCAACGATGAAATTCGAAAGAGGTTTTTTTCACGCCTGAAAACTGACATGCAGAAATGAGCATTCGTTGACTCAGAAAGATATTTTATTGCATAGTCCACTTCTTTGAATAGATTTGAAACCAGTTAATTTTGTTTTACTGCATAACGTCCTTCACTTTATGTTGCCTGGTCGGAATTTGCAACGACTATTACCGCCAAACATGAAATCGTGCCGCCAGAATGAAAGCTAAATACCCAACAAATCTCGTTAAACAAAAGCCAATAACGACAAGTCGCTGACAACTTTTAAGTGCTAGGAATCATTTTGATTAAATTTCCTCCCTTCTCGGAATCCTATTCGAGTGCTTTGCCCTTGGTTTGCTGGACCAAGTCGAACGAAGTGTGGTGTGGTAGGTTGACATAGAAGCAGAATACGGTGCAGCAAGATTTGACAAAATTCCCTCTGGAGCATCGCAACGTGTTTGTTTCTTGTCAGGCTTGAGGTTCCAAAGATCCGTCAAGGCACTTCCAACTTATTAGGTGATTAAAAGACAGACGTTGGCCCTGTCCACTTTCAGTGTGTGCACAGAGATACACTCTGTTGCGGACGCTTTGGAAAGGAAATTCCCGTCTTCTGGGAGGTTCGAATTTTAAACTTTTAACATCATTAAACTTAGGCAAGGAAGAGAAAGAGACTAGGGGAACAAAAGAGACTGCAGATTTGACGAAAAGAACGCGAAACATAACACCCTGTAAACGAAATGACTGTAGCGAAGACGAAGAGAACAATAAACATGGTAAGTACATATTCAATTTTGTACAAAATAAATATGGTAGTGATTATTCAATTTGGTACTAAATAAATATGGTAGTGAATATTTAATTTGGTACATTTTAATATCAAAGTGAATATTCAATTTGGTACTAAATAAATATGGAAGTGAATATACAATTTTGTACATTTTAATATGGAAGTGAATATTCAATTTGGTACTAAATAAATATGGAAGTGAATATTAAGTCTGGTACTAAATAAATATGGAAGTGAATATTAAGTCTAGTGCAAAATGAAAATGTATAGTGCACATTGAAATTCGTACAAAATAAACATATTTACACGTTCCATCTCGTAGGAGAAAATTAATTGCACATTCCATCTCGTAGGAGAAAATTAATATGAATATTAAAACTCGTACAAAATAAATTTGGTAGTGCTATTCAAAACCGAGTAAAATGAAAATTACTAGTGCACATTCAGTGTCGTACAATATAAACATGTTAAATACACTTTCCATCTTGTAAAAATAAAATGTAGAGTCCATTTCACATCGTTGACAAAATGAATAGTGCGCATTCAGTCTCGTACGAAATGAAAATTAGTAGTGTATGTTCAACATTGTACAAAAAAAGACATGCTAATTGCACAAGCCATCTCGCAAAAAGAAAGCTGAATGCGAATATTTCATCTCGTAGCACATATTATATACATTCAGTCTTGTAGGAAGGGCAGTGCCTTCTATGGTTCCCTAAACATTTGCATCGACAACTTTGTATTAGAAACATTTCTATATCCCACCATTCATTTACACTGTAGTTTCAGGGACAACTCATAGCCCACATTCTCTTTCTCTTGTTCAACAGTAACACAAACATAATTTCAGTTTAAGAGAGGGGTCTTAAAATTGATCGCTGTTAAAAAAATAATAAAAAAGCAGACGGTTGAAACAGCGCTTGATTATTGCTGACGCAAGACGGTCTTGTTTTGCGAACAAACTTGTTAAAGTTCACTCCCTTTTTTTTTTATTTTTCATTGGTAGCAGAGAGGGGTGGTGGTGGCGGTGGCTGTTTGTGCTATTATGTATCTTGACATTTCGATTTTATTTTTTACATCAACAGTTTTTAAATGCGTCAAATTATTCAATCTAAATACAAAACTATATAAATTCGGTAATTCTCGAAGGGTCCTATTCAAGAAAAAATCTCTCGGAAAGTGTATCTTTAAATAAGGGAGCTTTTAGATTTTATTTTCTGGCAGGTTATAGGAAAGCATTTCACCATAAGTTATGAATTCCACAAGACAGACGTAGGGTAACATTCTTATAAGGCAGATAAAATAATGTGTCACTCCGAGTAAGGAAACAACTGGAGTCTGTAAGCGAGGCTAAAAATAATTAATGACGTAATAAGTATCGGTAAATTTATGCCAGTGGGGATTGTTTTAAGGTGTCTATTACCCTTTCTGATTACATAACTAGATACTGCCTAACGCCATGTTTGTAAGGGGACATAAACAAATACGCGTCACGTCATTGAAATCGAGATTTATAAAAATTAAAAAAAAATATTGTCCAAATGTTACTCAGGGAATGGAGAAAATGAATAATGAAATTAATGTAAGGTTAGACATATTACTTAGTAGTACAAAGAAATTTTGACATCACTCCGTTAAAAGAGAAAAATAATGTCTAGCGTTATTCCTATAAGGTATTTTTTAAAAAAATCTAACTAATCCCAATAAAGGAATTAAAAAATATAGGTTACATGTTTAGTTGAGGCTTTGAGAAAAGATAAATCTTCTCGACATTTCAAATACACGTCTTGGATTGTTTTTCTACCAAGTCAGGCTTTGCCCTTTTTTTACTTCTTTGCATGACTGAGTAGATTATAGAGCCAGCACTTAACTTGACTACTCTATCGTAACTCGATTCGGGGCCAGCAAGCCCATAAACCCATGAAGAATGAGTTCAAGAAACGGAAGTTGTAATCTAGCCAAAGCAGAAGAAAGCGTTTGGGTTTTGTGTGTCAGTAACACTTGTTTTCCGCAATAGCTTACTGCTGATTATCCAATGAAGAGAGCGAAATAGACATACTGAAGATAGCGGAATAGTCCTAACGCAATGAAGATAGCGGAATAGTCCTAACGCAATGAAGATAGTGGAATAGACTTAACGCAATGAAGATAGCGAAACAGACCTAACGCTATAAAGGGTGACCCGTCAAAACCGCGAACGACAAATGCGCGCCGACAAAATCGCGCTCCTTGAAATCGACAAAATCGCGCCGACAAATGCGCGCCGACAAAATCGCGATAAACATCACCAAGTAAAGAATGGCAGGAAGTGTTATGTATGTTCACTCTATTACGTAACTTCTTTTCATTCTTTTCATTACCTTTGTGTAAGGATTATTTTGCACTCGGTATCTCTTAATATTGCTCTTTAAACAAAATTATTAAGATTAGATATATGCTTCATTCTTTTCATTACCTTTGTGTAAGGATTATTTGCACGTAGTATCTCTTAATAATATTGATCTTTATGGTAAAATTATTCTTTTCATTGCCTTATTTTGAGGATTATTTGCACGCAGTATCTCTTAACATTGCTTTGTGTATCGTAATATTGATATCTACGTATGTTATTATTACATTCTTGTACGATTTAACATGTATCATCGCGATTTTGTCGATCGCGATTTTGTCGGCGCGATTTTGTCGGCGCGATTTTGTCCATCGCGGTTTTGTCGGCGCGCATTTGTCGTTCGCGGTTTTGTCGGTGAACCGCTATAAAGATAGTGGAATAGACTTAACGCAATGCTATCTACATTATTTTTATATGTGGAAAGCTCGAATTATTGAGATAGTGTATAGAAAGCGCTAATTATTGAGATAGTGCATAGAAAGCGCTAATTATTGAGATAGTGCATAGAAAGCGCTAATTATTGAGATAGTGTATAGAAAGCGCTAATTATTGAGATAGTGTATAGAAAGCGCGAATTATTGAGATAACAATACCTGTAATATCACCTCTACTTCTATTATATCATAGGTATGAAATAAAAATGAAGTACAAAATATGTGTCTAGAAAGGCGCTGATGTGAAAGAATGTCTGAAGAATGCAATGATGCAGGAAACATAAGTGGCAACGGCAAGATAAAAGGTCACAGAGAACACCTCGAAATGCAGACCAAAAGCTGTCTTTAAGATGGGGTGTCCCACGGTCAATCAGTTCGATTCTCACGGTCATGCAAATGCCTAGAAACACTGCTGCTTAACGTTTACAAAATACGCACGACATCAAATGACGTAAGAGGTGGTATGAGAATTTGAAGTTTTATGTTTGTTAAAATAAATGACAAACTCAGTGAAAGCAGAAAGTGGCATCAAAATGGTACAGAAGAGAAAGTGGAAATGTGTAGAAGGTGTCAATAAACTTCATGAAACAGGCAAGGAAAATGAGTGAAAAGCGACGTGACATTGCGTGAAAGAGTACGACGAAGTGTATGGATCATGGATTGAAAAAGATATGAAAGAGGACATGGAAGTGTATGGATCATGGATTGAAAAAGATATGAAAGAGGACATGGAAGTGTATGGATCATGGACTGAAAAAGATATGAAAGAGGACATGGAAGTTTATGGATCATGGATTGAAAAAAAGACATGAAGTGTATGGATCATGGACAGAAAAAGATATGAAAGAGGACATAGGAACGTATGAAATATGGACTGACAATTGCATGGTATATGACATGAAATATATGGAACGTGGACTAAAAATAAAAATGTATAGAAGGGTGTGTGTGTGAAGAAGGAGTTATATTATGCTGGTATGGAGAATAACCCAGTAAAGTCTATCGTCTTTGTGTATTGATTTAACAATTCACGATTTTTTCTGTTTCTTTCAAATTACCAACTTTTCGCCAACCTCACCCCAACCCCACCCCTCTTCCTCCTCTCCTTGAAAAAATAGATAGAAGTGATGAGTTTCGACCTTCGAAATAGTAAGAGAACAATGCCATTTCACAATATAGTTAATGTGTAAAAATGACTGAAGAGGTTGCTGTTTCTCTAGAGGGAAACCCTAATTATCAGAAAGAGCATTCTACGATTGGTCGTAACGGCACTCGCTAAGAACTAATATTGATAGATATGCTTCTGGGGTTTGTTTTATTTAACTGACTTCTTTCCTTCTTTCCTTCTTCCTTCACTTTCCTCCCTATCTTTACTCCCCTTCCTTTCCTTTAATTTCTTTCTTTTCCTCCCTCCCCTCTCCTTCATTTCCTTTTCTTTTCATTCCCTTCCTTTCCTTTCCTTTCCATTCCTTTCCTTTAATTTATTTCTTTTCCTCCCTCCCCTCTCCTTCATTTCCTTTTCTTTCCTCCCCTTCCTTTACATTCCTTTCCTTTCCTCCCATCTCCTTCCTTTCATTTACATTCCTTTCCTTTCCTCCCCTCTCCTTCCTTTTCCTTTACATTCCTTTCCTTTTCTCCCCTCTCCTTCCTTTCCGTTCCTTTACATTCCTTCCGTTCCCATCCCCCTTCCCCTTTTCCCTTTCCCCTTTCTTTCTTTCTTTCTTTCTTTCTTTTTTTTCTTTCTTTCTTTCTTTCTTTCTTTCTTTCTTTCTTTCTTTCTTTCTTTCTTTCTTTCTTTCTTTCTTTCTTTCTTTCTTCCTTCCTTCCTTCCTTCCTTTCTTTCTTTCTTTCTTTTTTTGTTTCAACACGTTTCTATCTTTCTCTGACGCATCTCTCTCTCCCGAATATCTCCTTCCCTCATTCTACACTTCTTTGGCTCTTAATCTCCCTATCTCTCCACCCATTACTCTTTTTCTGTCATGTATCCTTTCTCAAATATCCTTTGTTTACGTCTCTTGGTTTTCCTGTCTTCCTCAAGTAGTCATTTAGTGACTCTCTGTTTCACACACACACACACACACACACACACACACACACACACACACACACACACACACACACACACACACACACACACACACTTTCTTCTTTCTGTCCTCTTTCTTTCATATCTCCCTCTCTCCCTCTCTTTCTATTACTACCTTTTTCTCTTTTGTTTTCTTTCACCCCCTGTCTAATACTTGTAGACCCTCTCGCTTTCAATGGATTTCCTTCTTTGCCTTGTAACCTAAGCACCAGACATTTTGTAAGAAACATTTTATGAAACAGTGCCAATTGACGTTTTGCGAAGATTGTTCACAAGAAGATAATCGTTAGTCACCAATATTAGTCACCGATATTTGTCACCGATATTAGTCACCGATATTTGTCACTGATGTTAGGCACTGATGTTGTGTTAGTTACCAACGTTAGTCACCAATGAAGGTTCGAGAAAGTTAACTGCTCGCCTTTACTTTCCATGATATTATAACTTTACTTTCCATGATATTATTCCATTTCTCAGACGAATTTTGATGCGGTTTGACACCACAGAGACTTAGTGCGGCTATGCAGCACATTCAAAGGTAATCGCGCCATTTCTGGCACAACCAAAAAATAAAAAAAACACGAAAGCACTGCAAGTCTCAAGCAGCAGCTTGTTTCCACTTTAAATTCTTCTAATGAAGTGGGATGTCGTGCACTTGTGGATATCCAAATTCAGACATGCAATAGTGCTGTTAAAGGAAAAGTAGCGGACAATACTAGTGCTGTTTGCTATGCAGATTTGTATGTGTGTCATGGCTGATCTCAACCCTCCAAGGGAGGTGAAGTGGGAAATGAATCTGGATTTAGTACAGTCATGAGACGATGATATAAGGAAGAATGTGTTAACGGTAAAAGAGATAGTGCATGGTAAAAGAGGTGTTAACGGTAAACTTTGTCCCAAGATGTATGGGAGTAGTAACGATGCTTGCTAGGAGAAGATGTCATTAAATATATGAATGCTGCAGAATGTTCATAAGGAGTACATGTATTATGAAAGTAGATATACCGTTGAGCAGTCACAAGAGTAGATGTCGAGAAAGTGGATATTCAGTTGAGTCACAAGATGTCAAAAAAATTTTGTAGGAAATATTGTGACAGAGTATATTTGATTATCCATATTTCTAAACCTAATTGGTATATAAGTTTTTAAATGTTGACGTGACCCGACCTTGGGCACTGCTTGTGCTGATATTTTTAAGTGTCAAAGTTGGAAGTAAGCAACACAGGTAAAAAATGTGCTAGACTTGATGATATAATCTAAACCGATTAAGGTAGATGAGTAGATTATATTATCCAATGGTTACGATTTTAAAGAATGAGACTAAAAAAACACGTTAGGGCTACTTTGATAAAGCATTAGGAACATGGTGATAAAGTGATAAAGCAGTGAGAAGCTGGTGACAGTGTAGTGACACTTTGTACAGCAGTGAGAAACTGGTGATACTTTGACAAAGTAGTGAGAAACTGGTGATACTTTGACAAAGTAGTGAAAAACTGGTGATACTTTGACAAAGCAGAGAAACTGGGATATTTTGATAAAGTAGTGCGAAAGAGGTTATAGTTTGATGAAGTAGTGAGAAAATGCTAATACTTTGATTAAGGAGAGAAACTGGTGATATTTTGATAAAGTAGTGAAAAAATGGTGATATTTTGATAACATAATGAGATACTGTTGGTTCTTTATTAAGCAGATAACATGGTGATACTTTGACAATACAGTGAGAAACTGGCAATACGTTGAAAACGTAGTAACAAACTGGTGACTCTTTAGCGATACTTTGACAAAGTAGTGACAAACTGGTGACTCTTTAACGATACTTTGACAAAGTAATAATAAACTGGTGATGATAATCAGTCAGCTTTTAACGTCTTTATCTTATCGACGTGACTGAGTACGTTCTCTGATGTGAAATTATTCCATTTGTCGTAATATTTATAGATAGAAGAAAATGGATTTCACTGTCTTAATATAAATATCTTGTGAAAGGCGCTTGAAACCATTTTGTGGACGAAAGGAAATGTTCCTAAGCATCTATTTCCTGGGTGTCTCCGTTGTCAGACTTTGTGGAAAGATAGGAGGCAGGGAAGTGGAGAAAAAAGGAGGGAAGGAGGAGGGGGATGAATCTGTACTTATTCTCAGATCTGCATTACAATAATTCTTTGCTTAAATGAATGCATTCTACCCTTCCTCTCGGAAGGATGGATTAATGCAATAATCTGGGTACATTTCTATGAATAGGGAAATTACAACGGTTTGCGGTAACACAACAAGTGTCCATCGACTGACAGGATTTCGCCAATTGAAGCACTTTATTATCAATCGAGTTCAAGGACAAAACTAACTTGTGTTGCTGGTTTGAAAAGAAAGGCATGTATCTTCCATTTCACTTCCCACTGCATTGTGGTACACATGGAGCAACGAAAAAATGTCTTTGGGATTATGTAAACTGTCGTGTTTTCTTCCTTCAAAGCTGAAAATTGTGGGCTCTAGGCAAAATGGAGGAAATTGGCGCCGCACTTAACCACGTAGTCCGTAGTAAAGAGAAGTGACAGATTTGGGGTTCAAGCAAAATCAGAATTTAATTCCGTGAAATTAATCGAAATAATTTAGCAGGATTTAGTAGCGCAGTATTTACCAAATCTGTATTTCAAATAAACAAATTTGCCCCAAATCCAACTTTCTTTGGTTAAGAGTCCCTTTCGCAGCACTAAAAAGCCACATTAACTGATTAAACAAAACACAGTAATATTTCCGAAGAGAAAAAGAGATATGTGTAGATAGATCTACTCAAGAAGAATTCTGCCCGTATTCTCCTCCCCCACCACCACCACCACACACACACCCAGGCTCGATAAACGTAGAGATATTTTTAAGGAATAGTGCGATACAAAATGCAGATATTTTACTGAACCCTTTAACAACATTGTCAGTACGGTATTCTATAAGACTCTATGCGTTGATTAACAGAACAATTACACAAGCAAAATGTCTTCAGCACTGAGGTCTATGATACACTGTATCATATATAAACGAAGATTACGGCTTTGGCTAGAATGAAAATTAATTAAAGTTTCATTAAAGTTAGGTCTACATTATTTTTTATGTTAAGTTTCACGAATCGTAAACGTCAATTTTGCGGAATTACAGATGGTAAATTGACTATCCAGATAGTCAATGACGACATTTTCTGTTTGAGAAGGAAATAAGTGTCTTTCTTTTCTCTTTCAATCCCTAGGGCACATCATCTTTGAGGGGAAAAAATAAAAGCTGACAATTTTGAACCTGCTACATGACGTCACATAATAGCTACAGGATCTGAGTAATAACCAGGTCAAGGCTGTCTTCGTTTCGCGTGCTGTTAGAGGATGAGAAAATCCCATGCGGTTACAGCCAATGGCAATGCATTTCATAAGATAAACCTGATTGACAAATAGCAATGGATTACTTTACAAGTATAACTAAGGTGTCAGATAAGTAATATCTTTGCATTATTGTTTGGGTTTTTAAAAGAAAGGTTTTCATGTTTTATTTAATATAGAAGACTAGCCCTAAGCCACAACAAACAAAAGAAAACAGTATTTACGAATTATTCAAAATAATGTGCTTCTTCCGTGCTAGACTGTCACGAGCTTTAAACTCTTTCAAAATGTTTCACCTTATATTACTGTTTTCTAGCATCACATTTATCAAATGTTTGTATTGGCTGGTCCTCTGCGCTTTGTAAAATACACGCTTTCTAAAATACATTCTGGTTCTAACCGTCCATTATGTAAGTGAAGGAATATATAGCCCAACTCTCTGATGCTTGCGACACTTTTCAGACTAAAAAGAGTGGATCTGTGACCGATATGTGGGTCTGTGACCAATATGTGGGTCTGTGACCGATATGTGGGTCTGTGACCGATATGTGGGTCTGTGACCGATATGTGGGTTTTTGACCAATATGTACGTTCATTTAACTCGTTGGCGTACGTTGAAGAAATCGGAAAGGTCGCAAATAAATAAACTCTGCCATTCATTTGTTGGACATCTGTTAGAACCATGACCTAAAAATTAACTGCATGTTATTCTTGTATACTGTTAGCATGGGGGTCCTCCTTTTCGCTTGTTTATGTTAACAGTTTGTAATGCCTATTCTTGCAAAACAATTTACAGAATTTCGGTAGTCTTATTCATTCTCTCTCTCTCTCTCTCTCTCTCTCTCTCTCTCTCTCTCTCTCTCTCTCTCTCTCTCTCTCTCTCTCTCTCTTCCCCCCCCAAAAAAAAAAAATGAAACCTTCGCGCAATGCTGTCATTGTGAAAATGTTTAAATCAAACACCAAAATATTAACCAGTTCCATAAACAAAATCTTATCTACACCATTGCCTCACCCAAGATGCGAAAATGCTTTAATCAGCATTGGGATTTTCTGATTTACACTCACAAAGTCGCCCAGTGCTCTTTTAAATTATATTTTATTTGGAATTTAAACAATGCTGCGTGTATTCGGCTGAGACGTAATAATAATTTGAATAATATCTAACGTTGGTCTACTTTTGCATAAAACCATGGTTAATTTGCTCGTGATATACATCAGTTAACCTGCCTATTTATTATCGTTCGAAGGGATATTTCACAGAGATTGTCTTTTCTTTTCCTTGCTCAGATTCCTATACATCATTGAGATGAGTCGATGTCTCCATTCTTTCATTTTTAATTTATTTTTTTTAATTTCGGTTTTCTTTTTCAAATGACAGCTCCATTGAGAATTGTTATTCCTTGTTTTTGTTTTTAATGACTGATTTTCAGTGTTGCTGAACTAGCCTTGCAGACTTGAAAGATTGGTGTAATCTTTCCAGGAGAATGCATAGGCAGCATTCGAAAAGGATTTGTTTCAAACATCTTGGACAAGATTTAGTGTTTCTAAAATTTCATTTAAACTGGTCACACAACCCCACATTATCATCTATCTTGATCCCCTTCTCCTTTCTTCTTCTTTTCCATAATAATAATAACAATAAAAAAATGAAGAGAAAGAGATTTAGTGAACTGTTTAGCCGTCAAATAATTCTCAATGCTTGCAACGTTTGCACAAAATATCCAAGGTTTTATAAAACTATGTGAAAAGATGAGAAAAGTAAAGTTAATAAAACAAAGTAAATGTAGGGGGCAAAATGGCAATATACAGCAAATGACTGTAATGTAGAATATTCTCCTAAATTTCTATAGGCGCGATATGATTATCTGGTTAATAACGACCGTTACATGAAAACCACACCTTAGCTATCTAAAGACTATCAGCCTCACCGTACAGTAGATGGTGATTACTTCCCTTTGATCTCTTTCTGTGAATGCTGCTCTCCCTCCCCCCCCCCCCCCCGGAGAAATCAACCATCGACAAGATGCCAACAAAACGATTAACAATTTGCCAGTGGACACCAACATTAAGATACGGGTTTGGTAAATGATAGGCCTAAACAAACTGGTAAGATTACACGTTCTTGATACAGTGGCTGAGCTTTTATTATTACTATTAAATTACTAGAAACATTTTTAATTTTAAAATGTACATGGGGCGAGTAGAATTGTATTTTGTAACAATGATTATTTATTATTATATAACGCTAAGTCTACCAGTCTAGCTTAAAACTACTGCTAATAGCATTTAATAAATTATTGCTTTGTCGATTAGAAACTGATTTTGTGTATTGTTTGTTTTATCAAATTGCTTATTATTTACTACTGATAATTTAAAAAAAAAATACATGACCAAGATTTATTTTTGAATTTGGTGTTATGGTAATAGTGTTTTAATATCATTTTGATATATTGAACATTTGTTTACAAGAGGGACATTCTTAGTAATGTAAATACCTAGGAAAGATGAGAAAGGAAATGTGACACCTAATCAAACTGTATTCACTGTGTTGTGGAATTTGTTGGTGCCTGTCTCAAGTGGGTTTCTTTGTAAATATGTTTATCATATGTATAAATAATTTAGTATTCATTAAAGTGCTTGAAGATTGTCTTACTTGAAATTAATGCGAAAGTATTCTAAGCAATTATTATTACTTCCCTTTTACTATTACTATTTTATATTAAATACAATATATTGATGGATTTGCTTCTAATAACAATAATTTTATCATTTGCAAAATCAACGAAATGAATATATTAAAAGCTAGTATCTGATACAGATGCGGATCATATGATTGGAATCCAGTTAAAATTTTCTAACTACATTTTAAATCATTATATCAAAGGACAATTTGTCTCAGTGTATGTGTGTTGTTCTTTGCTAAATAAGCTGGAGAAAGCTGCATTTTTATTAAAACAAATATACAAAATAAAATAATTGTATTATTATTACTTTTTAAATATATTGATCAAATTGTTGCTGGATGAACTTCCAGGCAACAAACATAACTTATCTTTGTGATGACGTGTTAAATTATCCTGGTGTGTAGTTTGGCAACTACTGGATTAAAAAGTATACAGTATATATATATATATATCTTTCATGTCCTTACGGCAGTCATTTTAAAATACTTTGTGGGATTTATAATGACGTACATTGGTCACTAGGCACTAGCCTTTGAGAGTGTCTTCCAAAGATTTATTTGTTTATTTATTTATTTATTTTTAATAAATTAATTTATTTATCAATGGAACATTGCCTTCTTTAAAATTGTGAATTTTGGACAAACTTCATTTCTTAGGCGAAGTAATTACGAAAAAAAAAAATGTAATAAAAAATGAAAACCAGGTTACGAAATGACATAAACAATGACGCAAGGATTCATTCAGCTTTGTTATCACTCTCTCATTTGATGTCATGCACGTGCGGGGCCAGAGTTCAATGTTTAGAATTTCTTGAAAATGGCGTGATTCATGTGTTTTTGAGCTGCTGAACAAGATTGTTTCTTTCAACTTTTTAATAGGTAAAGATATTTTAAAAATCGGGTTTACTAGATTGTTTGCTTTTAACTGTTAGAAGATTTAATATAAAATGGATTGATAAGGGTTTAATATAAAATGGATTGATAAGGGTTTAAAATAAAATGGATTGACAAGGGTTTAATATAAAATGGATTGACAAGGGTTTAATATAAAATGGATTGATAAGGGTTTAATATAAAATGGATTAATAAGGATTTTAAGAAACACAACAGAACAAAACTTTAACTTTGTGACATTGACACAAATGGTGATAGTGCATCTGGTACATTGAAACTGCAATTTGATCTAATCTGGTCCATTGGTTCTGCAATTCGATCTAATCTGGTACTAATGTGTCAACTACTCCTTGTATCGTAACACAGCAGACCAAATATAACGTCTGCACTTGTCATGCACCGAATAATGCTACAATTTCTGTACTTGTTACATTACCAAGTAATTCTACATCCTCACTACCTGTCACGCACTAAGTAATTCTACAATCTACGTACTTGTTACACCAGGTTATTCTACAGCTCCTGTTCTTGTCACACAGAGAAATTCAACAACCTCTGCTCTTGTCACACACCATGTATTCCTAGAGTCTCTATTCTTGTCACACATCAAATCACGCTAAAACCTCTGTTCTTGTCACACATCACGTAATTTTACGGAATATGTTCTTGTCACACTCCAAGTCACGCTGCAGTCTTGGTTCTTGTCACACACTAAATAACTCTACATCTGTTCTTGTCGCATCCCAAGTAATTCTACAACTATCGTTTTTGTCACACTCCAAGTCACGCTACAACCTCAGTTCTACCACTGTTCTTGTCACACACCAAGTCACGCTAAAACCTTTGTTCTTGCCACACAATAAGTAATTCTATTACGTCTATTCTTGTCACACACCAAGTCATACTACGACCTCTGTTCTTGTCACAAACAAAGTAATTTTACAGCCTGTGTTCTTGTCACACACCAAGTCACGCTACAACCTCTATTCTTGTCAAACACCAAGTCACGCTAAAATCTCTGTTCTTTTCTCAAATCAAGTAATTCTACACAATCATTCTTTTGTTACAAGTTTAGTCAAGCTGCAACCTCCTTTCTTTTCACACGCCAAGTAATTCTACAACTTCCGTTTTTGTCACACTCCAAGTTACGCTACAACCTCTGTTCTACCTCTGTTATTGACACACACCAACTCACGCTATAACCCTTGTTCTTGTCACACACCAAGTAATTCTACAACCTCTGTACTTGTCACACACCAAGTCACGCTACAACCTCTGTTCTTGTCACACTAAAACCTTTGTTCTTGTCACATTTCAAGTCACACTATAATCTCTGTTCTTGTCACACTAAAACTTTTTTGTTCGTGTCACACCAAGCAATTCTATAACCTCTGTTCTTATCACACTAAAACCTCTGTTCTTGTCACACTCCAAGTGACACTACTACCTCTGTTCTTGTCACACTCCACGTCATGCTAAAACCCCTGTGGTGATCGCAGTTCTCATGTCACTGGAACTTATATAGAAACCCCTCCCCCCCACCGCGGTTTCTCATAGGGGATCCTACGTTCTGAAATCCATACTTCGAATGATAACATGTCTGGTAGCCATTAGCATAAACATGGTATCCTAAAGCCGTACCGTTCCTTAGCAGCATTTTACGTCATTAGTTGAAAATCTTGTCATGAAATCCTTCACTGATAACCAGTAGGAGAGAAATCTTCGCACAGTATCCCATATTGGGAACGGCAAAATTCCTGTTTGAAGTTAGCGCATCGACTATACAAATTAAATATATAAACATTTTTTTTTAAATTTTGATAATCATTTACTCTACATAGCATCCGCTTAGGACAAAACGTAATTGATTTCATCCATCCCCTTCCCTTTGTGTTCCTTCCAGAGTAACATCTTCATTTATTTCAAATATATTTCAGATTCATTTCAAATACATTTCATAAAGCAAGCAATACGTGTGATTCATTCTGTCCTTTGCGTCTTAGTAAAATATAGTTCCCAAGTAATTCTACAACCATCGTTTACTTCCCTGAACCAGATTTCGTACTAAATGAACTTTGAACTTTATCGTTCCTCAAACGAAATACTTAAAAAATACTTTTAATTGTTACAATACAAACAATAAACAATTTGTCTAATAGTTCGGACATCCAAATTTCTTTCAGCGATGCAAAAAAAAACAAAAAAAAACACGCGTGTCTACTCTGACCACGTTACAAATGTACAAGTGATGTTTCTCGGCTTCACTTCTACGTCATCCGTCAGCACACGTCACTTCCGAATTTCTCCTTTTAATTCCAAGTAACACGACTGAGCTCTTATTCATATCAAACTTTCCAGCTGACCAGGCAATTGTCTGCTAGCATCCTTTCACTCTGCAGTAGTCCCGGTCGTGTGAATCTGGGCTAAGTGCATCCATATTTGACATTCCTTTACTTCCATTGGTCAGAAAGGCGTGTGGCGTCAGAGTCTCTCTGATTTACAGTCCACGATGTAATCCATTTATTGTTAGTTCATCATGTTCCGTAGGGCACTGTTGAAAAGCTAAGTGTTCGTCAAATACAGTTCACAGTTTCTTGCACACCATCCGCTCTCTTCTTCTATTTCTGTCCCTCATACTATTAACTAGTCCCTCATACTATAACTGGTCACTCATGCTATAACTAGTCACTCATACTATAACTAGTCCCTCACACTATAACTAGTCCCTCATACTATAACTAGTAGACCCCATCCACCCACTATCTTTCCAAAATTTGGTTATCAATATGTGCAGTAGATCAACAATGAAATATACATATAACAAATATACGATGTTAAGATTACTTGACATCGATATTTCTACGAACCCTATTTGAATAGTTTTAATGTTTATACAGTCTTATATCCTAACACAAAATTCAACAGATTAGTGTCAATATAAGTCACAGGATAGTTCTTATCAGAGAAATGAAATTGAGTCATAGATAATATAGCGATAATAGTTTGTACATATCCCTGTCAAGACGAAGCGCACATCATAACAAAGTCACATGTTTATTGTCACAAAAAGAGTGTCAGTTCTTTGCGTGTTTCTCTGTACGCTGTAGAACACTGATGAGCCATTGTTCCCTTGAGTAATCTGGATGCTCCTTCACCATATTAGTTCCTTTGAGCAGAACAACAGCGTAGCAATTTCCAGTCTTCCTTGTACCAGAAATTTCACGATGTAGTCGAGCACACTTTGCCACAATACATCAGAAGAGTGCAATGTATCCTTAAAATACATTCTAGGAGTAGAAACTTCTTGTATCTACCATGGTAGTAGCAGATTATAAATCAATGAACTGAGAGTTTCTGGTGAAAACAAAATGGTTGCTTCTTCTCTGTAAAATATAATCAAAAATCAATCACTAAGTATCCAGTTTATTCGTCCATAACACCATTCTTTCTTACATTCAATTCTCAACTTAGAGTAACCTGCAACAATATTTATTAGCCCACACACTCATACAGCATACTAAATACAACATAACAATTTTATAAACAGATTCACTAGAAACAATTTCAAGTGTTTAGCATACTGCACACAAGCATCATAGTTCACAGTTTGTAGAAATAATAATCTACTCACATAATACATATCTATGTAAAACGTAAGTATGTCAATAACAAAATGCACCAATATTACTATGTCATTTCTCTCTCAATCAGTCATTTAACTCACCATTAAGCTAACAGCCGCCTTTCATGACCGGACTCCTCCAAACCAAATTCAAAAGTGATTAGAAAATAAATTGTTTTCAACAGATAAATTTTGATCTCAGCCCATTGGCTGGTCTCGTTCTTGTAAATCTTAATCATTGTATAATTAAAAATATTCATCCACCAAAACATTTTTAGATGACTTCAGCAAATTTATGGCACATTCTCCACCTGAGTTTTTACTCCCAAGATATAATCATAAGCAGTGCCCAAGGTCGGGTCAAGCTAATATTGGCAACAAATATATAATTATTAAGTATAGAAATAGGTATAAGCAAATTTACACTGCCAAAATATCATACTCCACTAAAAAAAAAAGATTGCATCAACACTATGAACATGAAATCACACCCCAATAAAATATATTCCATTAACACTGTGAACACTATCATTGTTGTATATTACTTGGGGGTGACTCGTATTTAAGCGATTAGATCAAAAATCCTGCCTGCACACTAATCCACCTATGAGTGTTGATGCAAACAGTAAGACGTATTGATTATGGGGTGATGGTCTGATATATTTATTTGACTCGTCAGACCACAGCAGAATGAGTGCATAAAAACAAATTTATAACAATATACAACAATGTTGCTAAATTACACTACAATTATGATGCAGATTTACACTTACATCAACAGCTACATTAAATAAGATGCATAGAATTATAAAACTATTAACAATAACACTTCAATTAAAAGAAACAAATCATGAAAGGCATAATATTATTAACACAGGTTTTTCAGTGATCACTATAGTTTTTCTTCAATGATCGGATTGCTGTAAGTCCACTCTAACTAAATTGTTCATAACCAGTGTTTCTTTATCAAAAGGAAGATTCTAAGAAGGCAAGGGCAACAACTCCTCGTTTCATATTAACTCAACTTTCATGTCATTCATTGAAGCTTTGGCCACGCCCACAGATAGCGCATGTCAATGTCCTTGACCATAAGCCTCAAACATATGTTGTACTTGTACCTTGACAAAGGGCCTTCTAATCATTGTTATCTCCCAGCCACTGGGGACACTACCTATTCTTCTAGCTTCTGGTATGTGTAATGGTCAATAGCACTGAAATGCATTTATACAATCAATACACCCATGCACCTTTTTTAAAATATAACACCCAAGCATCCCTCTTAAAAATATATAAATTTAATCACGCCTACGCAGTTCATTTGACCACCTGGCATAAGGTCAGCCAGTTCTCACGCTACATCAATCAACTGTACTGTTTTGTTTTATGCCCACACGAAAGCACACACAACCTCCATCCCTCTCAACTCCCCCCACATTCTCTTTCCAGAAGTTTTTTACTTCAAACTAAGGACACATTCACACTGACTACTTTATTTTATTGTTTGCTTCAATTTGAATACTTACTCAATAATGAAAACTCCTTTCATGACAATCATACCCTATTAACACTGTGAACACTATATCATACCCCACTAAGAAAATAGCTTGCACTAAAACTGTGAACACTGTATCATCCTCCAATAAAAATCTTCCATTAACACTGTAAACCAGATATTACACCCCTCTAAGAAAATAGCTTCCATTAACATTGCGAATACTATACCGTATACCACTAAATAAAATAGTTTACATTAACACTGTGAATACTACATCACACCCCACTAAGAAGTTAGCTTCCATTAACACTTTGAACACTACATCACACCCCACTAAGAAATTAACTTAATTATCACTTTAGGAAATAAATCACACTGCACCTAGATATAAAGCTTGACGTAACACTTTAAGGAATGCATCACTCTATTTTTTCGAAAACATTGTTTGTGTTAACACTGTAGGCAAATATGTAACACGTTAATAATTAAGTAGTTTGCATTAGCACTGTAGATATATCACACTGCTCTAATAAGTTTCATTATCACCTGGACAATATATCACTGCATAAAGTCAGTAACTTGCATTAAAACTTCAGTCATCGAATCGCAATGCACTGAGTAAATATTTCACATTTTCGCTTTAGACAATTACTAACACTATACGAAGTAAATACCTTACATTAATACTTTAAGCTATTACTCATTCTGTACATGTAATAAGTAAGCTATGCATTCAGTAAATAGTTTGAATTAAGTTTGCATTCCATTTTAGGCACTTTCTCACGCTATACTAAAAATATATTTATCTTGTATTATTTGCATTAACACTTTAGGCAAATAATCACTCTATACTAAAAATATAGCTTGTATTGTTTGCTGTAACACTTTAGGCAATTACTCAGTCTCTACTAAGAATACAGCTTGTGTAACACTTTGGGCAAATTACTCAGTCTCTACTAAGAATATAAATTGTGTTAACACTTTGGGCAATTACTTAGTCTGTACTAAGAATATAGCTTGTGTTAACACTTTGGGAAATTACTTAGTCTGTACTAAGAATATAGCTTGTGTTAACACTTTGGGCAAATTACTCAGTCTCTACTAAGAATATAAATTGTGTTAACACTTTGGGCAATTACTCAATCTGTACTAAAAATATAGCTCTTGTGTTAACACTTTGGGCAATTACTTACAGCAAACGAAGTAAATACATTCATTAACACTTTACTCACATTACACTAAGTAAATAGTTTGATTTAAGTTTGCATTCTACGCAATCACTCACGCTATACTAGGAATATATTGTGTATTGCCGGCATTAACACCTTAGGCAATTACTCACACTACACTAAGTATATAGCTTGTCTTAACGCTTTAACTATACTTAGGTGAATGTAAAATATTATGACTTTAATATACTTAGTTTGACTGTATTGTACTAATATTTTAAAGTATGTTTAAGCGAATGTATAATATTTACACTAAGGGCCATATATTCACAGTTATGTAGATTAATAAATATTACGATGGAAGCAACAAGTTACCTTACATTTAAAGTCATAAAAATTTATTGCGTTAACCCTGCACGCCACCAACAAATTGTATTGCACAAACTGGAGAAGCTGGATTTATCTCAGTAAGAAAAACGTTTAATGCAACAGTACTGTAGACAGGTTTATTAATTTTAGTAATTGACGTGTTGGTCCAGGTGATACAGTTTCATGTTACAGCAGGCAATCTATCACTGTCTTCTCGGTAATATTCTTTCATAAGCAGCACAGCAAACAAAGGAGAGTGTAAAATATATATAATTACGACATCTCTTTCTATCTTTACAACAAGGGGAAATTGAATTTAAAAGCTCAAAAACTTACAAACCGAAACTTTCAACATCTTCCTGGAAGGTGTAAGCTGAATGAAATGTCACGAGTTGAGTCACGTGTCACGTAATCATACAAAGATTTCTCATTGAAGTCGAACGTCCCACTCTGCCAATGGGGCGCAGCGGTTCAATTCCATGCATCCCTGAAAACTTTCTTGTGCGTCTAAGAGGACTCAGGGTGTTGGGCTAAGTTTACTTAAAGTGCGTTCGAAGGTCGATAATTGCTTGGACCGTCCGCGAAATCAATAAATAAAAGAAGTGAAGGCGAGCTTCTATCGCTTTGGTAATAACAATAACAACAGTTTAAGATGGTCATTAATGCACGTGCCTGACCACTTCTGTACAATACTGTGATTGTGGAAACTACGAGAGAATAAATTGAAGAAAAACAGAAAACTATACGCAAAGAGAGAGAGAGAGAGAGAGAGAGATTAATGAACAGGCAGAAAGCGATAGAAAGAGACAGAGAGACAAGCACACAAATATCTCAAGTAGAGATACAAAGAGACAGAGAGACAAGCACACAAATATCACAAGTAGATATACAAAGAGATGGGATGAAAAGAGATTCTCCGATACAATAACTAGTAATCCAAAAAGATAGGCAGATAGAGAGAAAGTTGAAGAGTTTCAGACCACAGTTAAAAGTGACACTCGGGGGAAAAGGCAGATAGAGAGAAAGTTGAAGAATTTCAGACCACAGTTAAAGGTGACACTTAGGACATAAAGACAGAGACTCAACAAGCTTAAAGGACAGAACCATAGACAGAGAGAGACAGAGACGGAAGTAATCAAGAGAAAGACGCAATCAACAAAAGTCAAAGCAGATAATCGGACAGAGACAAAGATACACACATACACACACACACACAAACACACAAACAGACAGACAGACACAGAGAGAGAGAGAGAGAGAGAGAGAGAGAGAGAGAGAGAGAGAGAGAGAGAGAGAAAGGGATTCAGAGAACAAGAGAAAAACAACCAACCTTCGACAGAGAGACAAACTAAACGACAGAAGCAAGAGAGACAAATCCATAAAGAGGTAAAGGTAAACAAAGAAAGACAGTGAAAGAAAACAGGAAAGACAAAGAGATATTTTAAAGAGACAGAGAGAAAGAAAGGTAGAAACAGAAACTCACAAAAGAGATAAAGACAGACAGAGAGAAAGCAAACAAAAGAATTAAGACCCGGACAAACACATTGACCCAAGTCAGAAAAGAAAACTGCCAGCGCGATGAGTAATCGGCAACAAAAAGACTGTAGACTTTCTTGTTAATTATTCATTTACTGACTTGCTTTCGTGCCCCAGTGATTATCTTAGAGATGTCTAAAGTGTTCTTTGCTTTCTTCTTTACCATTCTATTTTTTAAAATGTTAGCTAATAGTCCAAATTTCTTTGCAATTTAATTCCGCCTTCCTTTTCCGTCGTGTTGACTAGAAAACAATAAAATGGTACAAAATGACGTTCTCTACGGGCTGTGCAAGAAAAAAACCAAATAGTTTCTAAACAAACAACTTATTATTTCTTCATTACACTTATAAGTGATAATCTAAATTAGAAACTAAACACTGCTAGTTAGTCAGTCAATATATCTCTAGGTACCAGCATGCTACTAGCTTATACACACACAAAACACATATCTGCATACATATGTGCTTGCATGTATGGATTGATGGATTGATAGATAGATAGATTGATTGATTGATTGATTGATTGATTGATTGATTGATTGGTTGACTGAGTTGCAAAATATGCTGTGATGAATAGAAATGTATAAAGTTCTGTCCAGGCGAAACTTCCAGCCCCGTCTGAGACCGATGTTGGGGAATTGTAGACGATGTCATTAGTTGGTAGAACTTGGCGCGTCTGAATAGAATAGCAGATTTGGGATTGCCCCTTTGGAAGGAGAATATCGCGTTAAGGAGACAGTCAGTAAAGTGTTAACCGTGAAAACCGAACGAATTTCATGTATCGGTCATTGACCTTTATGTCCAGTTTTATTAGCTTGTTTCCATGCTCACTTTTCACATTATAGAAAACATGTAACAGTGATCGCATTTCTTGGGATTATAATTCCCCCCGTTAGATGGAGCAGAGTGAGTCTCTCGACCAACAAGTGGGTGGGGGGCATATATGTCAGATGGAAGCCTTTGGGGATTTCGGGCATGAACTAAGTGCACACTTAGAAGTCGGAATCGGTAATCAGACAACTGGAAAAAAGAAATAAGAAGATTACCATAGACGTTTTACAGGCACAGTGGTGTCACACAAGGCTCTGTTTTGGGACCACATCTCTTTGCTTTTTTTAATGATTGCAATCCCTGTTCAAAGTAATAAGTCGTCTGTGCTGTGTTCTAAACGTTTCCAGAGCATAAATCTACTTGCCAAGAAAATAAAACAATTTCACTATTCTGAGTTTAGAGAAATACAAAGGGACGTAATACGTTATAAATAGAGCTTTTTAAAATGACGCCATGCTTGTTGCTCCTGAATGGGTTTTACTAACCTTTGAACTCCACCCCCAAACCCCTCTAAAATCAATGAATAATGGTCACACTCTGATGCGGAGTAAACTTGCCTATCCCTATTCTAAACTTCATTGTTATATAAACTGTTAAATGTCAAAGTGACCCGACCTTGGGCACTCCTTATGATGGTATTTTTGTAAGTGTCAGAGTTGAGGTAAACACTCGAGTTGAGAATATGCTAGAAATTGCTGAAGAAATGCATACTAATTCCAAGTAGGTGAGTAGATTTATTATCCAATGGTTATGATTTACGAGAATTAAACCAGCCAATGGGCTGAGATCTTAAACGTTTACCTGCAGTACAGAAATGTATTGTCTACTCAATTTGAATTTGGAGGGCAAAAGTCCAGTCATGACAGGCGGCCATTATATTGAGAAAGGCCTAAAACGTAGGTACAGAAAGGATTGTGGTCTAAAACGTAAGTACAGAAAGGCTTTTGGCCTAAAATATAAGTATAACAGAGCCTGTGACCTAAAACGTAAGTACAGAAAAGATTGTGGCCTAAAACAAGTACAGAAAAGATTGTCGCCTAAAGCCTAAGTTCAGAAAGGATTATGGCATAAACCTTCAGTAAAATATACTTTGGGCAACAACCATCAGGATAGAACCGATTTTGGCCTCATCTCACCAGTACATAAACGGCTGTGGCTTCAAAGCATCACCCACCACAGCGTAGACTGCTTCCTACTACAGCGAATAACATTAATGTGAGGTCTGTCCCCAATAACAGAACGATGTGGGTCAATTTCAAATAACCAAACTATTTGTAGCCCATTCCAAATAACAGAACGGCTTCAAGAAATACCCTAAGAGGCTGAAAATTCCGAAAGCCAACCCTCTGACCGATTCAAAGTGACTATCGTTTATAGGATTGATCCCTTAAATTTCAGAGCCTCCTTTGCGATCTGATAAATGTGTGTACTTGTGTGACTGTATGCTTATTTATGCTTATTCGCCAAGGCGCAATACAAGAATTTACTAATATCTTGTCGAGCGCTAAGACAAGTTACAAATTACGTTTATAATCTGGTGCCCTACAACAGATTAAAAATATTTACTTATGTCTGCTAGGGCGCAAAGGCAATTTTTCAGTGTTTAATAATGTCTTCTCTGGCGCTAAGGCAAATTCTCAAATGTTTCCTAGGACGGTAAAGCAAATTAAGAGTGTTTAACAATGTCCATTAGAGAGTTAAGGCGAATTAAGGGCTTTGAATAATGTTGTCAAAGGTGTTAAGCTAGATTAAGAGATTTGAATAATGTTGTCAATGGTGTTAAGGCAAATTAAAAGCTTTGACTAATGTTTTCGTTGTGTCGTTAAGGAAAAAAGTAAGAGCATTAATTAATGTTTTCTAGGGCGTTAAGCAAATTAATAGTGTAATGTTATCTAGGGTAAGGCAAATTAAGAGTGCTGAATAATGTCTTTGCTGAGATAAGGCAAATTAAGAGTGTTGAATAATGTCTTTGCTGAGATAAGGCAAATTAAGAGTGTTGAATAATGTCTTTGCTGAGATAAGGCAAATTAAGAGTGTTGAATAATGTCTTTGCTGAGATAAGACAAATCACTAATGTGTATTCTAAATAAATCTAGGCTGGGAGAAAAGACAAATTGTGTACACACACTTACACAGCTACACGTTCTTACACCTATTCACTCTCGTGCATATTTGTACACATTCTTGCTCATACATAATCACATATACATCCACATAGACATGTACATCCACTCACACACACACACACACACACACACACACACACACACACATACACACACTCACAAAATGTTCTTTATCTAATCGAGATGTAATCTGATTTTGAAATGTTTACCCGGAAGAATTACGTTGTCCAGAAACCTCCCCAACACAGACCTGATTTTTTTTTAAAAGCGCCGATGTTGACCCCCATCACCCACCCATCACCCATCCAGCTTTCCTCTTTGGCTCGTACGTTTGTTCAGCAAATTATTTTTCCCCTGTAACAATTGCTGTCGAATTACAGACAAATAAGTTAGTTCTATTTTCATTAAGCTATTTTAGATTAGTTTGGACTGTGTTCATTTATTTTTTCAATTTAAATCAATTCGTTCCTCAAATTACATTTCAGTGGCGTGTGAAGAATCAATGTCTAGGCCTGGACCGGTGAAGGAGAACCACAACATAAAAATTGACATATTTTTAAAAAAAACTTTTAAAAATTCAGAGTTATGTGTGGATTTAACGTTTAATTTTCTTTTTTTTATTATTCTTTTCTTATTTTTCTTTCCTTTCTCGATAAAGGAGTTTCTCATTTGCTTCGCTTACGTGCAGGACATACACAGATGAATCTGAGAAAACTTTTCTTAAAATTAAATGGTTTTACTGTGAGTTAAGAAGAAAGAATGTGGTTATTTCATGATCGTAATTGATTCTGCGTTTGTGTTCAGTGATAGTCCGCGCAAACAGGAGACACACGTTTAAACAAACCATTATGCATATAATAAT
This sequence comes from Sinotaia quadrata, assembly GCA_028829895.1. NCBI lineage: Eukaryota > Metazoa > Mollusca > Gastropoda > Architaenioglossa > Viviparidae > Sinotaia > Sinotaia quadrata. The sequence continues at coordinate 93,920,606 of CM054179.1, forward strand.
ATGTAGTTAGATAGCGCCTGTGTGTGAGAGCGAAAGTTACTGCAAAACTTTAATATATATATATATGTGTGTGTGTGTGTGTGTGCGTGCGTGCGTGCGTGCGTGCGTGCGTGTGTGTGTGTGTGTGTGTGTGTGTGTGGTTAATATACCGAACCAGTTTGAATCACTTTCCGACTAATCAGTCAGTCCGACTCTGGTTCTGACACTTACTTTTGCATTATCTCCCATTGTAGTCTGCAAACATTTCAAGCACAAAAGATTATAGCAGGAAGGGCCACAAATACCATGCGCCACTGGCAACAATTCATCGCAGGCTTCGCGCGAAACCATTCAAGAGAAACCCCGGTCAATAAAGAACGAGTTCAATAAATATGAAACTCTATGAGACCAACTACAAAAGAAAAAGTACTGGCAAGCCTCTTTCCGTAAATCACGTGGGATATGGAGACGATTAGAAAAAGGCCAGACTCCCAGGTCATGTATCAGATATTACTTCTGGGGTCAAGCCATCACAAATCAAATTTTCACTTGTCGCGTGCATGGATTTTGTGGTCTGAAATTTAAATGACCCTGCCTGCTTCAGGGTCCCTTGCTACTTTCACGAGCACCGTGTCGTTCGAGTGACTGGTTTCATGCTTCACTAATCAAGCGAGCCATTGGTAACCACAACAAAGGAAAGAATAGGTCCCTTGGTCATTCAGATAGAATGTGTTCCTAGTTTCTGAAATGAATTTTGGGACCCAGTAGTTCTATTAACCAAAGAAAACACAAGACAGGAAGACGAAAATGCAGCACAAGACTCCTGGTATTTCACACAGGTATCAATGTATGTCAGTCTATTACTGTAGTAGTATTTACCATCAGCTAGGTAAGCCCTTACAGCTTCAAGCACATGTATTGTTTCGCTCATTTTAGTCTTGCTTGTTGGAATGATACTGGTCTACGTTTTTGGTCGTTGTATTGTTTCGCTCATTTTAATATTGTTTACTGGTGTTACACCTCAGGGTACTCTTCAATCGTTTTGATTATTATTTATTCATTAATAATAATAAATAATTACAAGTGATCAAGAATCTTAATTTATAGTTATTAATAATTCTCCCTCAAGACCAACATGTCTCTCACTTGGCGGATTCTAAGGGTGTCGTGTTTATTCTTTGCACAATAACAATTAGACGTTTTACTGTCGCATAATGTTTCTGCAGGTGGAAACTTCTTACAATAGAAGTATTAAAAATAAGTGTTTTATTTATATTTAACGAATTCACCACCAACCCACTATTATTCCAGCATAAGATTTTAATATATGTGCAAGAAGGTTAATAAATGTAACAATATGTTTATTAAATTTAACAATCATATATACAACATATGAATGATAACAAAAGAGCTATGACATTTACATCACTTCACAACAATGTTTGGTCAACGCTAGACACTTATTCAGTTAATGATCGCATAGACATGAGTATCAGTGGAGGTTTAGAGAGATAATTAAAATCGATGTACACAACCTTTTCAATGATGGCTGCTGTCACTAATCATGCAGTTTGCAATAAGTCACGTGTCTTTCTTATTAGATGATGGTACCCCTTCTAGGCACGTTACAAAACTGTTCCAGAATCTTCGATGCGCTCACAAAGCACACAGGGAAGAACCATCCAAAAACAATGAATGCGCAATCAAGCACCTCAGGAGGAATGTTTCAGATAATTTTCAGCACACCATGAAGAATGTTCAAAACAACAAACTCGAGCTCAACTTTCGCCATATTGGCTCTTGAACGGAACCCACAGTAATTTACTTACAGCAAGACGTTTACTGATAAGGTCGACAACAATGCTGGATTCACACACCATCGTGATCCAGTAGATTACAGATGTCACTGTAGTCTGAAGCAGATACAGGACTACAAAATAAAAAAGGTGCACTCCTTTCTGCAAAAATTAAGGCAGTACTAAACATCAGGCATATTTCATCTCTATACTCCTTTTCTCCTACACACATTCACAACTAACAAATTTTACAGCAATATTCATTAGCACAATACACACACAAAGCATAAGAAAATAGAATCGATCAGAAGTCACAATGTACAACATAATCAAAATTAGTGAGCATACAATTAATGGTTCAATTACATATTGCATTTTCCAACCAATAGCAAGCCTGTACAAAACATTCTCAAAGTACATTCTTTCTTAGTCAGCATGCCATAAGCTAACGTTCACTTTTATGACGGGACTAGAGTTATGTCAAAATCAAATTGATTAGAATATATAACTTCTTCAACAAAGTAATTTTCAGTCCATCCTCATCTTAGTTAATGGTTATTATTATTATTATTAATTAATTAATTAATCATCCAAAACTAATTACAGGTGATGAGAATCTTAATTTATCTTATTAATATTTCTCCAGAATTATTTCTATTCATCTCTCTCACTTGGCAGATATTTGGGCACTGTAAATGTTTTCTCTCTTCCACAATATTAAATACAAACTTTTACCATCACACAATATTTCTGTAGGTGGAAAACCTCTTACCAAAGGAGAAAATAAATCCATCTTTTAATTTATATTTAGCGAGCCTCCATTCACCCACATTCTTCTCCAAACTAAGGTTATCAATATGTGTAAGAAGGTCAATAAGTTTAACAATACATTTATTAAATGAACAATTAAACCTACATAAAACAAATACAATGAAAAGATTACTTGACATTAATATTTACACAAACCATGTTCAAATAATTTCAATATTTATACAGTCTTAAAATCTGACAAATAATTCAACAGATAGGAATCACATGATAGTTTTTATCAGAGACCAGAAATGGAGTTACAGAGATTGTAGCAATATTAGTTTGTACACAACCTTGCCTATGCAAAGCTGCAATAATCTTTCATGAGTTTTCATCAGAAAGACACAAGTTTATTGTCACAAGGGAATTGTCAGTTTCACATGTTTCTATTATTGTACGTTGTAGAACAATGATGAGCTGCTATTCTCTCAAAGTCAATCTGGGTGCTTCACCACTTTAGCTCCCTCAAGCATAACAACAATTGAAGCAATTTCCAGTAACTTCCTTGTACCAGAAATTCCACAATGTAGTCAGCATACTTTGTCACCATACATCAAACTAGGACTGAAACTTCTCAAGTCTACAACGGTCACAGCAGTTTATGAATCAGTAAACCAGAAAATTTAGATAAAACAAGGAAAGGCTGCTTTTTCCCTGAAAAATATAATCAGAGAACAAACGCTATGTTTCCAGTTTATTCATCTCCAGCCCCATTCTTTCTTACATTCAAGTCTCAAAGTTTCCTACAACACTATTTATTAACCTGGTAAATGTATACAGCATAATAAATACAACATAGCAATTTTATGAACATATTCACTAGAAACGATGTTAAGTGTTTAGCATACTACATACGAGCAACTAAGTTCACGATTTGTAGAAATAATAGTCCACTCACATAATACATCTCACGAAAACTGCACGTATAATATATTAATAGCAAAATGCACGAAATATTTCTAAGACCTTTCGCAGTCAGTTAACTCACCAAAAACTAAAGTCTGCCGCTCACAACTGAACTTCTTGCCACTCCATATTCGAAGTGATTAGACAATGGGATTTTTTGCAGCAGGTAAACTTTTGAACCTATCCCATTGGCTGGTCTCGTTCTTGTAATCTTAACCATTGGATAATAAAAACTACTCATCCACCTAAAACCAGTTTAGATTATAAGCAGGTCTAGCACATTCTTTACCTGAGTTGTTTACTTCCAACAGTGACACTTAAAATTATCAGCACAAGGTCGGGTCACTTCGACATTTAAGAACTTATATAAAATAGGGGTAGGCAAATTTACTGAATGGATGGATGGATGGGCGGACGGACGGACTGAGGATGGACGAACGGTCGGGCGAGCAGACGGACGGATGCACGGATGAAAGGATGGATGGATGGATAGATAGACAGACAGACAGATAGATAGATAGATAGATAGATAGATAGATAGATAGATAGATAGATAGATAGATAGATAGATAGATAGATAGATAGATAGATAGATAGATAGATAGATAGATAGATAGACAGACAGACAGAGACAGATGTTTGTTTATTTGGACACTTTGTTCCACGAATAAAATTCAATCCCAAAATTTGACATGTGAAACCTCACATATCTTCAAAAAGCACAAAGCTAAAACTTGGAAACTTTTACAAAACCGATCAAGATATGTCGATTCAGTAAGCGCTTAGATACGTCACACAACCAGAAAGAATGGAACTAAATCAATGCTGTCCAGAGCTTGAGGTGTGCAGAAATCAAATGACGTTTCTGTCATCAGGGGCTAGCGCTGTAATATTGTGTGGTGCCAGCCTACTTGTTTCTTACTTTCTCTGGGGAGAGAATCCGCGTTGATTGCTCACTCAAAGGGAAAGTACTCTCAGCAAAACTGTATGGCGAGAAGTTGCTTGGTAATCATACAGCATACGCAGACACCGTGGTCTGCAAACAGACGAGGATCCAGACTGTCGCAGCTAATGAGAATTGTATACAGACAGTGAGGTAACGTGTGGAGAGATAAAAATGGAAAGAGAAAAATAAATAAGTATGAGTGGGATTGATTCATTATAAATTAGGTTACATATCCATTGCTAGAACGAATGAAATATTCAAATACATTTTATACTTACAGGATTAGTTGAAGTACAACTTTTCTTAAAAATAGCAACATCTGTGTCTTTGCAAAATGTTTGCATCATGGCTAGAGGGGCATGATGGGTTAATGTAAATTTAATGTTGCAGAGGTTGCAAAAGGGACGGGGTCCTAATGAAAATGTCATGTTTGTAATTAAAGAAAAGGAGACATACTTACTTAAATAAGAGTGTTAAAACCTGTAAAAGTGTGATGAAAGCTTTCAATTGAACAGCAGCAATTAGACAACTATCCTTAACAAGTGCAACATAGCAACGATTCCTTAATAAAAGCTAAATAAGCACATCCCTTAAATGTTGCTGAGAAAATAACCTTCGACAAAAAGATGTAATAAGAAGATATCCCTCAGCAGATCATAACTAGCAAATTTTGCTCAATTGAAATAACACAACAAAACTCTTTCCAGAAAACATTATACACAAAACGCATTGAGCACTATTATCGCAGGCGTAGTACTAAAGAGCTAACACAGACAGAGAGGAATTATAGCCAGTACACTATACAACGTATTTAACAAACGCATTGCTGAGCATATACAGTAGACACACTGATCAATATTATGCAGGAAAAACACCGATCACCATTATATCAAACACACTGATCACAGTTATATGGCAAACACACTTGTAGTTATATGGCAAACACAATTATTGTAATTGTATAGCAAACACACTCTTCACCATTATATAGCAACCACACTGATCACCATTATATGGCAAACACACTGATCATACTTATATGGCAAACACACTTATCGTAGTTATAAGGCTAACACACTGATCGTAATTATATGGAAAGCACACTGATCCCATCATATGAAAACACACCCAATCACCATTACATAGCAAACACACTGATCACAATCCCACAGCCAACTCAGTGAACACCATTACATAGCAAATTCACTAATCACCATTACATAGCAAACCCACAGATCACCAATACACAGGAAACACACTGATAACCATTGCATAGCAAACACACTGATAACCATTACATAGCAAAAACACTGATCATCTTTACATAGCAAACACACCGATAACCATTACATAGCAAACACACCGATAACCATTACATAGCAAAAACGCTGATAACCATTACATAGCAACACACCGATACCTTACTTGAGGTTTCTAAAGAAGGAAGTTATGTTGTAAGCTATAACTGTGTTTAAACATTATTTGTTGTGCACATTGTTTGCTATCATTTTGTTTAAAAATGTTTATTGTACTTTTTGTCAGCTATCATTGTGTTTGAACATGTTTAGTTTGCACGTTGTAAGCAATCATTGCCCTCAAAACATTTTTAATTTTCACGTTGTAAGCTATCACTGTATTTACATGTGTTTAATTTTCACATTGTAAGATTTCACTGTCTTTAAATAAGTTTACTGTGTTCGTTGTATTCTATCACTCTGTTTAAACATCTTTACTGAGCACATTGTAAGTAATCATTGATCTTAACAATTGTTTAATTTTCACGTTGTAAGCTATCGTTGTGTTTAAACATGTTTACTGAGCAAAATGTAAACAATCATTCCCTTTAAACAAGTTTACAGTGCACGTCTCTCAGTGAAGGTTTTACGATGATTCATCAAATGTGAAACGATGCAAAATGTGTCATATATATTATTCTATTAGAGGGCAATTCAGATGTTATGGTCTTAGTCGTGTGACCTAATGGCACTTCAGTTAATAGACTATTGGTCTAAGACGTTTAACATAATGGTACGTCAGTTGTAAGACGTTTAACATAATGGTACGTCAGTTGTAAGACGTTTAACATAATGGTACTTTAGTAAATAGACTATTGGTCTAAGATGTTTAACATAATGATACTTCAGTGAATAAATATATTACTATTTCAAAGTAAGTTTAATTAATGTATTCACTTCGCTCGATTTTTCTCACCTTTATATTTTGTTCTTAGTATCGCTTTATTCCTTAATTATCTCTCTATTACTCAATTTATTATATCCTGTTATCTTTTCCCCTCTCGTCTACTGTCTATAATAGTTATCTTTGAAAGTCAATACATTAAACTTTTGTGTACATACTTCCTGGCCCACTGTTCTTTAACTTAATTTATTTATCCGCCTGATAGTCTCCTTAAATCCTATTCTTTCTTTTATCTCTCTCCATTACTCACTCCTTCTTTTAACCTTTACTGTTTTCCTAGGTCATCCATCAGAGATTTAAAACGTACTAAATGCACCTTCAGTAAAAAAAATTAGTATTTCAAACGCAAAAGCGAAACTCAAATAAAATAGTTTCAAATTTGAGTATCTCAATTTTTTTTAAAATCAAACTTTATATTGATGGGAGTAATTTTACTGGAGTCACACTTTCAATGTAATTTCATACTTAATGATGTGCGCAGCTGTTCACTCGGCTGTTAAATAACGCATTTTCTCTCCTTCTGTAGCGTCATATCCGGTGTGAAAGTTGACATAGCCTAGAGCAGTCTGTTTATAACTTGCTAACAATGAAATCAAGACACTTGCGTCCAGTAATCAGGAAAACACCCTGAGCGTACTCGAGAGTACGATAAAAATGATAAAAAAAAATGTGAACTATTAACTCATAGACAGTTTTGAAAAGTCTTCAACTAAGTTTCATACTATGAAATAATTACCGCAGTTGAATGCAAACACTTGCTGATAGAATTAAAGTAACTAGTATTACCTTTTGAATGTTCTTTGATATGATAAAAGCTTTGCTGCATTGCGTGTGGTTTGTTATGCTGTGTTCTAGTGTTTTGTAATACTGTGTTCTAGTGTTTTGTAGAATTCCGAATAACGTTATGTTATGTTATGTTGTGTTGTTATTATATGTTGTGTTATGTTATGTTGTTATGTTCTTATGTTTTTATGTTGTTTTGTTGTGTTGTGTTGTGTCATGTCGTGTTGTATCCGATTAGGTTGCATTGCATTACTTTACGTTACGTTACCTTACCTTATCTTACCTTATGTTATGTTATGTTGTGTTCTGTTCTGTTGCGTTATATTATGTTGTGTTGTGATATGTTATGTCTTGTCATGTCGTGTTGTGTCGTATAAGGTTGCATTGCATTATGTTACTTTACACTTTATGCCATATGCCACGCCACGTCACGTCACGTCACGTCGTGTCATATTATATTATGTAGACAAATAAGACCTGGTGGTCACATTTTGGTTTCGTTTCATCTGTAAGTTGTAGTCGTGTTAGAAGGAAGTATAACATACAATTAATCCATGATGTCACGTTTTACTGGGTATGTCGTAAACGCTTGCTTCTGTTATATATTAGGGGGAAGTAATTCTTGAGCGACACATCAAAGTTTAAGCGATAAAATGTTACTTAAGATTAAAGTTGCTGTGTATGAGTCAGTTAATGATGAAAATTGTTGTGGGAAAATGATCAAACACCTAAAGAACATTCTGACCTTTACTTCCCCCACCAAGTGAGATTACATTAGAATTGCTACCGACAATGAAAAACTAAAGCAAAGGGATCATGGAGTTTTCATACACATGCATAAACACATACGCATATATATATATATGTGTTTGTGTATGTGCGTGTGCGTGTGCGTGTGTGTGTGTGTGTGTGTGTGTGTGTGTGTGTGTGCGTGTGTGTGTGTATGTGTGTGTGTGTACGCAGATACGTGCACCACATTCACCTACGCACGCAAACGCATACATAAAATAAAACTAAAACATCTCAGGCAATCACAAAGCTGATTTACAAAGACTTTCTAAAGAATGTACAATTAGTTCATAATATTCTCTCTCTCTCTCTGTCTCTCTCTCTCTCTGTCTCTCTCTCTCTCTGTCTCTCTCTCTCTCTGTCTCTCTCTCTCTCTCTGTCTCTCTCTCTCTATATATATGCCAGCTTTACAAATGAAAACGAATTACCATTATTGAACATCGCTTATAAACATGACACTAATAATTTCAAGAGTTTTCATTCACAATTTGTCAACATAGATTTCAATAATTAATACCCCTTAATCAATTGTTTATATTTAACAATGACGTCACTTTATCATTTAGTTCCACTCAGTTCAAATAGTTTTACAAAGGAAAACGATTACGGACGCATCTGAACAGATGTGCATTTACAATGTCATCATCCTACTTGTACAGTTAAACCACAGCTAACGCCACACAATACTTCTCTGAAAAGAAACTCACATTAGCTTAATACATACAAATTATCATCAAAAGGAGAAATAGAAATCTTCAGCATGCTAATTTATAACACATTTCAATAGTTATACTGAGGTCAGCGTACATATTTTCACCAATCCATGGTATCTTGCAAAAGCACGTTTCTATCATCCACAGTTCAGCCTTTCATACTTTAGGTAGACAATGCTTTAAAAACCAGCATTAGGTGGACCTCAGTGAGTATATACAACCTTCAAAACCACACATGAATTCATAGGAAAAAACTATTGAAATATGAAAATGTGTCAAATGTAACTATTAAAAAAGATAATAGAAAGAGATAAAATGGCAAAATGAGGTTTTATTTATACAAATAAATAATACAAGACTTAGGCAGACTACATATTTGTCTGCCTAATGCCGTGGGTCGATATAAGGCTGGTTTTTAAGCATGATTGGTCTGTGAGCAGGGTTTTATATGTCCATATATGGTTATAGAGTGTCTGGTTAACTTCAACCCTCTACTAATCCCTCCCTCCCTCATCTCTGTACTCCGTACTCCATGTTTAGGCTAACAATCCACTTTTTAACCAAATTCCTCTACTCCGCCAAAGTTCCTCTGGTCCGTCATGGGCAAATACAATTGATGACAACATGCTGAAGGTCGGCAAATAATATACTACACACTATTAATTATCAATTAACGAAAAATTAGAACAATTAGAATATAACTCTTTTTCAAGCCAAGGAGTGTGCCCGACCTGGTGCATGCCGTCACAATGTACATGTTTGTGATTGCATTTCTCTGGTTGGAGACTTCACCGTACAGCTACAATTTATTTAATTTATCAACATTGCAAACGTACAGCTACACTTTATTTAATTTATCAACATTGCAAACGTACAGTTACACTTTATTTAATTTATCAACATTGCAAGCGTACAGCTACACTTTATTTAATTTATCAACATTGCAAACGTACAACTACACTTTATTTAATTTATCAACATTGCAAACGTACAGCTATACTTTATCAAATCTCCATGAAGCTATCTCGAACTTTTTTCGTTTGGCTCTGTTAGTATCCAAGATTTTTTTCCTTGTACATGACAGCGTTTCGCGGGGATTTTTTTCTATTTCCCCAATTGTGTACCCTCCTTTCAGCTAATGCGTAAAACGGGGGCGTGGGTGGGTGGGTGGGTGGGAAGAATAAATGTATGGGTTTTGGGAGCGATGTTTTTTCTAAAGCTGATTATCTGTAAAATATATGATTGTGCTTCTCCTCCGTGTGAGTTTTGCACTACCCTGTGGAATGGACAATCTGTCAGAGTGAGTGCCCTTTACAGGCATTTGACGCCATCGATTTTTGTTTGATGAATTGGGCAACTGTGAATTCCATGTCCAGATTTAGAGGCTCTTTTGGGTGAATGTAAACATTTATTTTACGTCATCCTGACGTACGACTACACTACCGCGACGTGTCATTTTGATCCGGGTCTTTTTCCAATCAGTTTTAATAAAAGTTATTAGAGGAGCGTGATGTATGGTGCAATAAAAAGTCATTATTTTGCCAGCCATCATCAACGGCACACGTAGTGTTTTGCGTCACTTTGCGTGGTGTCTTAATATTTTCATTTTACCAAAGCAGTACCAACAACACGTGTTATGTGTGACGTAGTATTAGTATTGACCTGTAAATATTTGTTATTATCTGTTTCAAAGTGTATACTTCCAACGCCCATAATGACTCGATGATGCTTTTTTGTTTTTTTCATCCCTCTTTCTCAATAACATGTAGGTGTACTCTCTTCTCTTTATCTGTTTGTTTTGCAATGATCGACTGATCAGTATTGTGCTGCATCAACATTTGTGAGCATGTTTCTGGATGCAACGTTCTTAATTAATTATAATTAACCTTTTTCTATTAATTAACCAAAAGTAGGTGAGTTGCCAGTGATCAAACGATTTCAAAAGATATTCCAATCATAATTCTAATCAGTTGCCATTTCTTACAAACATCCACTCCAAAATTAATTAATCTTAGAAAAATCATTCAGATAGTTCCATATATTCCACATTAATGAAATGTAAATGCGTGTCTAAAGTCGTTGAATTTATATATCCCCACATTATATATAAATAATACCTGAATATACGTAAAGCTAGGACAAAAGTGCGGATTTCAATTATATTATTTATTTCAATAAGGGCTTAAACCTGATTAATTGCCAGCTTATGAGTGCACAACAACAAAAATGACCGAAATTAATTCACTCATCAACAACAAAAAAGTACAACTGTGTCCTACACAGGCAAACTTAGCAGCAACAAAAATATCATTTTGACGAGGACATTCATAATTGTCTTGCGAATAACCGTAAAGTTTGTCTTAAACGCCCTCAGATACGACTTGGCGAATAACAGATAGATTAGTCTCAGTGAATGGTCGTACATTTAGACTTGCTGTAGCAAACTGCCTTCAGATTTGTCCTGTAAAATTTACTGTCACATTAGTCTTCGTGAAAAATATTGAATTAGTCTTGGCGAATGACTGTCAAATTAGTCTTGGCGAATAACCGTAAATTGAGTCTTGGTGAACGCCATCAGAAATGTTTTGGTGAAAGACCCTCAGGAACATTATGCACATAGGTTTGTTCTTGGTAAAAGATCTTTACCTGTTACCTTGGTAAATTATATAATCTTGGCAAATTACAATACATTTAGTACGGACGAATGACTGACAAGTTAAGAGTCGGTAGATTACCCTCAGACCATTCTTACTAACTGGTCGTCCTCTTAGTCTGTTCACTTTGTCCTTGATCGTTGTCTTTTGGCGAACTGCTGTCGAACACGCCTTGATGTCCAGTTCACGAAAAAAAATGGCTTGATTACGTAATTTATTCCATCACTATTATGACCATTAACTTCTCAATAATAAATTTATCAATCATGCCTATATAATACAGATTTAACAAACATATGAGGTTAGTAATAATACTATTTACATATGCAATAACAATGCTGACACATTTGCAATATTTGACAATGTGAAGTATATATGTACCCGTGACAGGCCATATTGCTCATTGTACAGAAATACCATGTTCTCCACTTTCTTTCTCTCTCTCTCTCTCAACCCTCTCTCTAAACTAACAGCCTGTCGTCTGTCTGTAAGTAAAAAATAAAATTCATCTACTATCTTTGTGAGATAAATTTTAAGTGTCAATTTTAATCATGTGGTTTTGGTCGAAGAACCGGAAATAGCGAATAACTAACTGCATTTTATCAGAAACTTTCAGTCAAAAATCTAGCGTCAATAATATTTCAGAAAATTTAATGTCATATAAATGTAGCATGTAAATCCACTTAAAAGATTTTAAGGCCTCACTGCATGATAGGAGTGAAAGGTTCTATCATCAATCAGGTGCCATTACTTCTAAAACGTAATTTACTTCTAACGGGTCATTGCAGGAAAGAATTTTTTAAAATGTCCGCTAGTCATTAGTATGTCATTTCATGAAAAATGTTAAATATTTGAATAGTTAGTAAGATGTCAATGCATGAAGAAATAAGTGTCTAGCGTCATTCAAGTTTCATTATACGCACTGGCTTGTGGCTAAGCTCATTTACTGTTAATGGCCCTTTATTATGGGATATGGTGATATTATAGAAATAGCCTATCTTTATTTTAGGCACTTAGGTATACAACATAAATGTTCCATCAAAATCTGTTCTTCTTCTTCTTAGTATTATTTTGCTATTATTAATGTTCTGAGTGAAACTCCGGTAAGTATGTTTGTAGCGGTTAGTAAAATATTGTTAAAATATACAGGAATGTTTAATTGAGAATTCATGTTGTAAACTTCAGACTCCACTATATATTATAGCCAGTGTCACTTTTGTAAAACTTACTTTGAGATAGACTACTGAACAGCGAATATTGTGTCACAAGCATCGTCACTTGCAAAAACAGAGGTAAAAATTGTTGATCATACTTTTAGCAGATATGCTAGCTGAGAGGTGTAATATTTCCAATATCATTATATTAACTGCGTGAATACAATGACAACACCATTTCTACATTTTCTTCTGTTACTTCAGTAAGTGAAGATTTGTTTCAAACAGTTAAATCCTTACCCACTGACAAGGAACATAGGTCTTTAAAATTATCTTTGACGACATTTCAGGAACAGATAAGTCATGTTGATTTATTTTTTGTGTGTGTGTGTGTGTGTGTGTGTGTGTGTGTGTGTGTGTGTGTGTGTGTGTGTGTGCTGATTTGTGGATTTTTATAAATAAAAATAAATAACAGTTCGAAACTTGAAGATGCAAATTGCTGCAGCTTTATATACTATTATACTGAATGATTTAAGCTATTTTAGTTATAAATTTATTATGTAAAGTGTTCCAACTCACTTCTAATAATCATAACTTGCTCTCTACGTCTTCAGAAAAGACTGAAAAAAACACTATTTTAGAAAATAATAAAAGATCAATTTAAACCTATGTCAGCAACAAACGCATATCTTCACACTGAGTCATGTATAAAAATGTTCACCTCAAACAGTTTCTTAAAATAGCAATTAACAAAGCATTACTTGTATTATTTCGTTTGTTATTAGACTAATATTTCACTGTTGAATGCTCGAATGTTTTAATTTTGTGTGTTTTTTCTATTTTATTTCATTCTAATGGTTTATTGTGGTGCTTATCTTTCTCTTTAAAAGGTGTTCCCAAGAACACGTGTGCTGATTACATAATAGTTTCGTATTTTTTAAAATAATTTCCTCTTTGCCTTAATTTTTACCTCTTTGTTTAGCTAAACGACTGTTCTTTCTGCTGTTGTAAATTCTATTTGTATTTGTTCCTTTGTTCCTGCTAATTAATTAAATTTCTTTCAAAAGTAAAATGTATTGGAAAATGGAAGAGACATTTTAGCGGGCGTCTGTGTGGACGTCTAAACCATACACTCTTCAATTAGTATTTTTACGTCACTTAACATTTTGTGTCACAAATTTTGTTTGTTCCCTTCGGTGATTCCTGCCCAAAGTCGGTTTCGAATTTCTGTGCTGCAAATTTGTAGGCGAAATTGCCAGGAGAGAAAAAGAAAGAAGAATTCCATTTATTCTTAGCCCGAAGGCTCTTCCAACTGAGCCGGCACCGCAATGACCTGTTGTCATACGAAGCATTGATTTATACCGTGTCAATGCACCTCTCTTTACCGGACTAACGTAAACGGCATGCAGAGAGCTGACACAAACAGATTGGAACCTATATCCCAATGCCCCCAAGCCTGAACCCCGCAAATCATTATGCAACGATTCCGCTGGCCGTTTCTTTCCTTGCCACATCTCGCCGGTCCATTTGCGTGTTTAATTCTAGACTCTACTTACATACACTGCCAGAATCTTGTTGGCACTGCAGCTGGTTGTTGATTAAACTGATAAAAACGATCATATAAACAATAATAAAACCTCCAAGGAGGCTGCGTACTATTGGGTTTTAATTTCTTGAACTGGAGTTCAAACTGTTACTGCGACTTTAATGTGTTTTTGGCTTGGCGATAACTTGCGCACGTTATTTTATGGGTAAAGACGAAACATAGTACACGTTTAACGAAGACAGCGATTATGAATTTGAAAACCATTACGATGGTGATGATGACAACAACTACAATGATGATAGCGAGGACAAGGACGATGGTGATGTTCATGATGATGATAAGTGTGATATATCTCACTTATTCTTCAGAGCAGAATCTTTGTGGCGAGGTACATTAGTTAAGCATTATGGTGTACATTTTCTGGTGCAGACTGTACATTATTCTAGCAGTATGGTGTATATTTACTGATACAGACTATTCGTTTGTTAATCACTACGGCGTACATTTACTGGTGCAGACTATAGGCTTCTGTATTCACTAATACAGACTATATACATTAGTTAAACATTATGGCATATTCACTGGTGCCACATAGGCGCGCTTCACAAATGCAGGTGTTAGTTAAGAAGTTAAAAACAAATCGAACCACTCTATAGTATTCCAGCATAATGTTATATTTTTAATTGTATGCATCTGTATGTTGAATATGCTACTCGTTAAAATTATCAGGGTTGTATTTCACCATTTAATCATCTTGGAAGACAAAACGAACGACAAATATCCACTGATTATTAATTGTAATCTTTTGAACAGCAGATATTCCGTAAACTATGAACATAATACAACATGTGACATTTCTAAACTTAATTTCAAAACGCCAAGGACATACTAAACAATGGCTAAAGCGTTGATATGTAATTTAGATCTGAAGAAGATGAATAATTCATTAATAATTTAAACGTACAGAATGTTGAAATGGCAACTAATCATGCCATTTAAGGTAAGTACTTTTTTTCAACGGTTGTGAGGTGTGTTCTTTTTGACAAGTTTTACCGGGTATTTTGTAAAAAGGAAAATGTTTAACATTATGTTTCTCTCTGTTAACCCTTTTCAGACAAGTTTATCATTGTCAAGTAATCAAAGCAAGTTTTTGTTTGACAAGTAACAAGATGTTTTTCATTGACAAGTAACAAGATGTTTTTTTCTTTGACAAGTAGCAAGACCTTTCCTTGGACAAGTAACAAGTTTTTCTTTCACAAGCAACAAGACAACTGTTTTAAGTGACAACTGATTTCAGTCAATTTTGACTTCGACACGTTGAGTAAAATACGAAATATGAGAAGTTATTTGCCAAGTACTTTCAACAAGGTTTGCTGTGACATATGATATAAAATGCTATTTATTTGACATGTACACTTAGCAAGTGCTGAAGTAAAAAATGTCCTGTTTAAACCTACGCCCTAAATAATTAAGTAAATATAGTCATGTTTTAACCTGGGCATTATGTGGTGAGGTACAACTTGCCCTATTTCAACATGGGATCTAAATGCTTCGATAAATATTATCCTGTTTTAAAATGGGGCCTTACATGCTGAGGTACAAAATTTCCTGTTTCAACTTGGGGCCCTAAATGCTGAGGTAAAAAATTGTCCTGTTTCAGCATGAGTCTCTAAATCCTGAGATAAAAATTGTCCTGTTTCACATGTGGCCCTTCATGCCACGGTAAAAAATGTCCCGTTTCAACAATGGGCCCTAAATTCTGAGGTAAAAATTGTCCTGTTTTAATATGGGGCCCTAAATTCTGAGGCAAAAAAAATTGTCCTGTTTTAACATAGGGCCCTAAATGCTGAGATTAGCATTGTCCTGTTTTAACATGGGGCCGTAAATGCTGAGATTAACATTGTCCTGTTTTAACACGGGGCCCTAAATGCTGAGATAAGCATTGTCCTGTTTTAACACGGGGCCGTAAATGCTGAGATAAAAGTTTTCCTGTTTTAAATGCTGAGGTGAAAATGAGGATACAGTTCAAGACGAATAAATTGTTCAACTCAGATTCCTCGAATGTTTGGGGCTTCTTTTAGCATAGAATGTTTACTCTTTGGGTTTGCCTGCTTTGACATGTGTATGGTTTCTGATCAACACAAATAGAATTGTAACGAATAGGTTTTCTTGTTCGACGTGCGTATGTATCCCAGTGACGTGGCATGCTAGTTCGTGTGAAATAGGTCTTGACCTTAGCCGTTCTATGACAGTTAGCCAATCTCGATCTGGAAAGAGCGCAAGCCTATCGCTGGAGTCGACAAGCAGATCCTGAGAATGACGTCGCTGTCACGTGGGCTGACTTTTGCACGCGCGATATCTGCAACCTTTTCCATTCTGACAAGGAAGTGTTCCGTGAAGACGAGCACGTTTCGCTCGTAAAATATTAACAAGCGTTCGGCATTTCTCGATGACTTTGTAACATCAGTGTAACTAGGAAACGAAAGTCGCATTCCATTTCCAGGCTCGTTTACCGCGATAAAAAATCCAATGCTACATCCCAAATGCGCACGACATTTCAATTACTACTTACAAAAATTACATGGAAAACTTCCTGGAAAACTACAAAGAAAAGACACGGAAAAGTGTTGGTTAGCCATCTGGAAATTAACTGCAAAACTACTAGCATACCGTACAAAACCTCTGAAAAACAAACTGGAAAATTACTGAAAAATGACATGGAAAAATAAAGATTTTAATGACGGATGATCTCTTTGGCATTTACATTCTATGCTTGAGCATGTAAAAAAAATGTCTCATGTTATAAATGACCGCAATAGTTAAAATATTAAATTTAAATATTTTCCTAAATGATGCACATGCATGATTTGACTGACGAGACTAATTAATTGTATTTTATTAACTAGAGTTTACTAGACAGTTGTGTTTTTTAAGTTATTAAATTTCAAGTCACATTTGAGAGACAGGGGATACGATAAAAGTGTGGCATATATTTCTGTGTGAGTAGATATATGTCTGCTAGTGACAATCATTGAAAACTGTCAATATTGCAGTAACTGGACCATTAACGTTTGCCGCAAAGCTCAATGGAACTGCTTCCTGAGATTGGTCTCTAGAGAACAATCCGACATGGAATGCACACACATCACGCCATTGTCTCTCGGTTATTTGTGCGAGGGGTGGTGGTGAAAGCTTGTACTGTATGAGGGGTGTAAGCTTGTACTGTATGAGGGGTGTAAGCTTGTAATGTATGAGGGGGATGTATGCTCGTACTGTATGAGGAGGTGTAAGCTTGTAATGTACGAATGGTGTTGTATGCTTGTTATGTATGAGTGTTGTTGTATATTTGTAATGTATGAGTGTTGTACGTTTGTAATGCATGGTGGTGGGGATTAAAAGCCAGAAAGTGTGTTTCAAATTATTTCCAGAGCAGTTTTCGTTCAAACCATTAAGTATGGTCTTTATGAACATGTTTATTTGCATTGATGATAGTGCTCTTGGGAAGGAGGTGAGTGGGAAGAGAGGTCACTCTCCTTTCTGGAAGGAATACTTCACTCTCCTTTCTGGAAGGATTACGTCACTCTCCTTTCTGGAAGGAATACTTCACTCTCCTTTCTGGAAGGATTACGTCACTCTCCTTTCTGGAAGGGATACGTCACTCTCCTTTCTGGAAGGAATACGTCACTATCCTTTTTGTTTGGTCAGCAACATGGTTTAGCAGCCATGAATTCTCCCTTGCATGGATGACAGTATTTTGTTTTCTATTTTACAAACCCGATTTCGCATACGTTAGAAGAACCCTGCAACCAAATGGATGCAGTATTAAATATTTTGCAACAGTTAATTGACTGTGAACATGTATCCGAGCAGTCACTCTGAGATACATTTCACTAAATTGGAAGAGAATTATAAATTAGAATACACATAATATTCTAGTTATATTTATCTATATTTATTTATTTATTTATTTATATTATACACATAGTATTCTAGTTATATTTATTATATTATTACAATTTGCAATACTCATATCATACAGGCAAAAAAGTTTTCAAATTATTATACTTTCACACACAATATTTGTGCAAATATTGTACTGTTAGTTTCTGCCCAAACAAAGGGTGAAAGAAACAATATATCAACGATTCCCGAATTCCGTTATAGAGAATCATTCATTATTTTTCAGAGTCTATACACGCATGCACACACACACACACACACACACACACACACACACACAGACACATACCACCTCTATGCTTTTTGGTAAACCAGACCATCTTCACTACTATATCTATAACATAGAATTTATCTCGAAAATGTGTTTTAAATTCATTCATCTATCTGCAATGTTACATTTGTCACATGATGCCTACAAAATGCCTTGATCTGTGAGTTGCCCAATGCTAATGACTTTTTAATCCCTCTTCATTCACACATAGGAGCACCCTTGATATTTTCCCAGCCCCATGTGTAATAGTTTACTAGTTTACTTCTAATATTTCATTGATACTCTCTAGGGTTTTACTCACTACTGGAGGGTGGGGTCAAATCTACAAGTTTAGATAATTTAATTGTTTCCATTTTCCCTACAATGGACTTCAACTCAAAAACATTTGGTTTGCCTTTCCTTGTAATTTTAATGACTAAACTTTATGTGTAGTAGTAGTAGTAATAGTAGTTGTTGTTTTGTTGTTGTAGTACCATTAACTTCTTTTGTGCCACAGAAATTGCATGAAAACTTATTGTCTTTAGATGTTCTCGGTTTTTTGGAAGATTCCTGTGGAGCATTCCTCTTCTCACTTTATTCTGAAGAGGGGTGGTGGTGAAAAATGCTCATGTGTCTGCACCCTTTAGCTTTTATAACTGTGCATCTGGAAGAGTGTGAATTTAATATTTTAATATTTTAATAGTAAGTAATGTGACCAGGCTAAATTAATAACCCTATCTCGAGAGATTGACAAGAACAATATCTAGGTTTGCTGGCTGATTAAAATTCGAGTTACTAAAGGTTCAGCCCATGCCCTCAATCACTTGTAAATAAATGCAAAATAATATGGTAGAGACTCTGTGTATTTTAATCTCATGTTACTTTATTTTTTATTAAAATAGTCAGCACTCACGAAAGCAAATTAGGTTTTTCTATCAGTTGAGGGAAGGAGGTTGGTAGCATGACCTTTACCCACGACGTTAAAAAAATATCAACTGACCTCTCTATCTAATATGTTCTTGTAAATTGAAAAGAGAACAAGAAATATGATGCTGATTTTTCATTCTGATTTTTGTCTAGAGACAACCCTAAGAAAACCAAATAGTATTATTATATTTGTAATTATTTTATTGTATTATTTACTTTAACTAAACTAAGTCCTAGCGAGCGCTTTGAGGGCCAAATTGCTTAGAAAAAATTGTTGTTTTTGTTTATCAAAGACGAAAGACGATATGAAATCATTTTAACTCTTTCTTTTCTGAGACTTCTTTCCAGCCATGGACGCATATACATGTCAACCACAACCAGACATACAAACACGTGTGTATCAAAATTGAAATCATTTATGCAGACATTATGTTCCACTCTTCGTACCATCAAACTTTAAACGAACTTTGCATGCAATATATAAAACGCACTCCTTCAGTTATTTAAAGTGTCACATTTAAAACTGAGACTGATTTAAGGCATTATTCTATCACACCGATAACATAAATGATAATGGTGATGACGACAACGTTGATGACGACGACGACGACGATAATGATGTTATAACATCGCAACTTTACACTTGTCTTCGGAAGGTTTTATTTTTTAAATAGTGTTCTAATGGGTTAATTTTAATTTAAATCAGTACATCTGATTTCCACGTTGATTTGTTGAATCTTGTGACGATATAAATCTAAAAGCTCCATTGATTCGTTCAATCTAATTTCAGGTATAGTTTGCTTGCAACTGATTGAAAGACTGTTGTTTAACATACACCTGAATCAAACAGTTGATATGGTCTTTGGCCAAACATAATTATCCTTGGGTTATCGGCCGGTTGTACAGAAAAGAGTATGACGCTCGTTTGTCTCCCCTACCTAACTCAAAATGGTAAAGTTTAGTGTCTAACGTAACACGTGGCATGATAAGCCTAGTCACGTGAGCTATACACTGCGTGCCAAAGAATCCTTAGTAGTTACAGATATGAAAAGTGTTTGCAATAATGGAAAATGTGCAAAATTATTCACAGATATTTAGCCAAAAAAGGTTCGATGACTGTTTCACTCTCGCCTCACTTGCACTAGAATTTCTCATGCTATCCTCCAACTCCCCCACCCTACCCCACTCGTGAGTGCTACTCTCTCCTTGAGACCATTTCATTACGGAGTGCGCTGATTTGAAACACATGAAACATTATTTGGTTATGATTGATTGCAATCATTGTCTTACTTCAATTTGATTTGTTGATCGCGATTTTTAAAATATATCCATATGCAGTTATTTCCGATTTAAAAAAATATTTTAGATCTGTAATTAGTGTATTCGTTATATTACCCATATTGTAACCTACGTTCCATCATTGATAGACTGAATGATTGATTGATTGATTGATTGATTGATTGATTGGTTGGTTGATTGATTGGTTGATTTATTTATTTATTGATTGATTGATTTTTCAACGAATATTTCCTTAGACTTTTTTGTAAGATATTCAAAAGTGCTCATCCAATTGAATAAATACCGTGAATATGTCACCCATTTAATTGTTCAGTATTTATTTATGTTTGTTTTCTGTAAAGTGATCTTCGTTTAGTAATAGAAAATATTGAATCCTTCAGCCCGATTTTAATGACAAAATTAGTAATTTCTTTTCTTCTGCATCTGAAAAAAAAGTAAACTACAGTGAAAGCGGCTCACTAGACAATACCGATAACTCCTGATTTCCAGAGACGTAATCGTGACCTGCTAAAGTATGTCAGTGAAATTCCGACATCCAAACTCTATTTTGTAATCAGCGTGCCTGCCCTCTATATATGCAAATTCAGTTATCTGTTCCAACACAGAAACCGACAGCTGATCACCTCAACTTCTAGATTACTGCCTTCGTTTCTTTTAACGCACAATCTCCTACAAACAAAACACATCACAATAGGCATTAATTTCAAGTGGGATAACTCTCCCGGAGTGAGCATAACTCTCCCAGACTTTATCTGATGGTTTCGGAGAAAGTGTTGAAAATTGAATAACGATTTCTGACTAGACTAAAACTGGCTTCCGGTTAAATACTTTTATTATCCAATTTATTATTCAACTTTTGATCTGGCCGAGTTATGTTTAATGTTTCTAGTTTTTCAAATGTTTTCAAAATCTCTTTGTTGCACTTCAGTATAGTAAATTGAATTTTACTTTAAGGCGTGACTCTGATCAATGTCGCGTAGTCTTTTTAAGAATATGTCTTGGACAATTCACACATACCAATCCAAACTGAAGTGTAGTTGTATTTTTGTCAACATTAAAATGCAAAACTCGATTCAATTTTACTTTAAGGCGTG
This sequence comes from Sinotaia quadrata, assembly GCA_028829895.1. NCBI lineage: Eukaryota > Metazoa > Mollusca > Gastropoda > Architaenioglossa > Viviparidae > Sinotaia > Sinotaia quadrata. Next base: position 93,942,411 of record CM054179.1, read on the forward strand.
ACTCTTTTTTAAGAATATGTCTTGTACAATTCACACATACCAATATAAAATTGAAGTGTAGTTGTAATTTTGTCAACATTAAAATGCAAAACTCGATTAAAGTTTCGCAACACATTCCCAAAGTCTATTTTTTTCTTGAAATGATAAGGTTCTCGAGGGTTACATACCTTGCATTATTATTACTTGTGTGGAGCATTTAAATACAAATTTACTATTACTTCTGTGGTGTATTTGCATACAAATTATTATTAATTGCGTGGAGTATTTAAATACAATTTATTATTACTTCTGTGGCGTATTTGCATACAAATTATTATTAATTGCATGGAGTATTTAAATATAAATAATTATTACTTGTGTAGATTATTTGCATACAAATTATTACTACGTGTGTGGAGTATATCATTACAAATTAATATTACTTGTTTGGAGTATTTGCATACAATTATTATTATTTGTATGGAGTACTTGCATAGAAATTATTACTTGTGTAGATTTGCTTATAAATTATTATTAAGTGTGTTGAATACTTAAGTACAAATTTATTATTACTTTTGTGGAGTATTTGCATACAATTAGTATAATTTGTGTGGAGTACTTGCATACAAATTATTACATGTGTGGAGTATTTAAATATAAATAATTATTACTTGTGTAAATTATTTGCGTACAAATTATTATTACGTGTGTGGAGTACATAATTACAAATTAGTATTACTTGTGTGGAGTATTTAAAATCAAATTACTGTACTGGTCGATAAATAAGTTTTGCGTTCATTTTATAAAATAAAAATTAGTAGCAACATTGTCAAAAGCAAATTCTTACGAGTTCAACTTCCATTTTAATTTTTTTGTTAGAGAGAGTGTCGTTGACGTAATGCAGTTCTTGGACAAAAGGAAAGAGATGGGTGTAGGTCTATTTTCCGGTAAGTTGACGCAAATTCATGAAAGTGCCTCTCACTGTTTAATTCAGGTTTTATCTCTTACCCTGTCTTCTTTGGCTGTAATAAACTGTCTGCATTCATTTTTGACCATGAATCTCACTTTCTCTCTCTCTCTCTGCTTCTCTTTCACTGCATGTTTTCTTCCACCTCTCTCTCTCTCTCTCTCTCTCTCTCTCTCTCTCTCTCTCTCTCTTTCTCTCTCTTTCTTTCGCTTTAGATATGTCTGTCTGTCTATCAGTCAAAATTATGTCGCTCATTCTACATATATAACTATATATCCAGTTTTTTTCTTTTACTGTTTGTCTTTCATTCCGTCTCTCTCTCTCTCTTAAAATAGTATAATGAGTTTCAAATGGTAAATCAGTGACCTAGATACAGTGATCATGTAGATAAAGAGTCCATCAACGTCTGTAGTGTTACGGATGTCGAGAATGCCCTCTACAGAATGCCCTCCAGAAAACAACAACGTCTCCACCGCCCTCTTCTGTGTTTGTGAAAACTTGCAACAGGTTGTGCCAAGATTTCTGGAGTTGTTCTCTATTCGACAAATTAGTTTTTCCGTTAATTAAAATTATGGAATAGCTAACTTTATATAAGTTTTCTTGTTAATTAAAATTATGGAATAGTGTATCTTTACTTTAGTTTTTTCCGTGAAATAAACTTATGGAATAGTCATGTTCACATTTGCTTTCTGTTAATTAAAATTATGGAATAGTCATTTTCACATTTGGTTTTCCGTCAATTAATATTTTGGAATAGCTATCTTCAAAATAATCCTTCACTTCAAGCCGAACATTAAAAACAAAATTAGAAATATCAAGCACAAAAAAATCTAATGAGGACGAAAGGTTGAAACTGAAAAGCCTGACTTTAAAAACAAAATAAAAGTACCAAGCACAAAACAATATAATGAGGACGAAAGGTTGAAACTGAAAAGCCTGAATTTAAAAACAAAATAAAACTACCAAGCACAAAACAATCTAATGAGGACAAAAGGTTGAAACTGAAAAGCCTGACTTAGGCCCGCACCCTGGGCAAAACTAAAGGGTAACCAAGCGTAACTTGAAACAGGCGGCGGATCTTGTATTTCTCATTGTAGAAAAAAAAAAACACAAATCAAAGTACAATATTTTCTACTAAGAAAAGAAAAAAGAAAAAGATTTAGAGAAAAAGAAATTTTAGTTATCCGAACTTTTAACGGCTTCGCTAAAATGTCCTTAATGCCTTGCATAACGCCTGGATTTTGTCTGGCTATAGTTGACGGGAGAGGGGAGAAGGTAAGGGGTGCGGACGGGTTCAGCTAGATATTTATGGGATTTATTATTTTGTTTTGCGATTCGCTTATTGGTAATTCTTTGAATTTAATTTTTTTGAATGTATCTGTTCATTATTAGAAATCAATATATTTTTGTTTCTCTATAAATTTGAAAGGGCATCAACCATATATTACCTTTATATCACTGATTTTATTTTTTTGAAAGGGAGGTAAACTGGAAGTCGTAGTTATCACGATTACGAATACTTACATCCAAATTTAATCAATAAAGAAAATAGCAAATTGCTACATACAAAATAAATTATAACCAAAGAAAACTGTAACACTAAACTATGCTGCATTTTTCTAAACTAAATAATCTTTACAATTTCTGCATCCTATTTGTTTTTGTTTCGGCAGCCGAATTGTGGAGAGCCTGAAGGACGCGAAATATACTCTCGCTCGAAATTGATGTAAGCATGTTGTACGTGAAATGTACTCTCTCTCTCTCTCTCTCTCTCTCTCTCTCTCTCTCGAAAGTGACGTAAGCATGTTATACGCGCAATGTACTCTCTCTCTCTCTCTAGAAAGTGACGTAAGCATGTTATACGCGCAATGTACTCTCACTAGAAAGTTACGTAAGCAATTTGTACATGCATTGTACTCTCTCTAGAAAGATATGTAAGCATGTTGTACGCGAAATGTACTCTCTCTAGAAAGTGACGTAAGCATGTTGTACGCAAAATATACTCTCGCTCGAAAGTGATGTATGTTGTATACGAAATGTACTCTCTCTAGAAAGTGACATAAGCATGTTGTACACGCATTGTACTCTCTCTAGAAAGTGATGTAAGCATGTAGTACACGCAATGTACTGTCTCTAGAAAGTGACGTAAGCCTGTTGTACGCAAAATGTACTCTCTCTCTCTCTCTCTCTCTCTCTCTCTCTCTCTCTCTAGTGGTGTAAGCATGTTGTACAGGCAATGTACTCTCTCTAGAAAGTCATGTCTACGGACGTCTGTTGTACGCGAAATGTACTCTCTCTAAAAAGTGAAGTAAGCCTGTTGCGTGCGAAATGTACTCTCTCTAGAATGTGACGTAAGTTTGTTGTACACGAAATGTACTCTCTCTGGAAAGTGACGTACGCCTGTTGTACAGGACATGCACATTCGCTCGAAAGTGACATAAACAATGTACTCTCTCTCAAAAGTGGGATAATTTTACTTTTTATTACCATATTCATTATAACAATCTCCAACAAACTTAATGACGAAACACTTTATTGTCCCTCTACACGCCGCCTGTAAAATATTATTTTACCCGTTGTCTTCGTGCAGTCAGAAATATGAATGCGTTGGCTGTTGTGTCCGGCTCTGGGCTGAAGTAATCTTTTGTTGTGTGGACAGCGCTACGTTCAATTAATTAATTAACATTTCTGCAGTGCGAATAATGCAATGCGTGAAAACCCGCCTAGACCATGAATTCTTCACCAGGTTTCTTATTAAGTGCAGACACAATCTTTCATTCAGATGCAAAATCTGTGTCGTCGTCAGCGAACAGATGTAAGAGTGAATTATTTTCACCTCGATCACTGCCCTATGCCTGGAAACTTTTTATTATTACCTATTGCTGTGACCTTGACCGCTTCTAGAGTTCCAAAAAAAGTCATGTCTGCAGACGTAATGGGTACTGAAATTGGATGTCTATTTAGAAATATATTCCTATAAATTACTTGCTGAACAATTCATTCTTCTCTGGCATTAACAAGCAAAATCAAAGATTAAATTTTAGAAACATAATTTCACATTTCTTTTTATTTCTTTTTTAATAGAAAAGTGGTCAAGAGATTGGTGCATTTAGGAAGCTCCATCCTGAAATGGTTCTATTCGTAATTTTCCCAATCTCCTTAAATAAAAGTATCATTGAAGAAATACAATTTTGATAAATAGCGTGGGTAATAATTGATTCACATAGCTTCTCCAGCACTCCACTACAAAAAGTCAGCTATCGCATGGAACTCTTTCATCATGCAGTTAGGACAATACTAATGAAAATATACGCGAGCGCATAATGGGTACAAATGTTAATCGGTCACGGAGTCACGAGCTGCTCTTGTAAACAGAATACAACTTGAAACACTCCCTTACTAACCATAGCAAGCAACAGTTCCTGCTCAGTTTATAAAATAAAAATGTACTACTTTCTCCTTCCGATTATCTGGGTACTTTGGCGTTTCGGGCAAAATTTGAAAATATTGGCCTAAAAGTTATACAAAGAAAAGGTATGTAGGCAGTATTATCAAAAGCAAATACTTTGTCCAGTTTTCTGCTATTTCAAGTTGTTCCCTTAACTAGAGAGTGTGTCAAGATAGATAGATAGATAGATAGATAGATAGATAGATAGATAGATAGATAGATAGATAGATAGATAGATAGATAGATAGATAGATAGATAGATAGATAGACAATCAGACATATAGATAATGTGTGTATATGTGCGCACAGATTGGCTGCGAATAAAAACTGTTTAGGTCGTGTATGTTTGTTTGTATTATTAATAAATACAATGGTTGACTGATGACAAAAACTGGATGTTTTGTTTTGCATTTTCGTTGTTAGTTTCATACAGTAATAATTCATGCAAAGATACAACGTGCCTTTTATTCACAACTTAATAACTGATAAGATACATTGCGTGTTTGAAACAGATTTTTAAAAGCTCAAAACATAAGAAATGTCTGTTGAAAGGTACAGGTTTCAATTGCAAACTTGAATCAGAAAACAAATAGAACATCTAATATAATTCCATTTATTAATGTAAACAAACAGAACGTACATATCACAGTAAAATAATATTAATGCAATGTACCTGTATGCTTCTCTTAGCAAGCAGAATGGATGTATTGTTTCGTAAATGATATTAATGAACGTATATATATATAATTATGGGTGCATCTATGGATCTATCTCTCTATTTAATATATTTGTCTACTCACACGCACGCACACACACACATATATTTCTATCTACCTTCTTTCTGTAATCTGTATGTATGTCAATCACTCAATCTATCAACCTATATACAGTCTCTCATTCTAATTTTACATGCATGTGTCTATGTATTTACTTTTCTATCTATATGTCTGTGTATCTATCTTCTATCTATCTATCCATCCACCCATCTCTCTCTACATATCACAAAATTGCTTGTCTGCTAATAAACCCTTGTACCACCATTGCCTGTCCGGCCTCGCCATTAAACCAGAATCTTTGAAAGGCCAACATGTTTTGCTAGTGTTCATTGAATGACGTTCTTTTCTGTCTTGTTGCCAAAGGCAGACCAATCAATACATGAATACATCATTAGTAGTGTTAAAATGTATTTATTTATTTAAATATTTATTTATTTTGTGTGTACGTGTACGTAAAGATGCAGAATTGGATGTTTATGTGTTTATGATATTCACTGCTGAATGCAGTGTCCAACATCTCGTCCAATCACCTTTGACAGTTCGTGGCATTATATTAAATATGATTTATTTTCAGTCATTTAAATTTTGAGGGTGATGGGGGGGGGGATCGTGGGGGGGGGAGGGGTAAGTGTGCTTGTTGGAATTCTCCTTTTATGTAAGTAAAGTTCAACATAGTTTTTGTTTTCTCCTGAATATATGACGCGCGTCAATTGTAGTTAGTGCTAACCCATTTAAGAATTATTTTCTTGAGTAATGTTTCTTCTCCATTACTGCTGAGTTACTGTTTTTAACTTGTCTGTCTCGTTGCTAATTTTAACTTGTCTGTAGCTTTAGTGATTTTGACTTAATTATCGCGTTCTTTATGTTGATTTGAATGTCGCATTACTGACTGTGACTCGACTGTCTCTGTACTGACTTTGACTTGACCCTCGCGTTAATGAATTTGACTTGACTGTCTTGTTACTAAATTTGACTTGACTGTCTCGTTACTGACTTTGACTTGACTCTCGCGTTACTGAATTTGACTAGACTGTCTTGTTACTGACTTTGACTTAAATGTCGCGTTACTGACTTTGACTTAATGTCGCGTTACTGACTTTGACTTAAATGTCGCGTTACTGACTTTGACTTGACCTTCGCGTTACTGACTTTGACTTAACTGTCTCGTTACTGACTTTGACTTGACTATTGTGACCTCACGTTTTAGTAGTAAATGTGACATTTCAAACCCAACCCTTGCAGGAGATCTTAGACGTCATCGTAGATTATGAATATACTTGCTTTGAAATGCGTTTATAATTAGGAATAAATTACTGTTCTATTTTTATTTTTTTAAAAAAATAGCATCCGTTCTTGTTTGCTGGCTTCTTTCGAAAGAAATTATTTGAAAAGTTACACCACGCTGTTTCTCTTTTTAAATATTTCTAACATATATGTTGGATAGATTTTTTTTCATTTTCGTTTATCTTATTCTATGGCAATGCTATAAAGTTGTAATAGAAACAAGGTCATGTCAGCCATAACTAGCGCTAGGCCGCTTTTCTTGCAAAGCTTGCAACCCCCACCACCAAGTGGATTTTTTTGCTCAGAGGTGAATAACAGTTCCTGCATTGTCTGCAAATATGGATAGAATTGAGAAATGTTGCCGTCTGCAAGGCTTGTAAGAAAAAAGGATATAGTTAAAATGAATCCAAAACCGTAAACCACCACAACTAGTGACACAGCATATGTTTTGTGTTAAATTATTTTTTTTAATATTGAAATTTAATTTTATATTAGGATTCTGGATTTTAACAGAAGAAAATCCGATAGATCTGAAAAGATGCTTAAGAACAGCCGAAACATGAAATACTACAGGCAATTACCTTTCATGAAGACGATACCTATAACTTAAGAACGAATGTTATACATCGATGATCAATCAGTTTATTTATATGTTTTGTGTGGCTGCGTTTGTGAGAATTTCTAATCAAAGTGTGATAATCCTGCATTGTCCAGTGACAAAATGGTGACGTTTATTTATAGAAAAGTGACTACATCGTATCACATGAAGTTTTGTAGCATATATAACATGATACAAATCTCATTTTTGCCAAGCGTTAATGTTACTATTTTAATTCTGAATAAAAGTAAATGAGCATTCTAAGAAAGAAGTGACTTCTCATTTCATGCTTGAAATGACGCAAATACGCTAATTAGTTAGAGTAAGAGAAATACATACTTTATGATGCTTTATTAATGAAGTGTCTCACGTCTCCATTATTTATAACACACTAGTTGTTTCCTTGCATTATGAGTCTCTCTGTTGACCATTGGTGCTTAGCTTTTGGTTAGATCTTTTTTCACTAAATCAAAATTATTTGGCTTAATGTCACATTGATCTTTAAAGATATCAATGTAGGTGTCTTTATGAGTGACATTATGAAGAGGATATCTGTGCGCTGCCTGTGCGTGCGCGCGTGTGTGTGTGTGTGTTGGGGTTGGTGGTGATGGAGTGAATTAGTCTAATTGCTGACGTAATGAATCCTTACTCCGTTCAGACCAACTTTTGATGATAACAAAAACAAAGGGAAATAACCAAACGCCTTTCAATCTCGTCATTGTATAATAAACTCATTGAACGTAGAAGAAATGAGAGGGAAGAGAAAGAAGAAATGAGAGGGAAGAGAAAGAAGAAATGAGAGAGGGTAGAGAAAGAAGAAATGAAAAATTGAAGAGAAAAACGAAATGAGAGAGGGAAGAGATAGAAGAAAAGAGAAATTGAAGAGTAAAACGAATGAGAGAGGGAAGAGAAAGAAGAAATGAGAGAGGGAAGAGAAATACAAAATGAGGGAGGGAAGAAAAGGAACTAAAAAGAGAGGAATAGAAAAGAGAAATAAGAAAGTAGAGATGAGAGGGAAAGAAGAGAAACTAAGAGAAAGAGGGAAGGAAAGAAGGAAAAATGAGAAAGAAGAGGGAAGAGAAAGAAAGAAGGTGAAAATGTAGAGAAAGAACTAAAGAGGGGTGGAGGAAAGAAGGAAGAGAGAAAGGAAAGAGAGAGGGAAGAGAAATAAAGGAGTAGAGATGGCAGATGAAAGAAAGGAGAGAGAGAAGAGAAAGAAGGAACAAGAGAGTGGAGAAAGAAAGATGGAGAAGAAATAGAGGTAGAGAACAGATAAGAGGGGGAGGAGTAAATGATGAAAGCGAAAGTGACAGTGAAGAAGAGATAAAATGAAATAAAGGGACAGTGAAGAAGAGATAAAATGAAAGAAATGAGACAGTTTGGAAGAGAATTAGTTAAAATCGAAAATTGATTTTTTTTCCAAGTGGTCGATGATGTGTCCTTGCATGTCTGCATTCGTTTACACTAGAATTAAGAGGTGCGCGCGCATTACTGAAAAGTAAACCTCTCACGACACGAAAAGTTTGGGGGGTGGTATTTTTAAGGAGGTGAGGTGGGGGGTGGAGTTTCATTTTCATCACTGCATTATCCATCAGCCAGACAAAACAAAACAGAAACAGAATCACTAGACGTAAAGAAATCAATGAATTTTCGAACGGGAGGAAACCCCACCTCATAATAAATAACAACCTGACCTATCTCTTCATACGGATAAAGATTTTCAGTAAACAACAAGATGATGTGACAGATACACAAGGGGAGGGGGGTTGGGAGGAAGGGTTGGTGAAAAAAGAGGCATTTTTATTGGTAATTGATGCTTAATGAGTCTGGACAGAATCAGAATGCTTACATGTGTTTCCAGAAAAAGTCTGTTGTTGTATGTAGATTCTGGGGGTGTTTGTTTGAATGATGTTTTCCAAAACTTTTGTAATTACTTTTCATATTTTGTTTTACTTTTGTCTTTTGCTTCCAAAGTGAAATATGTCACCATTAATAATTTTCAGCATAATATTCGATTTTGAGAAAATAAAATTTACTAGAACACATATACACACAAATAACATCTACTTCAACACATATACACATTCGTACACGACATTTGCTTCAACACATACACATTCGTAAGTACACAAATAACGTTTACTTGAGCACTTTCAGCCACACCCAAATAAATTTTACTAGAACATTATAGACACCTATACACACATTTGTACACAAATAACACTTACAACAAAACATACACACATTTTCGTACTCACACTTTTACTTGAACACACATACACACATTCCTACACAAATAACATTTACTTGAACATATACACACTTATATACACATTAGTACACGAATAACATATACTTGTACACATCCACAAATGCACACATTCGCATGCATACACACATTGTGACAAATATTTCCACCCCTTCCTTTATTTGTCACTTTTCTTTTATATTTATTATCCATATCTTTATTTTTATTTATGAAATACATTTTCATGGCAATTGTGGAACACTTGCTCTTATTAACAATATCATATGGTATGTTTAAGTAGATGTCGTGCAGTGCAGGTTGAGTACACATGCAGAAAATGTAAAAAAAATAACAGGACCCTCCTAAAATGGATTATTAGACATTGCTTAGAATACTATTGAATTTGAGTGATTCCAGTATTCACTCCTAATGGAACTCAATGGCATAATTTCCTGTAAATCCATGAACCACCCCAAAAATCTGTTGTAGACAAATGGCTTTATTGCATGATGCAATGCATGACGCCTAAGACGTTAGCCAGTTACAGTTAGCCATTGGTTGCATTCTGGCCAACTATAATTAACCAGTGGTCATCTAATGGCCAGCTGTTGTTGACCAATGGGTATTAAGAGAGTACGGGGTGGGGGGGAACCTGTGTTGTAAGAATCTAACTGTTTGCAATCACTGACCAGGGAATCCCACTTGCAGTAAGACGTGTCTTGCACTCTCTGTCTGTCTGTACAGGAAGTTACATGGAAAGGTCTCATTCTGGCAATTTTCCTTAGGTACCTATGATACTCTGCACCTTCCTTTGGTATCCTTGGCATCTTTATGACTACCTTGGTGCACCTGTTTTCACCTGTAAACTGGACACAGCATGCCCAATTTTGTAAGCCTGTAAAGCCAGCAAGCAAGCATTGTTTGCAAGCCTGAAGGCCAGCCATGAAATTGTGACATCATCCACAGTGGAAAAGAGGGACACATTACATACAGGTCATGTTGACCCTTTCATGAAATTATTTGACTTCTTTCTATCTTGTGATGTGCCTTATTCTAGTCATCTCAATGAAATGAAGTCCATTCTCTCTCAACCAGTCAGTTAACTCACCATTAAGCTAATGGCCACCTTTCAAGACCAGACTTCTTTGCCACACCAAATTCAAAGTGATTAGACAATATATTTCTCTACAGCAAGTAAACTTTTAGATCTCAGCCTATTGGCTGGTTTCATTTGCGTAAATCGTAACCATTGGATAAATAAAACTACTCACCCAGTAGGAATTAGTTTGCATTACATCAGCAATTTCTAGCATATTCTCAACTTAGGTTGTTTACTTCTAAATCTGACACTTACAAAATTACCATCATAAAAGTGTCTACAGTTGGATTACTCTGACAATTTAACAATTCATATAAAAATTAAGTTTTAAAATAGAGAGAGGCAAATTTACTCCACCACAGTTGGTTTTAGAAAAATTTCCAGAATAGAACTTAACATTCAAAGAATACAAAAGAGAAATGCTGAGTTTTTTCCACATTTCTTTTGAAACATATATATGAAATAGTTTAGACAGTTTTCATCTAAGTCATGCAAAACCTTTGCCAAAGCTGCTGTCACAGTGAATTATTTGTTGACACATTGGTTGGAGTTAGTAGGAAAGCACTTGAACAAACAAGAAAAGTTTCTGTATATACTATATTTTTAAAATAAGTTTTGTTTTGGCAGGATTATTTACAGACTATAATTATTTGTAAATTTTATACTACTATTAAAGACCCTTGTAATTAAGTTTTTCTGCACATGTTAAGTTTGCAATAAAACTTTACTTATGTCACTAGCGTAAGCGTAACATCAATATTCAGCAATTGTGACCTAGAACACTAGTACAAAGAGTATTTGTCTTTGTCATTAGGCAATATCTATAAATATTTTTATTATAATTTCAACAAAGCACCGATAGAATTTGGAGTGTGGTAGTGATAATCAAGCCTGAAGTTATTTTGCAAAACAATTCCATTCACTTATAGAATAAGAATGGCAGTCTTGGTGACGTGTGAAATTAGCTGGCAGTCTTGATGACGTGTGAAATTAGCTGGCAGTCTTGATGACGTGTGAAATTAGCTGGCAGCCTTGATGACATGTGAAATTAGTGGCAGTCTTGATGACGTGTGAAATTAGCTGGCAGTCTTGATGACGTGTGAAATTAGCTGGCGGCCTTGATGACGTGTGAAATTAGCTGGCAGTCTTGATAACGTGTGAGATTAGCTGGCAGTCTTGATGACTACGAATATGTAACTATTGGTGTAGTCTTTATGACGTAGAAAGATCTGAATAGGTAGAATGACGTAAAAAGGAAGACAAATGTAACACATCAACACTTTTGACGTCAGAAACACTCCATATGCACAATCCCTCTTTATAATTTCCCAAATCAAATCAACAAACCAGACGACATGAAAATATCACAAATCAAAATAAATCCTTACGAAGTAGGGCTATCCATATGCACAAGGGCAGACTCAATGACAATAGAGAATCCCACCTTACTTAGTCAGTATTTCTGATTCTGGAATAGCCAAATGTACAAAAACGATGTTGACCTGTCTAGCCGTGCGACAGCATCAACCTTACCTTCCGATTGGGAAATCGATTGTAGTCCTGCAACTATAAAATAAAAATAAAAAACAAACATACAAACAAAAAACATAACAACTGATTATAGACGATACGAAACACACACAAAGACACAACTTCCGCAATTACAAGCACATCCAAATCACACACACACACACACACACACACACACACACACACACACCATTAAAGACTCCTAAAACAAAATCTGGAAGAAAAGATAAAAAAAAGAGCACGACAACACTCACCACACAAAACACTTATCAACAAAATTCACACAACCACAAACGCTCACTTTCATCAATCAACAAACTTACCCCATCTCCTACTACCCTGCCAACAGAACACAAACCCAAAGGCCTAAAGAAAGCCACTACTACGACTACTTAAAAAAAATTCCAACTCATCGGGAAATCGGCTGTAGCCCTGCAATTGTAAGAAAAAAGAAAGAAAAAACGAGGATGGACCAACAACATTCGCAACAATAGAAGAAACAGAAGCAAGCAGCAAAAATAAACAAAAATAAACAAAAAAGAAAGAAAAAACGAGGATGGACCAACAACATTCGCAACAATAGAAGAAACAGAAGCAAGCAGCAAAAATAAACAAAAATAAACAAAAAACTAAAGCAGCAGAACACGCCTCCAACTATCATCATTCCTGAATACAAGAGAAGGGAGGAATGTTTCCACAGGAATCATTCAAAACCTGAGAACATTAAGAAGATGAAAAGTTTTCATGCAATTTCTGTGGAGCAAAGAAGTGATCAGTACTACTACGACTAATGAAGACGTTGCTTGGAGTGGACTTTTGCTTTGATGACGTGTATTGCACTTCAAGAAACTAATTGTTACTACATACAGCGCACTATTACGGGAAAAAGTTTTGACGAAGTTGTTTGTAGTGGACTAGCTAGTTTTTTTTCTTTTGTTATTTTATAGCAAACTATTTTAGCTACAAGCTGCGTAATGCTGCAGACGTGAAGTTTGCTCTCCATTCTACTACATGGCATTCTTTTTTTTTTTAATTTGTTATTTTGCACACGATCCTTTTACTGCTTCACGACTAAGTAGATAAAAATAGCTGGTGGTTTTGTCACGTCTTGGGAATGAAGCAAAGAGTTCGTTTCCAAATTAATGAGCATCGGATGCCCGCGCGCTATCGGAAATGGCGACCAGCTGACGTAGCATAAACTCTCTGTAAAGGATTCTCGCACACTCTCACGCACGCTGATATGTTGATTAATTTTTATTTATGTGTCATTTACGGACTTTAATTATTCAGACAATTAAAGAGAAGATAATATTATAAGTTACGAACTAAAACAGTCAGTAAATAGATTGATAGATAATCAGGTAGACAGATAGATAGATAGATAGATAGATAGGTAGATCTGTAGGTAGGTAGACAGGCAGGCAGGCAGATTGACATGTAGATAGATAGATAGATAGATAGATAGATAGATAGATAGATAGATATGTAGGTAGGTAGGTAGGCAGGCAGGCAGACAAACAAACAGACATATAGATAGATAGATAGATAGATAGATAGATAGATAGATAGATAGATAGATAGATAGATAGATAGAAGATAGATTTACTATGTCGCAATGGTTATTATGACTGACTGTGAACAAGTTAATTTACTAGCGATGTAACATATTTATCAAAATACTTATTATTTCCGTCCTCGCATTATAGACGAAATGGTTAAGCAATTATTGGCTAAGTTTGTGTAGCTTTTAAGATTTCTAAATTTATGTGGAAATGCTTGCACCAGAGTTAGTGCAATTAAAATGAAATATTCATCTCAGAGCTTACAACGTAAGAAATTATTTAGAAATGCTGCGTCAAAGTTTAAGGCTAAAATTGAGTAAGAAAGTATGGTTGATAGAGAAGTCTTGTTTGGGTGACCAATGAGGCATCTGTAACGCCAAGTGAGGCAACATGAGAGCGAAACACGTTTGTAGGGATTCTTTGCTTTACGTGCGCGACAGAATACACGTCTCCTTTACGCGACAGAATACACATCTCCTTTACGCGACAGAATACACGTCTCCTTTACGCGACAGAATACACGTCTCCTTTACGCGACAGAATACACGTCTACTTTAAGCGACAGAATACACGTCTACTTTACGCGACAGAATACACGTCTACTTTAAGCGACAGAATACACGTCTACTTTACGCGACAGAATACACGTCTACTTTACGCGAAAGAAAATATCAGCACTGTACCAAAAGCTCATAGCTTTCCTTAAAGCTGTCCGTTGGTTGTTGTTGGTGGGATGTTGTTGATGTTACTGATGTTTGGTTGCTTTCTTAATTGTTCTTTGTCTTTATTTTTTTTTTCTTTTGTTGGGATGAGATGGTGAGATCGTTTGGTTTGTTTTACTTAACGTTTCACGTTTACTTCCAAATATTTGCTGAAATCGCATACAAAGATAACGACCCCCTTTGGCCACTTTCATGGCAGAGTACCTTGCTAAACATACGCATCCGGGTTTGCTTGCTTGCTTGCTTGATTTTGGCGAATATGAGCTGAACGACGAAGAGTGCGAGTTTACGTTATGGGAGAAAAATATATGTCTGAGTGTGTAGAGCGAAGGCTTTCAATTAAGACTTGTATTATAGGAGAGATACAGTGTGTAAAGCGAAGGCTTTCAATTAAGACTTATATTATGGGAGAGACACAGTGTGTAAAGCGAAGGCTTTCAATTAAGACTTGTATTATAGGAGAGATACAGTGTGTAAAGCGAAGGCTTTCAATTAAGACTTATATTATGGGAGAGACACATTGTGTAAAGCGAAGGCTTTCAATTAAGACTTATATTATGGGAGAGATACAGTGTGTAAAGCGAAGGCTTTCAATTAAGACTTATATTATGGGAGAGATACAGTGTGTAAAGCGAAGGCTTTCAATTAAGACTTATATTATGGGAGAGATATAGTGCTATGCATGGAAATGGTGGACAGAGAAGTTTTGAGTGGTGTTTTGGACGATTATCAAGGTGCACTTTTTCTCGGGCATCAACTGCCGATTCTTTAACACCAAACTAAGCCTGGTTAACGATCATCAGTAGGTCATTCCACCTTTCCGCCATAACTGGGGGTCAAAACCTCGGTTATTTGAACGAAAGACTATTGAATCTTATCTTCAGAGTTACAGTCTACTCATCGCAACCTGTGCCAACGGCTTCCTGCTACGCCATCCCGTCCGATGAATTAGACACTAAGTCCATCACAACGGCTAGGTCAGAGGTTAAGTGACTCCTAAGTTTCTCACCTCAGCCTAAGCTTCTGGGTGGGTTTCATGAAAGAGAAGTTAACATCATATCCATTTAGCTTATGCTTACTCCCCCCACCCACCCCCTCTACGAGGAACGAGCACTGGCCAGTTTTCCACATGAAAACATTGTTCAATATATGTTTCAGTGGTCCCACCGAATTTGATCACCAAAACCTGATGACGTTGCAAGATGGTGCGCACGCTTACGGACCAAATATGGAATCGATATAATATAGGAGTTAAACACTTCTTCCCTTTGATCGACTTCTTTCGTTGAATAGATTTAAGACCGCTGTTTCATACTTCCCTAATAATCGACTTTCGACGAGTAGACACACTTCGCTAATGATCAGCTTTTCAGTGAAATGACCTAAAACAATAGTAATTTGTTTTACTGTTTAAATCACTCCTGATCATACTTCTCCATAGTTGTCTGCTCTCAAAATCCCGCGCAGCAACGTGACGCCTTTTAGCTACAAACTGATACGAGACTTAGCCCAACCAAAGACCTCTGACCCCCACTTAGATTTGGACGTGGTTCTTTCCTCGAGTGACTTGATTTTTTTTTATTTTAAAAGGGTGGGGTACAGGAAGGCCCTCACCCTTCCAAACCTGTTGACCAAAATCCTGGTTCAGCAATGCCAATATGTTGGAGGTTCGAACGCAGCCCCAAACTTCTTAAAGAGTGAGAGAGTGTGAGAGATGGTGAGAGAGAGTGAGAGAGTGTGGGAGAGAGTGAGAGAGAGTGAGTGAGAGAGAGTGAGAGAGAGAAATTTCCAAATTTGACGCGTTTTCCTTCGATATTTCCTCCGTGCGTGTCGCAGCAGAGACAAGAGTAAGGGAGAGCACTCCAATGGGTATCGCCACAGCGACTAAATAGGCCTAATGCCAGTAAGAGACAAGGAACTTGGAGTTGTTAGAAAACGAGTGTGAGGTATCTGTGACCTCGATCTAGCTGTTTGTCGATTCAAGCACGATATATACCTTAGCGGCCAACCATATACTTTTTGTCCACGAGATTAGGTTACCTGATAAGAAAATCAGGAGTGCAATTCATTTAAGATTGTAGGAGCTATCAAAATATTTATTCAAGAAAGAGCAAAGAGAAGTATGTTATATAATGGCTTGATTATCAATGAAATTGGTAAATACAAATACTGAATTTGGAAGACCAGCTTCATAAAATAGGAGGAATAGCTTGACGTGTGCGTGCTACTTCAATAATACAAACTTGCGCGCGCGCACGCACACTATATGCACACGTATATATGCGCGTGCACACTTGTATCATATATACAAGAACGTATCACTATCGTATACACTAAAATACACATCACATGTCTGTACATCCGCGCTAGCATATACAGCAAAAAACATCAGTTATACATACATACGCGAAATTACTGCCGTACATTTATGCCGACGTTTACACAAACGTACATGCACACACGATATTACAAACGCAACATTTACATGCACACGTCAGTCAGCACGACGTCACACAAACTTACGCATAAGCATAAACGTCAACAGCACACGCCCCCCCCCCCCGCCCACCACACACACATGACGTTATACACACATCGAATGCACATTTTTGCGAACATGCACGAAAACATCCTACAGAAAACAATAACACACACACACACACACACACACACACACACACACACACACACACACACACACACACACACACACACACACACACACACACTCCCACACACATATACAACCCTTTTACGATAACTTATTTTTATATGCAGTTTCGCTTCGTGTATCCTGGTTTGCTTTTTTGTGCTAATGAGACTGTCCTTGCAAGAGAATTCTCAAACAGATTTGTCCTTATCTAGCACAGTATTAAATGAACTAAACTGGAGCTGAGGAATCAGTTTGGATAAGAAATAATATCCACCCCGTGTTTACTAGGATTAAAGCAGCACAAACTCTGAGCTCTTCCAAAAAAAACCAAAATAAAACTCAACTGGAATAAATTCTTGGTAGGGCTATACAATCGTTATGATACGCTACTCGTTAGCTCTCTTTTTGTTGAGTATCGTCCCCAGGCAGTTTGGCTTTTAATTACAACTTTGAATCTTTCTCAGACATTCTGCCCTTTAATTACGACTCAAACCCGTCCTCAGACATTCTGCCCTTTATTTACGACTCATGCCCATCCTCAGACATTCTGCCCTTTAATTACGACTCAAACCCGTCCTCAGACATTCTGCCCTTTAATTACGACTCAATCCAGTCCTCTTCTAGCTTAAATTTACAGTTGTGACGCACTGCCATCTTCAGTCAAATGACGTACTGACTAGGTCAAAGGCATTCTCATTACTGATGAACGACGCATCGTCTGGAGCACAGTAATGTAACGTGACTTGCTCACGTCACTGGACACTCTTGCGGTAGTTTGTGAAGCGACTATTCGATCAACTTTCAGCCGTTTCTCTTGTGCCTTGTAATAGTATATAAATATACAAGTATTCACATGAAATAAGTGTTCGTCTCTCTTCAGTATTAACATATCTCTTCATTATTAACATAAAATACGTGTTCGTCTCTCTTCATTATTAACATAAAATACGTGTTCGTCTCTCTTCATTATTAACATAAAATACGTGTTCGTCTCTCTTCATTATTAACATAAAATACGTGTTCGTCTCTCTTCGGTATTAACATAAAATACGTGTTCATCTATCTTCAGTATTAATATAAAATAAGTGTTCGTCTCTCTTCAGTATTAACATATCTCTTCATTATTAACATAAAATACGTGTTCGTCTATCTTCTGTATTAATGTACAATAAATGTTTCGTCTAATTTCAATATTAATCTAAAATAAGTGTTCGACTATCATCAATATTAATATAACATAAGTGTTTGTCTATCTTCAATATTAATAATAAGTGTTTCGACTATCTTCTGTATTAATGTACAATAAGTGTTTCGTCTAATTTCAATATTAATCTAAAATAAGTGTTCGTCTATCTTCAATCATTTCTTTCATATATAATTTTTGTCGTGTGATAACTAGGATGACTTGTAACTATACGATAAATTCTCATTATTGAACGTGGTTACCTTAATACAACTGCAAACAACGGTGAAAATATTGGCTGTTACTGATATGTTTTGTTGACAATGGTCTTAGATACTATGATATAATAATTGGCTCTCTCACCTCCCCGCCTCCACACGCACTAATTACACCGCGATACTCACCACAATACAGGTCCATCTAACCTGCACCCATCGAATACTTTTATAAGACTGTGCCTTATAACATTTATATGTTATATAAATATCTTTTTCAAAGCTTGTGTCGTAAGATGGTTCTGTATGGGTCACAAATAGGTACATGGGGTCACAGACGGACAGATGGTCAAAACAGGGTAGGTGGTCACAGACGGGTAGATGATCTCAAGCAGATAGATGGTCACAAACAGCTAGAAGATCATAAACAGGTAAATGGTCAAAATAGATAGTCACAAACACATAATGATAACAGCAAGTAGAATGTCACAGATAATGATAACAACAGGTAGATGATCACATCAGGTGGATGGTCACAAACAGGTAGAAGATCGTAAACAGGTAAATGGTCAAAATAGATAGTCACAAACAGATAATGATAACATCAGGTAGAATGTCACAAACAGATAATGATAACAACAGGTAGATGATCACATCAGGAAGGTGGTCACAAACAGGTAGAAGATCATGAACAGGTAGAATGTCACAAACAGGTATATGATCACAACAGGTAGATGGCTACAAATAGGTAGAGAGTCACAAACAGATGGATGATCACATCAGGTAGAATTTCACAAACAGTAGATGATCGTATCAGGTAGATGGTCAAAATAGATAGATAGTCACAAACAGATAGATGATGGCATCGGGTAGATGGTCACAAACAGGTAGATGATCACATCAGGTATGTGGTCACAAATAAGTAGATAGTCACAAACAGGTAGATGACATTATCAGGCAGATGGCCTCAAACAGGTAGAAGATCATAAACAGTTAGATGATCACAACAGGCAGACGATCATATCAGGTAAATAGTCACAAACAGCTAGATAGTCACAAACAGACAGATGATCTTATCAGGTAGATGATCACAAACAGCTAGATAGTCACAAACAGATAAATGATCTTATCAGATATATGGTCACAAATAAGTAGATCATAAACAGGTAGATGGTCAAAATCGATAGAAAGTCACAAACAGGTAGATGGTCACAAATAAGTAAATAATCACAAATAGGTAAAAGAACAGAATGTGGCTTTTGACATAACAACTCACGTTCCCTTGCTACTCGCTTTAGAATACAATTGTTTTGTTTGATTAGCTGACTTGAGTGCTTGATTGGTTGTTTGCTTGTTTGATTAATTATTTAATATTTCTTTTGGGACTGGAAATTTTAATGTTCATTTGAATTTTTTTGCTTGAATGAGTGATTGTTTGTTCAACTGTTTGCTTAATTGATGGTTTCTTTATTTGATTATTTGTTGGTTTGATTTGTGCTTGTTATTTGATAGCTTCTTTGTTTGATTTGTGCTTGTTATTTGATAGCTTCTTTGTTTGATTGATTGATTTTAAATTTCGATTTATTAGATTTTTCTTTCTTTGCAATATTTCTGTTTCTTTCTCAATAAAAGTGCTACTCTCTTCCTTTCGTAAGATCAGCGAACATATTTATTTTTACTTTAAAAATACTATATATTACTTTTTCTTTAGTATAGGATACCGAGAACTCTATGGCAGAGTATCGACAGTCTCGCCTGTCTCTGCCTCTGTTGACTAAAAAGAAAACAAAACAAAACAAAAGAAATCAAAAGAAAAGAAAAGAAAAGAAAGAAAGAAAAGAAAAGAAAAGAAAAGAAAAGGAAAGGAAAGGAAAGAAAAGGAAAGATAATAAAAGGAAAGGACAGGAAAGAACAGGAAAGAACTGGAAAGAAATTAAAAGAAAAGAAAAGATAGGAAAGGAAAAGGAAGAAAGGAAGGGAAAGGAAAGAAAAGAAAAGGATAGGAAAAAAGAAATTTAAAAAGAAAGGAAAGGAAAGGAAAGGAAGGGAAAGGAAAAGGAAAGAAAAGAAAAGAAAAAGGAAAGGAATGGAAAGAAAAGAAAAGAAAAAGAAATTAATAAAGAATACAAGAAGAAAAATGAATGATTATAATCATTTTTATAATTTTCATAATTATGAAAGGAAAGGAGAGAAGAGAAAAGGTTCACTCCGGGTACCATTAGCGTGATTACTGAATTTCAGGGGTCAAGGTCAAAGTATGTGCTTCGGTTGTGTGCATGTGCGTGCTTGTTTATTTGAATGAGAGTGTGTACGTAAGTGTGTGTGCGCGCGCCGTAATTCCGAACTTTGAGTTTAAAGCTGGCTGAATCGAGAGTGGCAATAGTGAAATGTACAAGCCAATTAAAGTAATTATTTCTTTCAGATTAAAAGCGTTAAAAGCACATTTTTTTATGTCTCATTGGACTGCATTCAAACATTCTAGCTATGTTTTGCCTAGGATTCACTTCGCTTAAAAGATTAAAATGTTTATTCTTGAATCTTTTCCCGCATTTCTATTGCAAAAAAACTATTCTAACTCATTTTTTTTTTAAATCTTTCAGTAAATGACAGACAGGCGCCGCCTACATTTTATTTTAAAAGGAAAAGACAATCGCAAGAGTGTTACGTCTTTATAATTCTGTTTTCCTCGAAATGTCTGTAAGCGAGATGTGGTATCTTTAAGTTAGTTTATGTTTGTAAGGGAGATGTGGTATATTTAAGTTAGTTTAGAATAAAAGCCTACAAATTGTATTTCACATTTATCATTTTATTTAATTTTGTCCTTGCAGGATCCTTTTAATTTAAAATATAAACTTCAAATAGTTTTAATAAATATTTATTTGTTCAATCAAACTAATTTTAGAAAAGTCAAGCAAATCATTAACATACAATTCTGATTCAGTGTTGGCATGTGTATGTACATTTGTGAGGGTGTTTGTGTGTTTATGCGTGCGTTTGTGTGTGTGTGTGTGTGTGTGTGTGTGTGTGTGTGTGTGTGTGTGTGTGTGTGTGTGTGTGTGTGTGTGACGTTTTTCTGAGAGTTGGGCAAGATGTTTATTCTCCACTACCCTGGCCTGCCCGTAACCTTAGGCTAATCCCCAAAACACACCTGACTGGACACACGTTAGAAAGATGGATGATAGATAATGATAAATAGAAGAGTGATAGTTCTAGAGGACAGCTCGAGCCCCATGATACATACAGGCAGGATAGTAAGTAAATACAGATGACAGACTACAGTATATAACATTTGGAGTAACGCTAACACGACTGGTCTATGTATCAACAATAAGAAATAGCATGAGACAGCACAACTATAACGAATAGTTCAACAGTTACAATTAGAGTGTATACATAAATTATAGTGCCTAATCATGACCATGTGATGGCGTAAGAGAATGTCTGGTCAAGTCCTATGGTACTGTAGTTATTTGGTTCGTTCTTATGAGCGAACTACTATACATTGGTTTATAAAAGAACACTGAGCATTTCTGAGTGAACTCTAAAAGTACAAAATGTTTGTCTACAACATGTCTGAATCTGTTCAGCTTGTTGGTTTTATAGTTACTTAGCTTGGTTGCTTGATGTGATGTCTGGGGTCCCAATGTATATATACATATATGGTCACACACAAAGTCCGTGGAACTGTCTCTGGCCCATGGGTCGTTCCATATTCTGCTGTTGTTTTGTGGCTCAGCGTTCGTCAAAACCACATCCAGAATAAAAGTGACATCCAAGATAGAGTGTCGATCGTCGGCAGTAATATATACAGAGGATGATTTCATTCTGTGTTGAGAAACAGCGGTAAGATTAACAATAGGATTATATTATGTTTTGATAAGGTTAGCAGTAGGATTATATTATGGATAAGGTTAGCAGTAGGATTATATTATGCTTTGATAAGGTTAGCAGTAGGATTATATTATGCTTTGATAAAGTTAGCAGTAGAATTATATTATGCTTTGATAAGGTTAGCAGTATGATTAGGCTTTATTAAGGTTAGCAGTATGATTAGGCTTTGTTAACACCGGGAGCCACAATATATGTTGCCTCAATGGTCAGCTGCAATTTACAGGTGCGTTTCTGGTACATTCATTCACGTGGCAGAGCTATGCTTTGATTGGTTGGTTTAGTGAGTTGTCTGGAAAGTTCAGATATGTTTCTAGCTGGGGACAAGGGTCAGCCTTTCTAGAAGGTAAGTTTACATGTAGTCTATTTTTAGAGGAGGGATGGGTGTGGGCTACACAAGCCATTACGTGACAATGTGCTTTTATATGTGTGTATGCGAATGCATACGAATGTTTGTGTATCATGACATGTGATTGTATGTTTGTGTATTACTGTGTGTGCATGTGTTTGTGCGTGCACGAGCGTGTATGTGTGTTTGTGCATAAATCTGTGTGGTGTGTTTGTATGCATGTGTGCGTGTATAACAGAAAAAACGTACCTAAGTTGCAGCAGACGTATGCAAGACGGAACTTAAGGAGCATTTTGTGCTTGTTACAAGTCTTTCATTATTTATCTACAACAACACTATTTCAAAAATTTGTTGCACATGTTAATTTTAGTATTTTTCTTTCTTTATCTACTACAACGCTATTTTAAAATTTGTTGCACATGTTAATTTCAGTATTTCCTTCTTATTAGAAATCCAACAAGCTGACATCACATTATATTTATTTTTTTCAAACTAAAAATGCTTAAATTAACTTTTTAATGTTTTGCTTATCTGCCTTAAACCTGCGCCATTTAATGATCTCTTTAAGCACGAACCATTATAATGTGTGCAAATCATGTGCTAAGACGTGCTACTCGAATATTTAGGTTACCATGGAGATCAAACACATGGAATCGCAATCGCAGACACCATTAAGGCAATGTTCAAATTCTTTCTGTTAATTTTTCAACAATTTTCTTAAATACACTTCCTCATAGTCCTATGTTCTCCTTTCATGCATTTTTGCATTTGTTCGTTCGCTCTGTCCCCTTTCCTGCCCTCATATGTCGCCTACTGCGCCATTTAAAAACTCAAGCAGTGCTAATGGTCTGATTTGTAGCACGCTGGAAGGACATGTTCAATACATAGTGTGCGTCGGCAGTCTTAAAGACCCCATTACCTTTGACAGAATGCGTCTTCAGATTTTCAGCCAATCAGTTGATCTCTCTTGCTTCATTGTATAGTTCGCATGTCAATTGGGGGATTTGTTCAGCTACTGGCCAGGTCGTCACGCGAGAATTCCTTTTCAAATTGACAGTATGCTGTTCATGTCAGTGATTACTCTGGCGTCATAATTACTTTTAGCAAATCAACGTTTTCTTTCTTAAAAACAAAAAGTGAGCAAATAACATGAAGAGAAAGATTAATGCAATTTTGATTTTATTTAATCCAATAGATAACTCTTGCATTTTTTTTTAAAATTAGCCTTCGAGAAAGTAGTGATTTTTATGGAAAGTTTTATGCCAGGTATACTGCGGTCACGGTTCGTGTCTCCGCTAATGAGATTGGAAGGTATGAATTTTTGAACAGTTTCACCCAGCATCCCTACTGCTGTTTTCATTATATCTTTATCTAAACAGGTGCAGCTGTTCTGTTCACCTTAGAAGATATATCTGTTTATTTAAACTGGTATTCACTTCAATAGGTGTCTGCTCCTCTCTCCTATCTGTGCACATTTCAGCAAGTGTGCCTGTACTGCTCTCAACAGGTATACCTGTTCACCTCCCAACAGGCGTATCTGTTTACATTAACAAGTGAAGCTGTTCCCCTCAACAGGTGTAATCTGTTCCCCTCTCAACAGGTGTGTCTGTTCCCCACTCAAAAGGTGTATTTGCTCAGCTCTCAATGGGTGTATCTGTTTACCTCAACATGTGTGTCTGTTCATTCAAAACTGTGCATCTGTTCACCACAACAGGTGTATTTGTTCATTTCAACAGGTATAGCTGCTTACCTCAACAGGTGTATTCCGTACGTTTTGTCCACTGGTTGCCTCAAGCAATTTCAATCTCTGTATTCTCAACGTTGCTTCTAGACACATTCATTTCCTAAGTGAATGATGTTTCGTGGCCTTTTTCCCTCTTTGTAGTTTTTAATATTTTGTTTCTTGTTGTTGCTGAAATTATTCTGGACAAAAATATACTTTGAATGATCAAAATTGTGCGGACCAAATCAATTATACACTCATTACGTCGACTGTGCAAATATTCATTACAACAAATCTACACTCATTACGTCCACTGTGCAAATATTCATCACACCAAATCTACACTCATTACGTCGACTGTGCAAATATTCATCACAACAAATCTATATTCATTACGTCCACTGTGCAAATATTCATCACAACAAATCTACACTCATTACGTCGACTGTGCAAATATTCATCACAACAAATCTACACTCATTATGTCAACTGTGCAAATATTCATCACGACAAATCTACACTCATTACGTCTACTGTGCAAATAATCATCACGACAAATCTACAATCTTTACGTTCACTGCACCTATAGTCATTACGACAAATCAGCTTTGCATAGGTTTTTTATTATGGTCGCTTACACCACAAAGTGATCTTTATTACATACTGATAGACGTAAACCTGTGTCTGAATTTTGTTGGAAATCAACTCACCAAATTTCTTTTGTCTAAACTTTGTTGAAAATCAACTACCAAATTATTTTGTCTAAATTTTGTTGAAAATCAACTCACCAGATTACCTTTAGTGTCTAAAGTTTGTTGGAAATCAACTCCCCAAATTTCTTTTTTCTAATTTTTGTTTGAAATCAACTTACCAAATTTTCCTTGTACATTTTCTTTTACATCAACTAACCAAACTATCTTTGTCTAGTTTCTGATAGATGTCACCTCACCTAATTACTGTGTCTAGTTTTTTTTTTTATAGTCGTCATCCCAGTAAAATCATTCAACCCATTACTGTGCTTGTTTCCGATAGACATCACCTCACACCATTAATGTTATCTGCTGCTGATAGACTTCATGTCAATGAGTCATCTCACCCCATTACAGGTCGAGCTGCTGACAGACGTCATCTCATTGAGTCATCTCACCCCATTACAGGTCGAGTTGCTGATAGACGTCATCTAAGCGAGTTGCCGTCCTATCACTGATTCAAACGTTTGTTGTACATTATATTTAACCGTTAACTGATTCATTGAATATCTCTTTTATTACTAAAGTCAGAGTACCTTTCTTGTGTTTTCACTGAACAACTTTTTTAATACGTTGCCTGTGCTCAGTCTGGTTAATAATATTCTTTTCATGTAATGTGCCATTCCCAATTTTAGTTTTAATTTCATCGCAACTAATATACCTTAGTAAAGTTTTATCCAATTCTCGGTCAAATCAAGATATCGTGTAACAGGTTTCTGTCGAATATCTATCACAACAATTTCCAATGCTGCATGAGGTTACTCGCACAATGTCGATATTATGTAACATGAGGTTACTCGCACAATGTCGATAATATGTAACATGAGGTTACTCGCACAATGTCGATAATATGTAACATGAGGTTACCTCGCACAATATTGTTACTCAACATATCACTCTTCCTATGAGTTATCTGCAGGTCTCTCACATTACTCATCCAGTGAAAGTATTACTCAGTTATACAAGCCCTATAAATATTACAATAAGTAAAAAGACACGCATGCAAAAACAGTCTATATTACAAATGAACCGGTCTATTCTTGTTTGCAGTGGATGCTCGAAAAGTGACCAGTAATAAAAGTCGAGGAAAAGAAGGGGGGGATTGTTATTTTAGTGAAAAAATATTAGAAATAACCTTCCCGTGAAATGTAAATATGATTAAAATGAATACTTGTCGAATGTATAAGTACCAGGGACACTTCGAATGAGACAATCCAATAAACATCCAAAACATCCCTGGAATATCTAAAGCCGTGGCATCGACCACCTAAGCTCGCATTGACGCCCATATTTACGCGTTTTAATTCTCCACACTCACTTGTGTAAATACATTATTCAACGCTTACATTACCTGGTAATGACGTCATGGTTCTAAAGAGACGTGCCTGGAAGATTCTGGAGTTAAACACAGTCGTTCGAGGAGCAGTTATTCCTGGTGCTTTAACTGTGAGTTTAGCTATACGTTTGTTGACAAACAAGCTAATTTAAGTCAAAATCTGCTAGATCTGCTATTATTTTCTAAGGGCCGTCACAGGGACAAAAATAAAGTAGGGGGGTGGGGGGGGGAGGAGATTGGAGGGAGAAGAATAGGAAACAATGATTTAGAAAGGTTAATGGTGCTCATGTAATTCTGCAGACTCGAGAATTTTCAATGCAAATAATCATTCCAGATACAAGTAGATACATAATGATAGAGTTTTATAACATTTTTTTTTAAATGTTGTTGTTCCACTCACACTCATAAAAACATTCTTACACAGAATACACTGCAAATGAAAACCATTTCTAAAATGTGCTGGTTCGTTAATGTGAGCTAACAAAAGAACAATAGAAATGTGCCTGCGTGTGTTTGTTCTTAAAAGGTGACTGGACTGCCCTCGTTAATTGTTATCTCGGAAATCTTTTATACAAGAAACAACGATTTCTTTGCGCGCACAATTGCTTTTTCTTGTAACAGAAACAGAAGATCTGTTATCTCCCTTATCTTATGGAACGGAGTAAAAAGACTTGTGCTAAGGAATTGTTTGCCTGAAAAGGAAGTACAAGTTGTCGCATGTTGCGGTGACGAAGTATAGGTTTTGTGTGTGAGGTTGGTTTGCTTATCCCCCCCTCGCAAACACACACACACACACACACACACACACACACACACACACACACACACACACACATACACACACAATCACACACACATACACACACACACACACACACAAACACACACACACACACACACTACACACACACATTTTAAAACGATGTTGATTCTTTCTTTAAATTTACTTATATATTTTCTCCTACGTTTGACTATTAAACTGAGACATGCATCTATGATAATCGAAAACTTAAACTATTCTAATCGCATGGATATTATGTAAAACTATATTGATTTTAAAATTGAAGTAACTGCTTCGTAAATTAATAGTTATGTTTTCTCATGCATGAATGTTAGACTGCAATCCTAGACACCTGTCTGCATGATAGACTGCATTCCTAGACACCTGTCTGCATGCTAGACAATCTAGACAATCTAGACACCTGTCTGCATGTTAGACTGCAATCCTAGACAATTGTCTGCATGCTAGACTGCAATCCTAGACACCCGTCTGCATGCTAGACTGCAATCCTAGACACCCGTCTGCATGCTAGACTGCAATCCCAGACACCTGTCTGCATGCTGCCGACTAGCATGTTAGACTGCAATCCTAGAACCTGTCTGCATACTACCGACTAGGTGCAACCACCAGCTTCAGATCTTTCATGATTATTTTTGGCACGCATTGTTGAATACAATACCATTTTACTCAATTCTGTCCTCACTTCCGTCCTTACCTCCACCCTCACTCTTGTCCTTACCTTTATCCTCACTCCTATCCTTACCTTCATTCTCACTCCTGTCCTTACATTCATCTTCACTCCCGTCCTTACCTTCACCCTCACTCCCGTCCTTATCTTCTTCCTCGCTTCCGTCTTTACCTTCATCCTCACTTCGCTCTTACCTTCATCCTCATTTCGCTCTTACCTTCATCCTCACTTCTGTCCTTCCTTTATATCCATTTGTCCATTCCAATCATTTCCACTTTAAAATTAACACGTACATCGCCTTCATTAAGATATGGGCCTTTATCTTTTTTCCACAATCAACGATGTTCAATTCTCACTCAAACCTCATTCATCCCTGTGACAGATTTTTCTGCTGGCACCAATCACTTCATGGCTTTCAAAACACTCTATTTAAAAGAGACGTTCATCTTATATTGTTCAAATTATAGTTTCTGTTATAATGAACTAAATAAGGATAATGGTTAAGGAGGTGGTGCTGCTGCTGTACTGATGTGATGGAAATGATGATAGTGATGATGGTGGTGGTGGTGGTGATGATAATGGTTATGCTGATGGTGGCACTAATGTTGATGATGATGAAGGTGATGATGATGACGATTTTGTAGATATGGTGGTTGTGGTTTTGGTAATGATGATGGTTAAGAGAAGGAGGTTGATGATGGTGGTGGTGAGGGTGAGGGTGAGGCTGGTGGTAGTAGTTGTGGTGATGACGATGGTAGTGTTCATGATGGTGATGATGATGATGGTTGTGGTGGTGGTGGTGATGTGTTGTTGATGATGATGATGATGATGATTTTGGTAGAGATGACGATGATGTTCTGGCGGTGGTTATGATGATGATGATGATAGTAATGATTGTGGTGGTGTTGACGACGATGATGATGGTGACGATGATGACGATGACGATGATTGTTTATCAAATTGTGCTCTGGTGTTGTTTTCATTTTCATGAAGGAATGGTTATGTGCGTTTCACTAAAACTTAAAATTCGCGACACGCTCAAACTATCCCTTAACCAATTTTGTCAGTTCTATTCTAGCGCTCCATCCACTCACTAATTGCATCAGCAGCGTTGTTTTCCAAATGAGAGACATTGATTCACCTGACTAACGCTGAATGTCAAATAGAATTGTCACGTTGTTTCTGCAGTAGAACGTCATTGATTCGAATACATAAGGCATGTCAATTAACATTATGCTTGGCTGTGATAATGGTGCCGTAGTTTGTGTTTGAAATTATAATTATATTATTCAAGAGGAAGAAATGCAGTTTTCCTGTGATGAAACAATGTTACCCTAAAGAGTAACACTTTGTAACCCCTTTTCCTTTATCAAAAATGTCCGTTCACGTGCGATGTGATAAAGTGTTTGAAGAATTTAATATGATGATCTTTATTGTCACTAATGACAAACATATTTTTGTGACCTCAAAGGGCTGGAAACATGAAGGATACATAGGCGCACTGGTGTGCAAACATGCATACCGACAGACGTGCACCGACACAATCATCCCAAAATACTTTCAGCCAGACATACACAGACATACACATATACATACACATGCACACACTCTTACCTTCCAGCATTTGTTTAAAGACCCTGTCTCAGCATGAGGATTTAAAGATTGTTTTAATGTTACACCTGTGCTGATGACAGACTGGTTGCCAGACTCACCCTTCAGTCTCCTCAAATTAATTCTCTCGGTTTAGATATTAATTATAGTAACAGACGAATCTGTGTAATAGTGCGTGAATGAGCATGCTATTTTAATAACGATTAATTATGCACATAAAATCACTTATACCGTCTCTGCCACCAGCACAATTCCTTTTGGTCTTTCTCTTGCTAATAATTACTCAATTTCCGATATTATGATAACAAAAATATAAAATTTTAACATTTAACTAACTAGTGAATCCATAAATAAATCCATATAAATAAAAAGGTCATTCAGACCACATATTCTGTCTTTGAATGTTATACGGTTCATAACATGAAATCTTCTCTCAGAGTCTGTCAGCTGCCCACTTATCTGTATAATCAGTTAATGGAAAGGTATTTCGGAAACTCACACATCAACAGTCCATCGTTGAATACTTTGGCTGACTTTGGACCTCACTCAGCTTCTCACTTGAATAGTGCACCTCGGCATTAGGTTCTTAGCTCAATAGCCATAGAACTCGGCATCAAGTGAAATGCCAAACTGAAATGCCAACTGGAACCCACTCTGAAACAATAGTAATTATTTTCCATGAGCAATGAACCTACAATTCGCTGATCCATACATAGTGGCAACAGACAATAGGTGTCCTATTACAATTTGACCTCACTAGGAATGGTCTAAACCACACACATGCATGTTATAATTAAAAAGGAATATGTCACGCACATGTGGGTTACGATTATTACATCAAACAAAATGTTTCAAAAGTTCACAGCCATTTTACAATCGTCAAATTAATATTTACTTCAGTAGAGATAAAATAGCACCTCACAATATCAATATACATCTCAGTGAACTATTACAATTACAGAACACGTGTTAACATAGCTTCAGTCTATTCTCTGGCCACAACATCAGGAGGAAACAGCAACAATTCATATCAATCACAATAAGAAAATACAAGATCACACTACAACATTCTTAATAAAATAAAGTTCATAAGTATTAAGAAATTGATGTGTTACATTGTCTGAATATTCGGCAAGTTTATTTTCAATTCACATAAATAAATGCAGTCTCGGTACGTTAAGCAAGGTTTTCATCATGAACGAATTCCCAATTTGAGTTTCATGCTATTTGTGTAAATCTATGAATTGGTGGCAGGAAAACTCCATTAACCAAAGTTACCAAGCGTCTGGTTTGAACAACAATCCCCCCTCCCTACAATTGCTCGAGTGTAGTTCGTAATCTGCTTATAGTGACCAATAGTCCTTTTAACATGCCTGCAACCTTCTAAAAGTCAGTAATCTGCTTATAGTGACCAATAGTCCTTTTAACATGCCTGCAACCTTCTAAAAGTCAGTAATCTGCTTATAGTGACCAATAGTCCTTTTAACATGCCTGCAACCTTCTAAAAGTCAGTAATCTGCTTATTGTGCGATGTGCGGCATTACATCACCAAGTCACGATCACTAGCATAAAGACGTATAACAAAAAAAAATGAAAACATCAAAGAGCTTAATAAATGATTGAAGATAAAATTTTAGTTAGAAAGAGGCACAGTTTGCCCCTGACTCCATCACACACACACACACACACACACACACACACACACACACACACACACACACACACACACACACACATATTATATATAATCAAATACACACATACACCATAAACATATACACTCATATGTATATATCTCTATATTCACACACACACGCACATACCCCGTAAGCAAACACACACATTTGTACATTTTCACACACACACACACACACACACACACACACACACACACACACACACACCATAAACATATATGAACTGTCACTGACGACAAATAAAGTAAAACATAGGAGAGAAACAAAAATATAAAACTGAATTCAAATATTTTACTCTGCTTTTTATTGTTACTTAAAAGATCCTGTTGCCAGTCGTACTCCAAATATGCGAATGTCAGTCATTAAAACGAGTTTAGTCTATGTTTATTAGCGGATCCGTGAATTTAGAAACGCAAATATTGATTCTCTCCATGCAAATATTATGCTGTCTTTGTAGGATTTTAATACTGACGTCAATAAATATTATTCGGTCTTTATAGAATTTTAATACTGACGTCAATAAATAGTATACTGTCTTTGTAGAATTTTAATACTGACGTCAATAAATAGTATACTGTCTTTGTAGAATTTTAATACTGACGTCAATAAATAGTATACTGTCTTTGTAGAATTTTAATACTGACGTCAATAAATAGTATACTGTCTTTGTAGAATTTTAATACTGACGTCAATAAATAGTATACTGTCTTTGTAGAATTTTAATACTGACGTCAATAAATATTATTGGGTTTAAGAGGAATAAGGATGGGAGGAGTTGTTTATGTACTATGACGTAATGTTTTCTTAGGCTCGAAATGTGTACGGTAATGTACACGACTAATTTTTGGCACCTAATGCTAATTTGTTACAGATTATGCAATTACACACATTTGAGTTATTGGCACTGAACTGTGTCCTGTTAACTATTCTCTAGTGAGTCCAGTTTGGAATGAAAGAATTAATTTAGCAAGCCACAAGCTGTACTAACGCCGATAATCTTGTTCCTCTTTGGTAATTTGACAAAATGTATGGTTAAAAAAAAAAAAACACGTCAAAGCATTTCTAAATATAAAAGAAATTGTATACGTGATATAATTATCTTCAATATTTTATACGGCTTTAAAATGATATCATTATCTACTTTCCATAAAACAGCTTCATTCATTACATCTATGGACTTTAGATTACCCTACAGACATCTGAAAATAAAATTATTAAACTCGCCCAGACCTACCTGTATATCAAAGTCACTTATTTTTTTCCAGGAGAACAGCTATATGTAATAACTGCATTTCTCAGAACTGTATTTCCAGTCAGAATCCATAATATACTCAAACAAGACTATGTACGTACGTGGTAGATTTGGAACTTTGAAGCTAAATGTGTCACTGTCACAGACGGAAAAAGACAATTTTTTTTTTTTAAATGAGATATGAAGACGTCTCCTGACATGTCTTCAAAGTAGAAAGGAATTTAACAGTAAGTTTGTTTAGGGATTCATACATTTGAGTACATTTATACACCAACACCGCATATACATACATAAACTTGTTTTGTAACCTTGAATGGTGTCGATCTGGTTTCTGTTATTTTTTTTTTAATACGGTGTAGCTTTGTAGACCAGTGTAAATGTTAATAATTAAATGCATATAACCTTTGACCGCAAAGCAAGTTACGCCGTCAAATGCATCGACGCTCTTCATGCATTCAAGCAGTGGCGAATCACTGTGTGATTATCTTCTCTTCTATTTCCGCTTCGTCTGGGTCAAACAATAACAGCAGGGCATTCTGGGGTTAAGTGTATTTTTTCTCTAATTTTACGTAAGACTTCAGAGTAAGTAGCTGGACTTGACCCCAGATTTACGATTTCTTAATGCACAAACACGCCAAATAAATATAAGATTGGTGAGAGTGCTCTCGGCTGCGTACACTGGAAATTTTAGCATAAATCTATGATCGTTGCATGTAGCTGGTTTTCCCGGCATGCACCGAAAAGAGTAACTAGTCATGGAAACACAGACATCAAACAGGATAGTTTCCAGACCGCTAATAGAGACCAGTGGACAAACAGATCAGGAACTGGTTAGGAATAAAACTGAAGTAATCAAGACTTTTTGCGAAACGAAAACAATGTATAACCATGCAACGGTATTACGATTTTGTGGAGGCGTAGATATTTATAATGCCAGTGTGGATAAATTTTTTATCAATGCCGTGTTTAAAATGGTGTGTCATCAACCAGTCTTTTAGAATCTATAAATTTAACTTTAATATAATATAAAATAATAATATGATAAACCGTAATACAACGTATTCCCCATTTCAGAACAGACGAAATTTGTTAAAATGAAATGGGCCAACACGGTAGAATTGATACAAACAATCACAACGATGAGCCAATTTGTCAGTCGAGAAATGCGCCATACCAGAATATTTATAGGCAAAACGCTCAGAATATTTATAGGCAAAACGCTCAGAATATTTATAGGCAAAACGCTCAGAATATTTATAGGCAAAACGCTCAGAATATTTATAGGCAAAACGCTCAGAATATTTATAGGCAAAACTCTCAGAATATTTATAGGCAAAACGTCAGAATATTTATAGGCAAAACTCTCAGAATATTTATAGGCAAAACGCTCAGAATATTTATAGGCAAAACTCTCAGAATATTTATAGGCAAAACTCTCAGAATGGGCACAGAGTATCGCAACAAAACTGGACCATTCTGTTAGGACTGTACTGTTAACATCAGCAGTGAATAAAACTTACAGAGGAAGTAATATATATATATATATATATATATATATTGTGTGTGTGTGTGTGTGTGTGTGTGTGTGTGTGTGTGTGTGTGTGTGTGTGTGTGTGTGTGTGTGTGTGTGTGGAAAACTTTTGTCTGTGATAGAAAACTATTTTAAAAATTCAAAAAACTTTCCTAACTGGAAAATTTCTTCTATCAAAACTTAAATCTGTAGTGGAAAACTATATATATATATATAAAAATCAAAACAAAATGAAATGCGACATCATTCATTATATATGCCAGTGGCGAAGCTTCGCCTAATAGTTGGAAAAACACATCAATGCACATTATGTAAAATGGCCTTTTGCTTCCATTGAATGAAGCGTGAAATTAGTTTCTACCCACCCCCCAGCCCACATCTACCCACTCCATCCCGATTATTCACGGTTTTATTTCTTTCACTCCACAACTAGTAAGAGAAAGAGAGAAAAAAACAGATTAGTTTTCACAGAGATAAAATCTTTATATCGTTTGTTCCGCATGAGCGAATGTGATTTCGCATGCTTAACTTGAGTAATGGAGCGTGTCCTGTTTTTCAAACTATTTCGATAAGCTCTTCTGTACTGTAGGCAGTTCACGAGGAGAGAACTCTTATCAAAGGAGCGAACTCATGTAAGTTCGATAAATTGTTTCCAGGTCTGTGAGTGCTTGCCCTTTCTCATTGTCTGTGAGAGGTCGTCCATTGTTTGTCGCATGTTTGAAATGTAATACTTGTACGCGTGAGTAAGTACTCTTCTGATAAGTGACACAATCAGTACAACATTGATAAATGTGACAATAATGATACTATTGTTAAGTGTGGCAATGAGATTATTTTTGATAAGTGTGGCAATATATGTAATAAATTTAACAATGACGATATTATACATAAGTGTGGCAGCAATCGTTGTCGCCGTCCTCTTCATCGTGAACCCACGTGACTGCTAAATATG
This sequence comes from Sinotaia quadrata, assembly GCA_028829895.1. NCBI lineage: Eukaryota > Metazoa > Mollusca > Gastropoda > Architaenioglossa > Viviparidae > Sinotaia > Sinotaia quadrata. Next base: position 93,977,232 of record CM054179.1, read on the forward strand.
ACAACCCGAACTCTAAACTGCAATCTAACCCTTGTCTTGCGCTAATTATATTTGTGTTACTCCTTTTGTCTTTCCGCTCTTCTTTTTCGCTTTTCATTTTATTTCACTTAAAGTGAAATCAAAATCTCTGCTTACAAACAACTAGCCACTGGCGGTTCAGTTTTATAAAAGTCTTTTATGTTCACACAACCGTACGAATATGTACAAAGTTATACAAACATATACACGAACAAACACGCAAACATATACAACTACACCGGCGCATTGGGGTGGTGGTGGAGTGGATTGAGAAATTAACTGTTTACGCAAAAATTAATTTATTTCTAAAATAATGATACTGCCATGCTAGGCAGAGTACGGTTTGACTGACAGGACACAGAGTGCAGTATGACTGACAGGATACAGAGTATGGTTTGACTGTCAGGATACAGAAGACGGTATGACTGACAAGATACAGAGTATGTTTGACTGACGGGATACAGAGTTAGGTATGACTGACAGGATACAGAGTATGGTTTGACTGACAGGATACAGAGTACAGTATGACTGACAAGATACAGAGTATGGTTTGACTGACAGGATACATAGTACGTTTGATTGTCAGGTTACGATTACACCAAAGAACGATCTATATATAGCATGTCATTATCATACGGAGTGTCTTTGCTCATTGACTTTACCACTAGCGTAACCTGTTTACGTCATTTCCTTATCTAAACACGCTACGATTGGGTGAAATTTACTTTCTTAGGTGGTGTAGAGGTGTAAGGAGGCAGTCCCTTACGTATTGTGACCGGAAGTACATATCATTGAGATAATTCCTCATATCTCATTTTCAGTGAGTCGTATCAGAGATATTTCTTCACATCCGTTTCGGTGGGATGCGTCTTAGGTATTTCATCATTTCATCATATCCGTTTGATCGGTGGGATGTGTCAAAAGTTTTTTTTCACATCTGTTGATAAGTAAAATGTGAAATCTGTTGATGGGTGAGACGTGCCAGAGATATGGGTTTAGATCTATGATCACCATAGAACAATTCCTTCTGTTCGTTATGAAGTCTTACAAACGCACTGATTTAGATCTATATGATCAGATAGATTTATCATTGATGCAATTCGTTAGATCACTGATCGGAAAGACACATGACAGGAACAATTCGTCAGATTTACTGATCGACATAACGTGTCTTGAGGCGTTTCTTTATACATCTGATATTAATGATGTGTCATTAATGCAATACGTTTGATCACTGATCATTAAGGTGTGTCATAGAGGCATTTTTATCACTGGTCAGTAAGGTGCGTCATAGCGGCAATTTTGTGATCACTGAGTAGTAGGGTATGGCATGGAGGAAATTCTTTTGATCACTGAGCAGTATGTTCTGTTATTAAAACAATTCCTTCCATCGCTGATCTCCGTGGCTTTCACGAAGGCAATTCCTCATACCTTCTGCTCGGCTTGGCGTGCTAAAGAACAATTTCTTAAACTTACTGATCTGTCTGACAATGGCAAATTGAAACACAGCGACGAGTGGCGTGTGTGTGGGGGGGGAGGGGGGGAATGAGACATGAGTGATAGAGTGGAAGGCGATAGTAAAGCATTTTTTAAATTTCTTTTTTATTCTGAGCTAAAATATCGGTAACTTGCTCTACCTTGAGATGGGCTGGGCTGGGCTTGCTGGATACGCTCTTCTAGATTCCACATATCTATGGATCTTCTTGAGTGAGTCAAGAATCCAACAGGTAAAAACACTATCCCCGGGGGGAGGGGTTGAGGCACAAAACTGATTGCGGAACACAAATGCACACACAAATGCACACACACACACACACACACACACACACACACACACACACACACACACACACACAATTGCATAAAATTCGCGAGTTGCATATTGTTGGGAAAAAACTACAAAACAAGGATTTCAGTAACTATCGTCATCGTTCTCTCATGCGGCTCTCTACACGCTCTCTACACGCTCTCTACAAGCTCTCTACAAGCTCTCTACATGCTTTATTACTACCGTTTCTTCTTTACGGGGTTGGTGGATTCGCGTTTTAAACTATTCTTTGCTTGGAACCCTCAGCCCGTGTGTTGCTAGGAACTTTTAGCAGTTTATTGCTAAAATTTTCAACCAATTTATTGCTAGAATCGTTTAGTCAGGAAAAGCTTAAAGATATTCCCACAACACCAAAACTGTTCAAACTATTCGCCAGGAAAGTTGGCATTTTGTTCCAGGGTCGATCATGGAATATCTATAAATATGAAAGAACCAAACTACGCCACATGCTTTCGGACCTCTTCGTTGTTTATTATCTTGATTGTAAATTTCATTGCCTTGCTTGACTTGATACGTATCCACTATTGTATTACCTACAGTTGTTTATATCGTTTTATTATCTTGATTGTAAATTTCATTGCTATGCTTGACTTGATACGTATCCACTATTGTATTACCTACAGTTGTTTATATCGTTTTATTATCTTGATTGTAAATTTCATTGCTATGCGTGACTTGATACGTATCCACTATTACCTACAGATGCTTATATCTTTTTAATGCGAGGAACTGATGTTTGATGTATGTAGATATTATAAATGTAGAGAGGGAAAGATAACAACTGTACGATTTGAAATTGGTAGACACTTCGGATTAAATCCGGGTCAAGAAACGAGAACGGAAAGAGATATTTGTAAGCTGAGGTCTGGAAATGCACTGTTCAAAACACGAACGATTCCAGGCGACAATTAAAGGTACAATTGTAGTTTCTGTCATCAGAAGAAAACGACCTCTGTTTCCTAAGAGTCGTGAATAGGGGTGCAGTTTTTTCAAGAAATCAGCATCTCAAACTAGTGATGACGTCAAGTCAAAGAGCAAACATGAAAAACGAGACGAGGAATAGCAAGGAGGCAGTTTGCTAAATATTTGGATGAAGTCAATTTGATCATTGACGAGAGGAGATCGTGATGACGACAGCAGTCAAACACACACACACACACACACACACACACACACACACACACACACACACACACACACACACACACACACACACACACACACAGAAGGCATTAGGTCAGTGAAAGAAAATGTCAATGATGATGATACAGGGACCACAACAAGACGAAGCACTATATGTGAGTGTAGAGAGACCACAAGACGAAGCACTATTGTGAGAGTAGAGACCACAACAAGACGAAGCACTATATGTGAAAGTGTAGAGAGACCACAACAAGACGAAGCACTATATGTCAATGTAGAGAGACCACAACGAAACGAATCACTAAAGTGAGTGTAGAGAGACCACAAGACGAAACACGCTATTTGTGAGTGTAGAGAAACCACAACAAGACGAAACACTATTTGTGAGTGTAGACTGTAGAGAGACCACAACAAAACGAAACACTATTTGTGAGTGTAGAGAGACCACAACAGGACGAAACACTATTTGAGTGTAGAGAGACCACAAAGCGGAACACTATTTATGAGTGTAGAGAGCCCAAAACAAGACGAAACACTATTTGTGAGTGTAGAGAGACCACAACAAGACGAATCACTAAAGTGAGTGTACAGAGTGTCCATATGTCAGGGAGCACGCAATAAAATTTATTTGCAAATTAAATGCTTACGTTTTGAAGGAAATTTCCAATTCAATATTTCCCTTGTATCAAACATAACGGTGGATTTCCGCGGACACAAATAATTAAGAGATTTACGCACTTTCCATTTAGTTGGTTACCTCTGACTGAGATGCTCTGTGCACTCTCACCTCAGGCACTCCACTTATTTGGTTACAATCTTGACTGAGATGCTTTGTGCCAAAAAGTATAATACAACAGTGCAATGTTTATTTTTACTCTGTGTGCCAAATCTGTACTCTGTGTGCCAAAAAGTATTCTGCTACAATGGAATGTTTTTACTCTGTGTGCCAAGAAGTATTCTGCTACAATGGAATGTTTTTACTCTGTGTGCCAAGAAGTATTCTGCTACAATGGAAAGTTTGTTTTTACTCTGTGTGTCAGATCTGTACTCTGTGTGCCAAGAATTCTGCTACAATGCAATGTATTCAGTACATTTGATACTGTATCGTATTCTGTTTGTTTGATACTTGTTACGAGTCTGATAAAATCTGTGTCATGACTTCTTAACCCACTTGCTGTTTTTCAAAAATCAAATTTTGAAAATTCCTTTGTTAAAGTTCTCCCATGATACATCAGTATCGAGAAGCTTCTAGCAAAGAGGTCAGGACTTATGTAACTTTAGGCCATTGTCCAGCTTCTCGAACCGACTACATACCACGTGACCCGTCACGTGATGAGTTCTATGCGTTTTGATAAATACAGTATCGCGCGCCGGATTCTTCACTCCGAAATCCAGAACGGCAACAGTCGTACCGTCTACCTGTACAGCCGCATATTCGTCGAGTCGATAGAGGAAAAAGCCCGCCGTTATTTGGTTGAAGGTAACACGTCCGCTTCTCGCAAATGTATTGCATTTATTAATTGTATCTTGCATTTTGAACCATGTATGTAATTTTGTGCTATTTGTTGCTACTTTAGCCTAAGCACGTGTTTGCTTGTAAATGACAAAACCTATAAGTTATTGTGTATAAATCATTGTAACTCTTTTTCATTGTAACTTTAATTTATATAACATTAAATTCACTAGTGCCAGGAGCATCTGTGCACGACATATTTCCTTTGTAATTCAAATTATTGCGTGTAATTTTAATGTTAAATTGTGAAGTGCTTTGCTTGATTTGAATTGTTCCTTTGTATGAATTCTAAATTTTAATGTTGTAAATATTTGGTAATTCGTACGTCATGTACTGTTAAATGTAACATACGTGAGATCATTTATATCTTCAAATATAAATTGTAAACGACGCGTTGGTCGAATTTCTAACTCAGTGCATTTAGATACGAATCGTGCTTAGGTTGGCGAACGTAAAATGCAGAACGATCATGGAAACATTCTTTATCTTCAGGTCGGGCTTTTGAGTTTGAACTTTGAGCTTTGAACTCTTAGTTCTACACCGATTTCAGTGGAGCTTGCTTCTACTACCTCTTATTCCTACCATCATTGTCTGGGTCATATGTTGACGAGCAGGTCTACATATCCCTTTGTCTACACTCATATTCGTCGTCCGGCGTGATAACTGAGAGACAGTTTCTACTATGCTATGTGCATTGGCTGGCGATGATTGACGTGAGGTGAACTGGTTTGGACCGGATTTGGAAACCACGAGGCACCGTTTGTGAAGCTAAGTAAATCCAACTGATTGAAAATCACAAAGACTATTGTGGCAAATTTCTCATGAAGTTCAGAACGATTAACTTGGACACTGATAAGCACATATTTATCTGTCACGAGTAGAATTAGACTTCACGCTCGTATATTGATTATCTTGTTAATTGTTAAATCTTATTAAATCTTATTTTTAATTGTTAAACCTCTTCGTAGTAAATTTTTATGCATAATAGACCTAACTTAACGTGGTTTGGATGGGGGCTGACTGAGCTGAATGACGTAATAAATGCATATTAATTAAGAGGAATTTAACGACTCCAAGCCAGCTTTTGTACGCAAGTCGTCAGTTCGTAAATCTGTCGTCTTCACTACAAAGACACATTTTTAGTGTTTAGTCGAATGATAATTTGGGCAACCAGTCTGTATAGGATAGAGAGAAGGAGTTAATTTAATCATTTTAAAGTCCTTAAAATCCTAGGCAGGGTCTATAAAGAAATACTGGAAACGTAACAATACTATACCGCATTCTGTTTGATTCTGTACCGTATTCTGTTTGATTCTGTACCGTATTCTGTTTGTTTGATACTATACCGTATTCTGTTTGATACTGTACCGTATTCAGTTCACTTGATACTGTACCGTATTCTGTTTGTTTGATACGGTACCGTATTCTGTTTGTTTGATACTGTACCGTATTCTGTTTGATTCTGTACCGTATACTGTTTGCTTGATTCTGTACCTTATTCTGTTTGATTCTGTACCGTATTCTGTTTGATTCTGTACCGTATTCTGTTTGTTTGACACTGTACCGAATACTGTTCTCTGAATCATATTCACTTATCTTTATTCAGTATCTTATACAATTGATTTTCGAGTTCTCTCCAGCATAATTTAAGCTCATCAATCAAGCGTACTGAATAAAATAATGGATACGTCGAAGTGAATAAGATATTCTATAACACGAATTGATATTCGATGAAGCAGTTTGAACAATATACCGGGCAAAGCAATAGTTTTACTTGACAGATTACAACTCTAAAAGCTTAAAGGTGCTACAGATTACAACTCTAAAAGCTTAAAGGTGTTACAGATTACAACTCTAAAAGCTTAAAGGTGTTACAGATTACAACTCTAAAAGCTTAAAGGTGTTACAGATTACAACTTACAAGGTAGATTGTTTGCACGTTACTCTCCTGCATGTTACATTCAGCTTTTAAATGTTGAGTGAATTTTTTTATTGTTTGCAGTTTTAATGCTTTCTCAAAAAATATCATGTTTGAAAAATACGTACAAATTAGTCAAGATGCTTCTGACATTTCATTCATAGGCTACTTATAGCAGTTCAACCCAGAACAAAATCAGGTGGTTTTTTTTATCCTTCTCTTCTTTTCATGTATCATTCATTTTCAAATTATCGGAAGCTTCTGTTATTTATTCGCACCACGAGTGTCTAGACAGCCACCTATCTCTGCGCATGCGCGAAGCTACCGATGTTCGAAGATATCTTAAACGAGTGCCGGAGATTAAACACAACATAACAGAACTTGATAGGCAAGTTTCTGTGGCCGGAAATGTTCTGCGGTCCTCACGTTGAAGCTTTCGGAAGAAATTTAGGAAATTGTTCGACATTTGAGGTATTCTGTGCTTTTTTAATTTTTACTTCATTCTTTACCCAGTGATCGCCAGTGTTGGTTCCTTTACATATTTAAAACACGCATGCGCATAAATACAATCACACGCATACTCAGTCATCATATGCAAGACTGATATACAAAAAGTGCTCGCACGTAGATAGATAGATAGATAGATAGATAGATAGATAGATAGATAGATAGATAGATAGATAGATAGATAGATAGATAGATAAATAGATAGATAGATAGATTTCCAAATCAGTCTCTTTTCATTGTAGAATACAGTTATGCTTTAACGCGTGTCGACTGTTTTCAGTATACGCGTTCCGCGTTGTGTTTACAAACATCTTGTTAACGCGATATGACGTGGATTTTTCTACCTGTGTCATCAACACCGAGACACCACGCGCTTCCTGGAAAATCGAGACTCGCGATTTGAGCGATTGAATGACAAACACATTGTGACAAATAGAGATCTCATCACAGAGCTCATATTTAATCACCAATTATTAAAATATTATCAGTAGGACCGTGTTCACTTTGTACATTTCGCCATGTGGCTTGTTATAAAAACTGAGCGTAAATGATGCTTTGTGTGCAGTCGCATATTGGACATTTTCTGAATAGCAAATTGCTTGAATATTTAATGGTTAATTACTTGAGTGTTTTGAGTGATTGATTTTTTTTTTCCACACAGGCAATTATTTGACTTCGTTAGATTCAATTGTGTGTTGAACATTAGTAGTACACAAATACTCCCTTTTATTTGCAAATTGCAGTGGGCGCATGCTTCCAAACTGAAATCGCGATTTACACACATTATGGTGACTACAAATGTTGGATTGTGTTACTGACGCGCTGCAGTGCGCAATTCTGACCAATACAATTAGGTCACTCTAAATGACAGTTTTCGTGTTGTTTGTTTTGAACAACATATCTCGATGGATTGAGTAGAACTGAGTGAGAAAGTGAGGAAGAGAGAGAGAATGTACTTTTAAAAATATCAACTGATGCGATTCAAGTCAAAGTTAGCGATTTTGCGCTCTCTTCGTACAATCGATCATTCGTCTTACCTATTCATTTCATCTTTCATGCAATCGATCATTCGTCTTACCTATTCATTTCATCTTTCATGCAATCGATCATTCGTCTTACCTATTCGCTCCATCTTTCATGCACTCAGAAAAAGATTTAGCGGATTAAATCACTTCAATAGTAAATTTGTGATAATCCTACGAAAGCTCCCTTCGCAAGTCCTATAATCTGCTGTGCGCCATTTATAGCGGGGAGATAACTGCTCCTGATCTAGGCATTCGACTAATGGATACTTTCAGAAAAACCATAACGTACCACCGAAAGCAACCACCTCCCAGCCCTTATGGTACTATACTCTGCTGATGGGTTTACCGTAAGCAGCTCTTTCTGATTTATCGTGATGACAAAGTAGTTTCCTCGCAATAAATTTTACATAGACATACTTTCTACATATTGACGGATATTTTCCCGAGACACACTTTTGATTGCACTGATCTCTAGGGCAGGAAATCATTACCACATTCAAAGTCCGCGTTATTCAGTTTATTTGCCATAATTTTTTACCAGTCTGAGTACTGCTCTAGATACAAACAGTTAATAATGGGGATATACATCTAGTCGAAATATCTGCAGCAAATGTGTAGACACTTTCTTTACTTTTCACATGTGTATGTGTGTGTGTGTTTTGCTGAGTAAACATTATATATAGTTTTGTATGAAAAGTATAAATCTCTATAAATTTCTAGTGCTTTGAAAATACTCTTGTGTTGCTGTGTGTGTATGTGTGTGTGCGTGTGTGTGTGTGTGGTGTGTATATGTATGTTGCTGAGTAAATATTATCTATAGTTTTGTATGAAAAGTATGAATCTCTATATATTTCTAGTGCATTGAAAATACTCTTGTATTGCTGTGTCTGTGTGTGTGTGTGTGTGTATGTGTATGTGTGTGTGTGTGTGTGTATGCGCGCGCGTATGTCTTAAATAGTCTTTAATGTTGCTGTACACGGATATGCAGTCATTAGCTAATGTCCTAAACACTACCTTTTGTCTGAAAACACCAATCATGTAAAGACATAAAAATATTAAGTATTGTCTGAAAACACAAATTAATTATAAAAAAATAGAGTTATTTGGAGTATAGAGTCATTGATGCAAAGGTAGATGAGTAAATACTATGTGTCCTCTGAAAACGATATTATAAGTAAGGTTATATATAATCAATTGCCCGTAGTCTAAAAGTTATATTGTAATTAGAGTTATATAAACAATTACCCGTAGTCTAAAAATACTTTTGTTAAGCATAGATATTTGTACTAATAATGCGGATATCAAACCAGTTATTGAATTGGTGAACTAATTACGAAGATCAATCACGTGATCATTCTTTGCCTATGAATGGCTCCGCATATATCTCTAATTACCGTTATGACTTAGTTGTGACGACAATCTACGTACGGCAGTAATTACCATTATGGTTCCAATGTGAAGACAATTCACGTGAAAAGCTAATTACCATTATTACTACGATGTGACGATAATCCGGATATAGCACTAATTACAGATATGACTTTGAAGTGCTGACAATCCGTATATAGCACTAATTACAGATATGACTTTGAAGTGCTGACAATCCGTATATAGCGCTAATTACAGATATGACTTTGAAGTGCTGACAATCCGTATATAGCACTAATTACAGAAATGATTTTGAAGTGATGACAATCCGCGTATAGCATTAATTACCGTTATGAGTTTTATGTCAAGATAATCTTCATATAGCACTTATTACCGTAATGACTTCCATGTGATGACAATCCGCGTATAGCACTAATCACATTTATGACTTCCTGCGGGCCACAATAACTTCCCTGTATTCTGGGGTCGGGCCTCCTTAATTCTAATTTTCCAGCCCCCAGCCACTCACACAAAAGACGATAATAATATTACGTAAATAATAAACCTAATAAAGATAGTTTAACAAAAAAGTTTATTAATATATTAATAACTGATTACTGTATCAGAGTATAATCCACCATGGTAAATATGTTCTCACACAAGGAACAAAGTTTGAACTCTTTTCACAGTTGAATTAGACCTCTTAACGAAATATTACTCGCACAAGGTCTCCATGAAATCCTTTCCATCCTCACACCAATTTCAAAAATGTTATTATAAATCTCTAGTCATGTCATCTGCTTATGTGTCATCTGCTGTTATCTCGCCACACATTTTATTTTGTAGATGACCATTTTAAGACTGTTAATTGAGTTAATTCTATCGATAGCTACTCATTCTGTATTCGCATTGTACGAGACAAATTTCAGCCTTAAACAAGAGAGCAAAATATAATAGAAAGGTATATACCATGAAAAATATAATTCAGTGTGGACCTGACGTTCTTGGACCATTTTTCTATTCACTGTGGTTACGCAAATCGATTCATGGATTCACTCCCTTCCGAAGCATCTCGATGTATTTAATTAAACCTTAGCTCTCTAACAACATTTCCAGTACCATCGACTGTCTTAAGTTCCCTCGAGTGCTTGACTGTTAGCACTTATAAGTGCTCAAGATTTTTCTTAAATCTCCATGATGGCGATTTCAAGTGCCAGATGTCCGAAGTCTCAATTACGACTGATGTACAACACCCTTTCACCAGACTGAGTTATTTCCTTGACAAACTTACCAAACAGTTAGGCTTATTATGAGCTTAATTCAAATACTCGTCAGTCTATATATGTCTCCAATACTGAAATTTCAAATAACTAACAATGCATGTGTGTGTGTATATCTATACATGCACAACTGAACATTGAGTTTGTGTGTTTGCCTGTTTGCTAATGCATTATAAAAATTAGAATTCCAATTTTAAGCCCAACATATTTTATATTATTGGATTCGTCTTCAAGACAGGAGGCTTTAAGACTCAGAAGTCTGAACTGATATTTTAGACTCTCCAACCCTCCCACAAATAATGAATTTTTCACTCAAGAAGAATGTAAATGACAGATGGAAGGACAGACAGACTGTCTGATAGATAGTTAGATACATAGACAGACAGATAGGTAGATAGATAGACAGACAAACAGACAGACAGACAGATAGATAGATAGATAGATAGATAGCTTATATGTGTGTTTGTGTGTCAGTGTTTGTGTGTGTAAACATTATTTGTATATATATATATCGAATTTTTTAAGTGTAAAACAGTTATATGGCATAAAATAAACAACGCTTATCGAACAAGTTAATCGAACTAATTAAGATCGAGGACTTGCTGTGTTTATATATATGTTTTAAAAACACAAATAAATAAAACATTTGAATATGTAAGAAAATGAATGCTGTGTAATTTTACCTGTTTAAAATAGCAATTTAATTATAGTCACTTTTGTCTGAAGCCTTCAGATTCTAACAATGCACCCGGACAAGTGTTTTGCTGTACAGGAGCATTTTGCGTATCTTCCTTTTTACTGACGAACCAAAGTAATTTGAATTATAGTAGTAGTATTTCATTTACAGCCAAATGTAATTTGAATTATAGTAGTAGTATTTCATTTACAGCAAATGTAATTTGAATTATAGTAGTAGTATTTCATTTACAGCCAATGTACTTTGAATTATAGTAGGAGTATTTCATTTACAGCCAATGTAATTTGAATTATAGCATGAGTATTTCATTTACAGCCAATGTAATTTGAATTATAGTAGGAGTATTTCATTTACAGTCAATGTAATTTGAATTATAGTAGGAGTATTTCATTTACAGCCAATGTAATTTGAATTATAGTAGGAGTATTTCATTTACAGCCAATGTAATTTGAATTATAGTAGGAGTATTTCATTTACAGCCAATGTAATTTGATTTATAGCATGAGTATTTCATTTACAGCCAATGTAATTTGAATTATAGCGTGAGTATTTCATTTACAGCCAAATAGAAAATCATAGTCAGACTGCATTTGGTCAGGCAGAATAAATTATATTATGAGTAAAACCAAAGTTTGCCCTAATCTTCAGTCACAATTCAGTCACTATTTAATCCCGTCCAAGCTTCGGGCAGATAGAAAAATCTATCATGAAGTCCGAAATATCCGAGGGCCTTCAATGGAAAACCACGGTGCACTAATTTATAAACGCCGAAATTAGCGTGGCTCGAACACCTACTTACCTACATATTAACTTCCCAATTTTGAAATAAAAGATCGAAATAAATTAAATGATCGAAACAGATTTCAGTGACGAAGCCTTATAAACTCCTTATCGAGAAACGCCTGCTGCAGTTTTATAGCGGTTCTGAATGTCGTCTCACCAATAACTGCCTTCCATCAACTAAATCACCTAATCATAACCATTACTACTTCAATCGACTGAAGAAGAAGACTAACTCATTTTTATTAAATAAATTTAAAAAACTCATTTACTGGGCAATGTGCAGGAATTATTTGTTTGGAGAGATTAGTGTACGTGATGGCAAGTCGATTATGTAAAAACAGAACAATAAATAAACAAATTTAAAAAATGGCAAAGTAAAGGTTTTTACTGAAAAATTGGACAAAGACATTTTAGACAAGAAAGATAAATCAGAGTAGAAAACAGCACAATGCCAGCCAATGTAGACAATGGAACACTACGAGCCCCCACAATCTGAACAAAAGGTTTCATCTAGTGCAGTACGATCCACTCACAGTAGCATGCAGATTTCAGATCAGATGAACTCTGTGCACGCACCAGAACAGTCTATTAATGAACCCAATGCACTGTAACATTTTGCAATTGAACGTAATGTATTAAGACAGTTCTGGATGCACATTGCACTAGGAGAGACTGCAGATGAACTACTGTTTAAACTAAGACGCTTTTAGATTAGTGTAGTCCATTGTGCACACAATGCACTAGCCCGTTTGTAAATAACCACAGTACATTGAGACAGTTTCTTCATCAAACGTTAATCTCCAATACCTTACAGATCCACACAGTGTGCCAGTGTAGTTAAATCCAGCAGGGCAGAATGTAGAGTGAAAAGCTAGAGGGCAGTATATAGAGTTAAATGCACCATGGTAGAATATAGAGTTAAACACTGCAGGACGGAATGTAGAGTTAAACACAGCAGGGTGGAATGTACAGATAAATGCAGTGGGGCAGTATATACAGTTAAGTGAAGCAAGACAGTATAGAGTTGAATGCAACATGGCCGAATGTACAGTTAAGTGGAGCAGAACATGTCAGAGTTACATGCAACAGTGAAGTAGATTTAAATGCAACAGTGCGGTATGTAGAGTTAAATGCAACATGGCATTATGTGGAGATAATTTAAGCAGGTTTGTATGTAGATTTATATGCAACAGTGCCATAAGTACATTTCATCACAGTATGGTTATATGTAGAGGAACATGTGCATTATGACAGTTTGAAGAACATAAAGCCTTGGGACAGGTTTAAATGTGCATAATACACTATGGAAGGATGTAGGGGAAATTTCTGAATTATAGACATTTTGTCACATTTGGCCCGGTCTATAGATGAACATGGTACGTACATTAGAACAATTTGTAATAAGACATGAGGCACTAGTGCAGTTTGAAGATGGTTATAATGGAATGGGACAATTTAAGATGGGCATAATGCACTAGGACAGCTTACAGAAGGGCATAATGCACTAGGACAGCTTACAGAAGGGCATAATGCACTAGGACATATTGCAAATGGACATGATGCATTATGACAATGTACAGATGGAAACAATGCACTAGGACAGTTTATAAATGGACATAATGCACTAGGACAGTGTATAGATGGTTAGTATGCACTAGAACAGTGTACAGATGATGGACATAATGCACTTTGATAGTGTACAGATGGAAACAATGCATTAGGACAGTTTATAAATGGACATAATGCACTAGGACAGTGTACAGATGGATATAATGCACTAGGACAGTTTATAGATTGATATAAATCACTAAGACAAATTGCAGATGAACATATAACATTAGGAAAATTTACAGGACGTGATACACTAGGATAGTTGACATATTGGCATAAATACAGTATGATAGTTACAGATGGGTACAAGACACTTGAAAAGTTTGCAGATGGTCATAGGGCACATAAAACACTATGTGTAGTCAATATCAACCATGCTAAAGTTCCCATACTGTTAAATTAACTGTACTGCATTGTATCTTTCAGCAATATTAATATTGTGCTTATTCATCAAAAAACAAATTCGGAAACAATTACAAAGATATGTTGTTGTCCATTAATATATAGTAATTAAAATTATGGTGTTACTCTCTTTCTCGTAGTACACATGTAAAAAAGTATTTTGCTTGTTTTACTCTTTCCAGTATTAATGCATCGTTTGCATGCCACGGTACAAATACTAGATTATCGATAATGAATTATTACAGCCTGCCTGCAAATCGGAAACCTTTTCCTGTTGCTATTAGAAATTCAAAATCCATTTTTATTGCCCCTATCCAGCAAGAACAATTATTTTATTTTAATTAAGCACTTTATCTAGCGTGGTTCATGTAACGGACATGACGTCACAAATTACCATAAAGACCTTGGGGTGGCGCGGTAGAGTTCGCCGAGTGCGGTGAACGATAATGAAAAGGAGATTACTACAAAAGCATTAACTCGCCAGCACAGCTGATATCCTACTGTCCAAAAAGAAGCGAAACCTCCTTACATACTTAGCGAAAGATGATGGTCATTAATGGACATGACAAGCTCTTAAAAGCGATACTTAACTCTACGACAGGGCGATTATTATCTACGGGGAGTTTTATCGCGGGAGTTGTTCGGGCTTCAGTGGTGTCAGAGCAACATCAATCAAACTGGAAAGAGCTGTTAAAACCGCACCATCATGGCTCGATTTCTATCTTGCCTGGTTCTTTGAAAGTATAGGTGTCAAGCTACTGGTACATGCGATTGTTGGTCGATAATACGTTGTAATCCTGGTGTATTTTCACCATCTGGACCTGTACACATCAATTTATAAAGGGAATCTGTGCTAATAGTCAGGTGAGACAATGTTTTTGCCACGTGTCGTAGTATTAACAGTTGAAACGTTTGATTGTTGTAAGAATTGTGTTGCAACAAAACACACTGCGGAGCGCAAGTGAGCGTGTGTGTGTGTGTGTGTGTGTGTGTGTGTGTGTGTGTGTGTGTTTCTGTGCGTGTGAGAGAGACCTCAGCAACAAAGTTACAGTCTTGAAAGACGTGCTTGCACACA
Organism: Sinotaia quadrata; assembly: GCA_028829895.1. Lineage (NCBI taxonomy): Eukaryota > Metazoa > Mollusca > Gastropoda > Architaenioglossa > Viviparidae > Sinotaia > Sinotaia quadrata. The sequence goes on from CM054179.1 coordinate 93,992,400, forward strand.
CTCACACACAGACACATACATTCACACTAACACAAACATACAACACTCATACACAGATAGACACACTCACATATAAGCATACACATACAGACACACACGCATGTACATGCATAATATAATACATTCGCTGTAAAAGGACTCATTTCTTGACTCGAGTGACGATGACGTCACTTTATAACTAATGAATGCCAGTGTAAGCATTTTTTTAAATAACTAAATAAGAAAGAAATTTATATGTGAGGTATATTTATTTGTGTGCTTTATATATTTTATGTGTGTTATTTAATTTATATACATGTATTTGTTTATGTTCGTTCATTAATTTAGATTATATGAATGATAGGCCTAATTTTATTTATATATGTGTATTTGATTGCATTCGTATTAACTCATCTTGAAAAATCCTCTCACTGTTATATAAATATTATTGTTTAGATTTCGGCATTTGACCTTCACCCACGAAATCTTTCTATACATCTCTATATATCTAGTAACATAAAGCAGGTGGGAAATTATTTCAGTAAACAAACTTATCGCCCTTTCAAAATAAACTACACTACAATAACAACCGTCCGCTTGTGAATTTATGTCATCACTGTCGCAAACAATCAGACAGAAGAAAATACTTAAGTCTGTCTAGTGACCTTGAACTTCATAGCACTGAAAAGTGGAATTATTTTCAAGACCTCCAAGTAAGATCAATGCTTTGCAGTTCCAATCCGTCTGTACAAAACACTAAACCTCGCGACACAGACACATATTACATTTTCGTTCATTGACACTTCTATGTCTTGACGTTCCAAGAACCAACGGCCATTGATTCTAATGTCGCGTGTACTCCTTCCCGTGAAATAAACAGAAAATATGCCCTCTTTACATCTATACTGCCCACTTTACATCTATACTGCCCACTTAACATCTATACTGCCCACTTAACATCTATACTGCCCTCTTTACATCTATACTGCCCTCTACACAGCTCTCTTTACATCTATACTACCCACTTTACACCTATACTACCCTCTTTACATCTATACTGACCACTTTACATCTATACTGACCACTATACTGCCCTCTTTACATCTATACTGACCACTTTACATCTATACTGCCACTTTACATCTATACTGCCCTCTTTACATCTACACAGCTCTCTTTACATCTATACTGCCCACTTTACATCTATACTGCCCTCTTTACATCGCCGAAACAGGACATAGCCTTAATATGCGTTTTAAAGAACATGTCGCTCCCATTGATACTAACAGACACACGGCCTTTACTTGTTATTCTAAACTGTCTGATTATTCCGATCACAATGTACGAAAGATGGAAATATGGTACAGTTTTGGTGTGTACTGTTAGACAAGAGGTGGAATCAAACCTTATCTGTATATTATGCATGGCAGACATAAAAGATTACAAGCAGACTTTATAAAAGAACTACTCTTATAATATGCTTAAGCGCCTATAATAATTACATATACAATACAGAGTCTTCATAAAGAAAACAAATTATACACATTCACAACAGACTTCATTTTTAAAAAAACAAACTAATTATACACATACTGTTATGCCAACGCCGTAGTTAATGGATAAGATTATTATTAATAATTAATCATCCATAACTAATTAAAAGTGATGAGAATCTTAATTTATTTATTAATAATTTTCGAGAGGACAGCACTCGTCTCTCTCACTGGGCGGATATGAAAGGCACTGTAAACATTTCCTTTCTTCCATAGCATTAAAGACAAATATTTACCGTCACACAATATTTCCGTAAGTGTAAAACTTCTTACTAAAAGAGAAGACAAATATATCTTTAATCTATATTTAGTGAGCCCCCATCCACCCACTGTCTTTACAGGATATGATTATTAGTATGTGTAAGAAGGTCGATAAATTTAAAAATAAATTTTAAAACAATTTTTAATTCAACAATTAAATATACATAATATGTAGCAAATGTTGAAACTGTTGTTATGGCTCATACCACTTCACTAAATCTACATCTTTTATTACATATCTACCAGTGATGATTATAACCATGCAGCATGCTTGTATACTTTGCATCAGCAGTACAGAGTTGTTGTTAATGTATATAAATGTGAAAATATGTACAAATTATTATAATTTGTAGAGAGTACTAATACTGAAATAGCTGTACAAATTACTATAATTTGTAGAGAGTACTAATAATGAAATAGCTGTACAAATTATTATAATTTGTAGAGAGTACTAATAATGAAATACCTGTACAAATTATTATAATGTGTAGACAGTACTAATACTGAAATAGCTGTACAAATTATTATAATTTGTAGAGAGTACTAATAATGAAATAGCTGTACAAATTATTATAATGTGTAGACAGTACTAATACTGAAATAGCTGTACAAATTATTGTAATTTGTAGAGAGTACTAATAATGAAATAGCTGTACAAATTATTATAATTTGTAGAGAGTACTAATACTGAAATAGCTGTACAAATTATTATAATTTGTAGAGAGTACTCTCTACAGTCTGTTAAACTTACAGCATTAAAACTAATATGTACATATAATTGTGTAAAATTGTTTTCAGTATTCTAGTCTACACCTCTAAGTCTACAACGTTCATTATTTTTCTATTATTGAACCCGTTTTTTTAAAAATTGAAATCTATTCAGCTTACTTGCTGATACCAGTCAGTTTCTGTTTTGTATGCCAAAGCAACGTTTCAAAATTTCACGCTGCATTAGTTCATTGTGTGGATTTTTCTCTGATAAGAATACTTTAAGCAGCTTACTGCAATTTGTTTAAAATGCATTAATTTCTACATCACTGAAGAAATTGGGATTTTGTAGAATTGATAATACGGTTAGGGATTCAATGACAAGACAATAATACGCCTGATGGAACAGGTTATTCTTGAAATTATTGCAAGCTACACAATTCTTGAGATCTTAATTAGAAAATATGAAAAATAGCTAATAATGTTAAATAATCGAAAGTATTTTCTTTTGAAAATATGAGGGTATTTTAAATCTTCTTTTGCACTGTAAAACAAGAACAAATATTGATGCATATTGTGTCTGTCTCTCTCTTTGTTCCCATCTTTATCTGTCTATCTATCTATCTATCTATCTATCTGTCTTTCTTTCTATCTATCTATCTGTCTATCTATCTATCTATCTGTCTATCTATCTATCTATCTTTCTAACAGGCGTTATAGTGCATAGAAACGCAATTGTTCAAAAAACAGTCTTAACTATTGATAAATTATAAATATTTTATCATTTGTCAAACAACTTAAAATACCTTCGATTCAGTATTCAAAAGTATATATTTAAATCAAACGAAGATTTCCTGGTTACAATAATAAGCGCATTAATCCTGAAAATTAAGATCTTCATACACCAACATAAGAGAGTTTAGTAAACGAAAATGTGATTGTGTAACGCTTCCGAAGTTCTCGGGTCACGAGTTCGGTAAACGAAAGTTTGAATGTGTAACGCTTCCGAAGTTCTAGGGTCACTAGCGTCATATGTGCCTCTCAGTGACCGATTGAACCCTCACCCCACCCTCGTTCGATGTTATGGATAATATTGACGGACCAACAGACTGATTGGGGCTGATGACATCGTGAACAGACTCGAACCTATTTTTAAGAACCAGAATATGTACTTGTTACTTGTACAGCAAAAGTGTGTACTTGTTAATTGTACAGCCAATGTACTTGTTACTTGTACAGCCATAGCATGTACTTGTTACTTGTACAGCCAGAGTATGTACTTGTTACTTGTACAGCCAGAGTATGTACTTGTTACTTGTACAGCCAGAGTATGTACTTGTTACTTGTACAGCCAGAGTATGTACTTGTTACTTGTACAGCCAGAATATGTACTTGTTACTTGTACAACCAGGGTATGTATTTGTTACTTGTACAGCCAAAATATGTACTCATTACTTGTACAGCCAGAATATGTACACATTACTTGTAGACACTTTCTGGTAATAGTACTTTGAGAAGTTACTTGCAATTACTTCTGCCTCGTGAATAACAACACTAAAATAATTTTATTCAGATTTAATTAATTTATAACAGAAATAAATTTGCTCTGAGATTGAGGACTATTCCCGTGTTCACATATATACACTATATTATCTGAAAAAATGAATACGTTATTGGCACAATTTAAATGTAATACATTTACTCTTCTAATCAATCAAAATACATTCCTTTCCTTAAGGGTTGAAAAAAATAGAATATTTTCGTTGTATCTACTGTTTCCTGATCTACTTTTTTTGCTATTTCAAATTCAACACTTTCTTAGCGATTATACCTTTCCCCTCTATTGATGACCTTCTCACTCTTGATTTGCTGGAATGGCAATCAAATTTTTGCATTTGATTTACAATTTCACCTTCTGTCTGTGAAAGAGGATAATCCTCACATCAATGAGCCACAAAGGAGGTGACAGGTTTATCTTTCTTGTCCACCGGTATAATCCGCGCACCCATTGCCCACCCGGTCCAGTCTATTGGTTTTCATCTTGTGGTCTGATGCACACAACTAGTTTAGCAGTGTCTGTATTTACCTCTTTCGTCTACCATGGATTTGTCTCCCACCACCACCATGTGCCTATCATCTTCCCAAAGACCAAGCAGATCATGGCAAAGTTAGTCTTTCCACTTTCCATCTGCAGATGAATGCAAAGTTAATCTTTCCACTTTCCATCTGCAGATGAATGCAAAGTTAATCTTTCCATTTTCCATCTGCAGATCATGGCAAAGTTAGTCTTTCCACTTTCCATCTGCAGATGAATGCAAAGTTAATCTTTCCACTTTCCATCTGCAGATGAATGCAAAGTTAATCTTTCCATTTTCCATCTGCAGATCATGGCAAAGTTAGTCTTTCCACTTTCCATCTGCAGATGAATGCAAAGTTAATCTTTCCATTCTCCATCTACCGTTTTCCTCATGATAATTACGACATTAATCTTCATGCTCATTGGCGAGTGTCTTGAATGAAATCAGAAGTGAAAGTAAATTTCCTGGAAATGTCCTTTTTATTTTTTATTCTACAATGCTTCCGCCAGGCCAGATTTTAGTCACTTGCATGAAGGCAAATTAAAGACCAGGTGTTTCTCAGGAACGCATTACAACTGGTCAGCCATCTTTAGTAGCTGCTGTTAGTATTCATAAATCTGGTTTTCTCATGGCAACAGCAGACAAAACTCATCTGCGATCAGGTTTTTCGTTAATAAAGAATATGAAGAAGAACGTCAAATTCCAAGTTATACATACAAGTATTTATTACCGGCTCCCCTTCTCGGGTTGTTGTACTCGAGCACTCGGTGACCGCACCATGTGAAGAAAACAGAATGTAGTTGAGAGAGGGACTTGGTTATTTGCTTGAAAGGAATCTTTTTTCTGAACAAAACTGGTGGCATTGCAGAGAGATTGTTGCAAAGATAAATGGTGGAGAAACATTGTTCTGAAAATGTTGAGTAAAATAGTGGGACTCCCGCATATAAAATTGGTATTGCTGTTGGTGTCTCTGGGAAGGGTGAGAGAGGTGGGGGCCTCAAGTGCCCTCGTGAATTTTCCTTTCGAACATTTTCAAACGAAACTGTAGAATATGTGGATAATGAAATATTGAATGGTGAAAATTACATGCACAAATGTTGAGTAGACAGATCCATTACAATGAGTAAAATGGTGAAAAGCATACGCATATCCGTTTAGTAGATACGTTATAATGAGTACAATGGTGAAAGTGGTATGTGTACAGTTTGTGTGAGTATATCATGACAAGTATAATTGTGTGAACTTGTAATGGAATCAAAAACCAAGACAAAAACAGAAAAATCAACAACAAAAAAAAAAAACAGCACACATTAAAATGTCATGAAAATTATTTCTACAACAGGTCCATAATTAATGCATTATAATGTTAGTCGTCAGGTCTCCAAACAATTACATGTATAAGCATTTCAATGAAGCTTGGTCAGACTAGCATTAGTTTTCCTTGAAAATAACAATTTATTTGCAAGACCCATGCAATTTATCACTAACACTAGCAGCTAATAAAGTATACCGCTATAAACAATTATATTTTAAAATAATTAAAAAAATAAGGGAAACAATTCAAACTATTTTATTTACTTTACTACCATCATGTTCACAACTGTGAACATTATAAAAGCCAATGGAGAGGACAATCCATATGGAGGCTTGCTCTTACAACCATCTATGTGGGGCACTGGACTGGGGGGGGGGAATAAGTTATCTGTTAAGTTGGAGTGACTAGGCCTAACTCCCAGTTGCTTCCCTTCGATTGCCGCGTTGATGTGATAAAGAATCTCTCCTATTTACGATCAGTAATTACTACAGATCTATTTCGCGATAGATCTATTCTTACCAGCAAGCAATAGTCGAAGTCGGAATTAAAGAAAGCGAAATTAAATATTAATGACGAATTTCTCGCATTCCCTTTTCGGGATACTTTACTCACTGGCAAAACTGATAGATAATCCAATAATGCTCTAATGCCGTTGGAGATAGTTTTTCAAATTATCTAAACTACAGCCGTCGGAGATGAAAGTTTCGAATCAGAAGCTTGAAGCCAAGTTAACGACAAAGAATAATTGTTGTTTTCGTTTTGTTTGATTTCTTTAGTTAGTTAGATTGTTTGTTGCTTGGTTGGTTGGTAAATTAGTTGGTTGGTTGGTTGGTTTTACCATCTAAATATCTGGATCCAAGTGGTATACACAGGCCCGAGTCTAAGACATAGCAATCAAGACAACCTCCTTGGGCACCGTGCTTTGCTGGGACGGGTTGGGTGGGGGGAGGAGTGACTATGGTGAAAATTTATGTTGTTGGTTTTGAATTCAAGGCAACGAGGTGATAGCCGTATCGGGTATCTTCCGTGTTCTCTGGAGATGAAGTCAATTTTCATAGACTTTTCACAGACTGGGTGCTTTTCTATTTCTTCTTGTTCACCCAGCCTTGTAAAGGGTCCTTTGGCCGCAGTACCATACAGAGGATTTATGCCCCTTTCCAAAGAAAAATGAATCCATTGAATGGCGCAATGAGCCTGACCTTGAAAAAATAAAAGACTAACGTCAGCGAAAAACTATATTGCATGTCCGTTGCCCGTAACAATAACGAGGGCTTTGTGCTCTTGCTCCTGTCCGCTACAGCCAAGTCAATATGGAGGTATTGGAATTAATAGCTGCACAGGTGAATCATTACAGCAATTATGAATTTTACAGCCCATAACGCAGTCAGGAGCATGATTATGTGGCAACCTTTGCAGTTACTCTTGTCTTAATTACATGTATTTAGAACAAAAAAGAATCTGTGACATAATGTTAACGTCTCCGTGAATCAGAGATTATCATAAACCAATAATTATCTGACATCGAGAATGTTTGCATTTCAGCTCTCTCTTTCTTTGACTCTATCTCATTCTCTCTTTGTCTCTCTCTCTGTCTCATTCTTTGTCTCTCTCTTCCTTTTCGACTCTCTCTAACTCTCACTTTGTTTCTCTGTCTCACTCTCTCTTTGTTTCTCCCTGTCTCACTTTATCTTTGTCTCTCAGTCTCACTCCTATTTGTCTCTGTCTCACTCACTTTCTTTGTCTCTCTCTGTCCCACTGCCTCTTTCTATATCTCACATACTTTCTCCTCAATCTCTTTTTCACTCATTCTCTCTCTCACTTTCTCTCACAGAAAGAGAGAGAGCACAGACACTTTAACCAAGAAGTAGAAACTGAACAATATTTATTCATCCGAAAAGTGAGAGAATTATATCTTTTCCCGAGTGAGATATGGATCCAGCGACTTAAAGGGAGATTAAAACAGACATGCATCCTAGTTTAGGGACAAAGAAGAGCTTATACCAGTTTTGCCAGTCTTATGAAGACTTAGTCCATATCTTATTCCTATGCAAAATGGAATGTCTCGATTTAACTGTTCTACATGACCTTGACTCCATGTGGGACAGAGCACCCACCCTTGATTCCTACAGCTACTCTTTGTTCTTATCAAACAAATGAACAATTCGTTCATTTGCTAGGTACTTGACAAAATTCATGACAAGCATAAATGCAAAAGTATAAATGTTTACATGAATGGATATAATAGTGAGTATATAAGATACCTCGGATATAACATACACGGATTATAAATTTGAACAGTGTGGAACAGAATTTGTTAGGGTACGGTAAGAACATCAGTAACTGTCCTATACCCACACCCACCCTCCTCTAAAAAAAAAGTCTACACGAACACCTAACTTCTAGAAAGGCTGACCTTTATCCGGAGGCTGGAACATACCTGAATGTTGCAGACACTCACTCTAATGAATCAATTGGAGTGCTGCTCAACTGTGTGCAAACGAACGTACTAGAAATTCACCTAATATTCGTCAGTCGAATGCAGCTGACCTCTGAGACAACACATAATTTGGCTTCCGTATTAATAAAGTGCAATTATACTACTAACCTTATAGTTGGTTACCAACACAGAAGGACACCATCATCTGTATATATTACTGCCTAAGGTATGTGGTTTTGCATGTGTAACTAAATAATATATATGGGTTAATTTAATCTTGACTATATTTTAAATTGTTATATTTCGCTTAGAATGTATGATGACCATGTAAGAGTGCTCTGTCAGAGAACACATGTATTCTAAGCCATGTGTATTTATTGGCAGATCAGCACCTCCTTATCTGAGACATTGAACTTGATGAGTGCTGAGCCATGACGCAATGCCAGAATGAAATCACATTGTCTTGGTTGTTAAATTCATCGAGCATCGAGCCACAAAGCAATGCCAGAGTGGAATGGCCCATGGGCTAGAGACACATTTCCATGGACCACGTGTGCGACCACATCTGTATATACATCACTAGGATCCTAGACAACATAATAAATACAGCATATATTAAAAATATCTGCACAAGCAATGCCCAAGGTCAGGACACTTTGGCATTCAACAATTTATATAACAATCAAGTCTAGAAATGGGGATAGGCAAATTTACTCTCCCACAACCAACTATGTGTTTATTACATTACATCTTCTCTTCATCTCTTCATATCGAGTACTAACTATCATATTTTAAAGTTCATCACAACGTGTTCCATTCATTTCTTAATATGGACTACTAACTATCTGTTTACAAATTCCTGACGAGTATGCAGAACTGGTTATTCCATGCATTTCTTATTTTCTCATTGCATTTTACTGGTAGCATGAACGAGCTAAATATTAATCATTTGCCGCTGTCTTTTACTGCCATTGGTCTTTGATTATGTCTAAGGATGGAGGTCAAATAGGTGGTGAGGGAAGGGGGATCACACCTATTTATTCATGTGTCTCTTCATTATTTGTCTCAATGTTTTCTCTTAAGAAAATAATCACCATGGCCCGGGTTTTCCATTTTATTTTAATAAAGTTGTAAATTTTCTTTATTCTACTTCCTCTTTTGAGCTCTATTTCTGTCCTACTCTTTGCTTATCGATACAAATATCACTGTCACCACAAGTTACCGATCTTTGGCAGAGAAAAGGCAACTGTTGTTTCATGCGGAAGTATTCATTGGACAAAAATGAATTACTTATTGATATTATTTTTGAAAGGGCATATTCCAGTTATACACAATATTTTATTCAACCCATTGCTGATTGTGAAATTTCCATAATATATTCCGTTGTTTTATCCATTTCATTGTTTGTGTGAACTCTCCGTAACATATTCCATGATTTATACAATCCACTGTTGTGTGTAAACTCTCCATAATATATTCCAGTGCTTTATTCAATCTATTGTTAGTGTGAACTCTCATTAACATATTCCAGTGTTTTATTGAATCCATTGCTTAGAGAGAACTCTCCATACCATATTCCAGTTGTTTACTTCAAAACAACTATCCAACATTAGTGTGAACTCTCATAAAATGTCCGTGAGTCAAACAAGCAATCCTCTCTCAAAACACTGGTTATTAATTAGATTGTGACAGGTGCGTCACTTAGTTAATGAAAAGGATTATCACAAGTGATGAGAATCTTAATTTATTTTATTAATGATCCTCCAGCAAACACCACTCGACTCTCTTACTTGGCAGATATTTTTGGTGTTGTAAACGTTTCCTCTATTCCACAACATAAAACAACATTTACAGTCACATATTCTTTCTATGAGTAGAAATCTTCTTACTAAAGGAGAAGACAGATCCTACTTTAATCTACATTTAGCGATCCCCCAATCCAACCACTTTCTTCTTCAACATAAGATTATCAATATGAGTAAGAAGGTCAATAAATTTAACAATAAATGTATTAAATGAACAATGAAATGTACATATGACAATTACAATGAAATTACATCAATATTCCATGAACTCACATTCGGATAATTTTACGTTACACAGTCTCTCTCTCTCTATAAAAAATATAATTACAATTAAAAAATAGAATGAATACAAATTGCAGTTTAGTCCTATCAGAGAATAGAAATGGAGTTATTAGAGGTAGGTTATTGTACAATATTTATATAACCTGGATTAAGCACTACATCGACAGTCTTTCACTGGCCTTGTAACAATATCACAATGTCAAAATGTCTGCATGTCATCACATGTCTCCTGCCACAGTGTGAAGAATATTATGCACACTTTCCTCTTGAACAGCTTGGGTGCTCTGCTCAACATGTCTGTTCCTCAATCACAATAATTCTGGTACCTTCAATATACCAGAATTTTCCAGAATGTACCCTGAGTACTTTGATACATTAAAAGTGGGTAGCATACTCCATTGCACTTACACACTCCACAACAGACATTTCATGTCTCCTGATCACTCAGGTTTACAACTGGTGAACATGGAGACTTTAAATTTGAATCTTGAAACTCAACACACAAGAATCAAAAGGTTGACAATGAAAGGCCTCATGTTCACTGCCAGATATGATTAAGGACTAAACTCCATTCTATCTTACACTCAATCCCCAACTTACAATTTCCTGCAACAGTATTCATTAGCCAGATGCACACACATGGCACAATAAATACAGCATATCAAACAATGTCACGTTTTCTTAGCAGATTACATGTGAACACCCTAGTTGAACACTTGTAGTAATAAAAGTCAACTCACATAGTACTTCTGTACATAAGCACAAATATAACATATCAACAATAAAAGTGCATGCAATACAATCTCTCTTAATCAGTCACTTTTAACTCACCATCAAGCTAACAACTATCTTTCAAAACTGGACTTTTTTCTTCCCCTCGGAATTCAAAAGTGATTAGCGGGTAGAATTTTCTACAGCAAGTGAACTCCTTAAACTCAGCCCAATTTCTAGTCTCGTTATCGTAAATCATAATCATTGGATAATAGAAAACTACTCACTCAGCTTGCATTACATCAGCAATCTAGAATATTCTTGCCTCGAGCTATTTACTTCAAATCAGACACTTTCAAAAATAACACCAACAGGATTGCCCAAGGTCGGGTTACTCTGATAATTTAGCAATTTATATAGCAATTTAAATTTAAAATAGTGAGGGGCAAATTTACTCTGTCATATAGTTATTAAACTCATTAGTTTAACTGCCATTAACTAGTTTATTCCATCTTTTTGATAATCAAAAACTTAATCTCTTAGTCAAACATTTACTCAGTTCCATCACTTCTTTTGTTAGTGTAAGCTCTCGGATGTTTGTCTTCGCAAAGACCGAACAAAAGAAAACTAATATTGTGTTCCCGGTGTATTTAATTTTAAATTCATGTGCCCAGTAATTAATAATGATAATAATAATAATAATACATATTTTTATTAACTTTCCTAGGTCACTGGTTCTAATGATTAATCTAAGAGAGAGAGAGAGAGAGAGAGCCATTGGCGTGGAGTTTAACTGTAGACAGAATAATCACATTAAGCTGTTAAGGAATCGGATGAACCCTCACTACCATTGATTTTCAAACTATCTACCGGAACTTCACGGATTGCTGTCGGGTTTTGTATTTCTCCGGGAGTCTCTTTCCTTGAGTGAATGACGAGTATCTGAGGCCGCGTGTTTGTAATGCCCTTGAGACTTACTACTGAAGATAATGGAATGTCTAGATAGGTGTTAGATGCAGTCGAAGATTTGATGTGCCCTTACAATCTTTTATTCCCTAACCCCTGTCTGTCAATCCGGCCAGAGGCAGGATGGAGTGGGGAGGAGGGGGGGGGGGTTAAGAAAGGGTAGAGAAGACAATAAGTAGTTTGACTCTTTCAGATTTCTTTTGTTTAAAATGGGGACTCTCTAGGAGAATATTTAGTCCTTGTTAAACTGTTATCGTGAAGAGCATTCGGTGTGTAACTCAACGACTAGCCATACCTTATTGTCGTGTGTGCGACATGTCTTTGCAGTATGTCGCATTTCAAAAGTTTTTATTAAAAAAAAAGCAACATTACTTCCTCTCCGAATAAAAATAAATAAATAAATCATTTAAACATTAAAACAGAAGAAACGTACTAGCGTCAGCAATAACTAATAGTGCATTTAAATCGTTAGAAGACCAACAAGGGTTTTGCAAGCAAATTCGTTCTTGGAGAAGAATATTCGCCCTTTGAAAAGAATATTCATTTGTAGACGTTATTAAACATTAAGTGTGCGTCAATTTATTAAATTTACAAATGGTGCTTGTTCTTTGTCAGCATTAACATTCAATATTCGATTATTAAAATATTGAATCATATTCTCAGAACAAAAAAAATTGTCTTACATTATTTTGAACGAGAGTTGATCGAGAGATGACTGAGAGTTGGACGAGAGTTAAATGAAACTTGATCTAGAGTTGACTGAGAGTTGATCTAGATTTGATCTAGAGTTGACAGAGAGTTGACCGAGATTTGACTGAGAGTGGACGGAGAATTAACTGAAACTTGATCTAGAGTTGACCGAGAGTTGACCATGAGTTAAGTGAGAGTTGACCAAGAGATGACTGATAGATGATCAAAAGTTGACTGACAGTTGATCCAGATTTGAGTGAGGTTTAACTGAAAGTTGATTGAGATTTGACAGAGAGTTGACAGAGAGTTAACCTAGAGATGACCAAGAGTTAATTGAAGGTTGATCAAGACATGACTGAGAGTTGATAGAAGTAGAGTTGATCAAAAGATTACTGAGAGTTGATCGAAGTAGAGTTGATCAAGAGATGAATGAGAGTTGATCCAGGTCATTATGTCTTTCTTTGGAGTCCTTTCCAAATGTAAATTATTTTGGAAGGCTGAAGATGTCATATTTTTAATTTAATTATGCTGCAAATCAGTAGAATTACCAACTTCATATTTGGGTCAGTAAATACACTCCAAGAAAAAAAAACTGTATTTGTTATGTCTCAGTTATAATGTCAAGTTATATGTTATATTAGTAGATGAATTATAGTCATACAAAATTTACAAGAGAGGTCCAGAGGATTGTCACAAAAAAGGACATTTACTAATGTAAACTTCATTACGTCTTGTGTGTGTGATAAACTTGCAATCCAGACAACTCGTAAAGACCTGTAAAACGTTTTGCCTAAGCTAATAAAGGTTTATGCATGGACCACTGTCAAAGGCATTATTATTTTATCTCTATAGAGATACAAAAGCAGTAACATTGAATGGTGACAGATAAACGTACAGTTCTATCTATCTATCTAACCGTTAGTCTTGCCAACCGTTGGGGCACCACTGATGACCTGACAATCAGCTACCTCCATTCCATTCTGTTCTCTGATAATCTTACTGTATCGCTCAGCATCAGTCCTGTCCACTCTGAGAAGTTATCTGTTTTTCTCTCGTACAGTTAAAAAATTAAAAGAACATCTTAATATAGTGGAGTCAGTGGCTTTAAACTATCTTATCTTTAATGTGTATTTATCTAGAAAACAACCTAAGAGTAGCTGTATTTATTTATAGCTGCTAAAGCGTCTACCATCCAATCACTTTTGCTTCCGTTCTACCACCGTCAGCAACCGGAAACGTGAATGTCAACCCGTCTCCCTAAAAGATATAAACAGGGATAAAGACAAAATAAAAAAGACTGTGCAAACATCTAATATGCGCATGGCTGTCTAAGCCCATCTGTCCTCATTATTTTTTTTCCTCCGCTCCGAACAAGCTCTTCGAGTGTTAAGTTTACCAGTAGTCTAGGACATCGGCACATAATTATGTCCCTTTTCTGTGCTGGCCGCTGTAGATCATCTGCACAGCATACATGAAGGAGAACACTCGACAATACGTCGGTTGCTGGCAAAGTGGAAATGACAGCACAGACGACTACTTTGCATAGGTTTCGCAGTGTGTGTGTATGTATGTATGTGTGCGTATGATGTGTGTGCATGTGTGTCTTAATGTGTGTGCGTGTTTGTGTATGCGTATGTGTGTGTGTGTGTGTTTGTTTAACACGCGGTATGTTACTGTTAGCGAGGTCTTGTAAGGGTTACGTTGTGAGATCAGATACTCTTCCGCACCTTCTAGCAGTGTTCTTTTATGAATATCAATTTATTTTTCCTACCCCTCCCCCAACCGAACGTGCACACACACACACACACACACACACACACACACACACACACACACACACTTTAAATTGAGCATGATTTAAAAGAATGGTTGTGTTGAGAATGTTTTAGAAGGGGAGAATAATTCGTCACTTTGATTTCGGAATTTTAATGTCCCCACGGAAAATAGGACAGCTCAAAGTGCTGTCTTCATAAAAGCATTATTTGCATTTGTTCTGGGGGAGAAGGGTGTGTGTCCTCGATATGCATCTTAAGTAGTACTTTCATTTCTTTGGTTACAGCTTATAGTCTAACCAGTCTGCAGTTGATGAGCACTTGGTCGTAGCTGAGAACCACTTCCTGTTGAGCAGGTTGTGTTAGAGCGTAAATTCCTGTGATAATGAAAATCAAAAGAGAATGTGCGTGGAACAACAATAGACCATTTGTAATAGTTATGTAGATAGATAAACAGACAGATAGATAGATAGATAGATAGATAGATAGATAGATAGATAGATAGATAGATGGATGGATGGATGGATGGATTAATGGAGGGAGGGATGGAGGATAGATAGATAGATAGATAGATAGATAGATATAATTTATAGATAGATAGATAGATATAATTTATAGATAGATAGATGGATGGATGGATGGATGGATGGATGGATGGATGGATTAATGGATGGAGGATGGATGGATGGATGGATAGATAGATAGATAGATAGATAGATAGATAGATAGATAGATAGATAGATAGATAGATAGATAGAATTTATAGATAGATAGATAGATAGCTGTGTTTGAAATGTCTCCAAAGACATATAATAGGAAGTGCTTTATCTCGAACAGTTAATATTTAATTTATATCCGAATTTTTTTCACTATTGTAAATGCACTTCCATAAAGAATCGAATGAATATGCAACTATTAAATTCTTAATTAAAAAGAATCTCTTCGCGTTTCGTCCGTTCGCACGTGTCCAAGTAATTGTCAGCCTTGAGTTCTTAACCTTACTTGACCTACTTGTGAAGATCTGTTTAAAAGTGCTGGTCATAATATGAATATATTTCTATGCATTATTGTTCATCTCGTCTACAGACAGTTATTTCCACTCAGACAGTAGCTGATTGAGAAATCCCTCTCTTGACATTCCGAATAACAGTAACGATTTTTCTTTTCTTCTACTGGATACGTGAATACATCATACAAGAGAGAGAGTAATGAAGAGACATTTCATGAATTAGATGAATATGTCGTATAATTTGATGGTTTCTTAATGGGCCTACATGTCGCGTGTCTCGTGAATAAGTCAAATAATGTTTATGCACATGTTGCTCTCGGGCTTGTGATCCCAAGAAGCACCAGCTTAAAGGGGCAGATACTCTGCGTTTATGAAAAATCTTGCTGTTAAATTTGGTTTCTAAAATCCAAGCCGTATTAATGACACTCCTCCCATCGCTGTGACTTAAGCAAAGAGAGGCCCGAAGGTACAGGATTTAGTGGGGTTTGGGAGGCTCGATGGTACTGGATGGGGAGGTTTGAAGGGAGACCCAGTGGTACTGGTTGGGGGATTTGAAAAGAGGCCCACTGGTATGGATTGGGGGAGAGACCCAGTGGTACTGGATAGGGTGATTGAAGATAGGCCCACTGGTATGGATTGGGGAGAGACCCAGTGGTACTGGATAGGGTGATTGAAGATAGCCCAGTGGTACTGGATGGGGGGGGGTTGAAGATAGGCCCAGTGGTACTGGATGGAAGATTTGAAGAGAGGTCCAGGGATATGGGTGGAGGGTTTGGAGAGAGGCCCAATGATATGGGTGGAGGGTTTGGAGAGAGGCCCAATGATATGGGTGGAGGGTTTGGAGAGAGGCCCAATGATATGGGTGGAGGGTTTGGAGAGAGGCCCAATGATATGGGTGGAGGGTTTGGAGAGAAGCACAGTGATATGGGTGGAGGGTTAGAGAGTGGCCCAGTGGCACTGGAAGGGAAGTTTGGAGAGAGGCGCACTGGTACTGGATGGAAGGTTAGAAAAGAGGCCCAGTGATATTAATTGGTGGTTGGGTGGAAGGAGTCCTGGTGATAATAGTTGGAGAGTTTCTGAAGAATTCCGGTGGTATTGTTTAAAGAACTTCTTAAGTGTCCCGATGGTGGTGGTTAAAGAGTTGTTGTGTTGTTGTAAGAGAATTCTCATTGTATTGGTTGGAGGGTTGTGGTGGCGTTTAAAAGAGTTCTCGTTGTGCTGGTTAGAGAGTTGTAAAAGAGTCCCAGTGGTGATGTTTGGTTGTAAGAGTCCCGGTGATGATGGTTAGAGAGTTGTAAGAGAGTCCCAGTGGTGGTGGTTGGAGGATTTCATAAGAGTCCGCCACCGACCTTGAAGCAATTTTGATCGAATCAAATTCTTCATCTATCTTCCAATTTCAGGAAATGTTTCATGTTTAATTTAGTCTGAGCAAGCGAAGGAGAAATGCAAGTATTGTTTTTATTTTATTTTTTGTATTTCTTTCTAAAAGTCCGTCAATATTTAAAATGATTTTGAGCACGCAAAACACACAACTACATTCTTTGAAGCTTGGTCCCCATTTGTACTGACGGTTAAAACTCGTTTCGCTTTCTCTGGTGTTTTCATAACATTTTCGAAGTGTCCATAACATGACATTTTCGTTCGGGGTCTGACATACTAAACCGCACACCACTGTCGTGCAAAGAAGCAGACCTTACACAGATTGCGTGCTAATAAAGTGATATTTTGTCTAAATGTGTTAATTCTGGTAGATTTTAAGTGTTTCTACAAACTACACTACTTCGCGAATGAATTATAAACAAAATATTGAAATATGCAATGTTTGTGATATATATCATAATTCGAAATGGTTTAGCTTTCATTCATATTGGCTCAAATTAAAATTAAGTAATAAAGCCTAAGAAATTATGTAAAGAAGTTATGGAATAGGTTCATTATAGTTTTTTTTTTAATTTGTGCAGCATGTTGAGAGTAGTCAGAGAATGGATATGAAAGAAATTAAAACGTTTTCAGATTTAACGTCACAGTTCACATATGTCAATCAGATCGTGCACTGTTATTTCTTTCACTTATTTCAGCAAATAATAATAGAAAACGCGACAGTAACACAAACGCATACATTAACACTACTACCCACATTAACCTAACACACTCTACACACATTAACACTATTACACACATTAAACTAACTCACTTTACACACATTAACACTATTACACACATTAAACTAGCACACTCCACACACATTAGCACTATTACACATTAAACCTAACATTACACAATGAATACTGCTACACTCCTTAACACTAACACACATACAAGTTACAACATGTAAACTTTAACACTAGCACACATATGAACACAAACATATACACATAAGAAGTAATGTGCATATTAACAGTATTCAGTTAAAACCCTGCTTGTGTGACAGTAACACCAGCACTAAAAGTTATCATGAAAAGTACAACAGATAGTATTAACGGTAGCTTGTCTTTTCTCACCACAAAAATATTTATACATGAATAACTACAGTCAGGTTTGTGTCTGCGATGGTTTAAGTACCAATGCAGTTTTTGCTTCGTTTTTTTTTTTTTTTTTTTTTTTGTTACATACAATAAGAGAAACCAACTAGTGACGGTAGGAAACGGTTGGGGGTGTCTGAAGGTTGACAACAAATGCACATGGATGTGTTAGCTCGTGACGACGAACAAGTTAATGCCTACACGTCCCCTATCCGATCAATCAGCTCTCGATTTCAGTGTTCAAAGAATAACAGCTGTGACATTGTAGATCACCATGATTGCAGCAGGATTACTATGGAAGCAGGATTCTGTTTGATGCAATCGGAATGTTTCTGACAGTGCCTTCTCCATATGTCTGATTATTCTTTGCTATAACTGCCATATCTGTTTCTCTGATAGCAGTCTTTTTTTTCTTATTATATTGATACCTTTCCCCGATAAGGACTAAGCACTCGACACTCTAGCTTTGGATTCTTTGCTGCAATTGTTTGGGAAATGGAGCAAGGGGGGATTAATTGAAAGATGAACTGTGTCAGCTCCCCTTTTATGTAGCAGGTAACAGGCACTGGACCCACACATCTTACACAGAAAGAAGAAACTCGAATAAATAAACAAGGAAGATAAAAGGGCATATAAAATTGTAAGGAAAAGAATGGTACATGTGGGAGATTTATTTTTCTTTTACCATCGAGATACAGCTTTTATACCGAATTTGCTTTATTCTCTAAGAAGATGTAGACAGTTATTTTGAAAGTACTCATCAATATATTATTTTATTCACTGGTGATTCTTACTTAAGTTTAGAAAATTTTTGAAAGGAAAAGGAAAACAATATTAAAGTAACAAGCATACAAACAAATAAAGATAAACTTACATATAAACAAAGATTAAAATCACAAACAAGCAAAGATGCAAACAAACAAAAGCAAAGGCTTTTTCTATAATTGACAAAATACAGAAACAAATTAAATTGAATAATATTTTAAGAGAAATCAAATGGATTGGACAATAACGTACCTTGAAAAAATTATAATTTAAACATTATTATTATTATTATTATTATTATCACTATTATTGCCTCTTTCCACGACCTCTGTTTGACTGTCGGTGGTGATCCAAGGTCTCGAAATCTTACCAAGATTCTGGGAGATCCAAGGTTTTACGGAGGATGTGGGCACTTCCGAGGAGCGCTCCTTTGAGTAGTGGAGCGTGTCTGTGGTTTCCATTGAGTTTATTCAGATAACCTTCCAATTCAGACGTTATGTTCCCCAAGGCTCCTATCACTATATGTACCACTTCTGCTTTTACATTCCACAGTCTCTGAATTTCTAATCGAAGGTCTTGGTATTTTTCTATTTTTTCTCTTTCTTTTGTTTTTATGTTTCTATCACTTGGAACAGCGACATCAATGATTGCTACTGTTCTGTTGGACTTATTGAGAACTACAATGTATTTTTTTCGTGCAGGAATCACCCGATCTGTTCTTATCTCGAAGTCCCACAGTATTTTGACTTCTTCTGTTTATCTGGTTGGTGCATCCAAGCTCTTTCTGGGGTTTTTATGCCATAGTTCTCACACAGATTTTTATGTATGTGTTTTGCCACTTCGTTGTGTCGTTTGGTGTATTCTGTTCCAGCCAGAACTTGACATCCAGATAGTATGTGATCTGTTGTCTCATCCATGGATTTGCAGAGTCTATATATGGAATCATTTGAAATTTTCATGATTTTCGTTTTGTGTGATTTCGTGTTCAGTGCTTGATCTTGTGCAGCTGTTATGAGTGCTTCTGTTTCTGCTTTCAATCCTGCCTCTTTCAACCATTTGTACGTTGATTGCTTTGTTGACATTTCGTCGGCTTGTCGTACATATTGGCCATGCAGAGGTTTCTGGCTCCAGGTATGTGCTAGTTCTTGCTTCGTTGTTTTCTTCCATGTTTCTTTGTCTATCTCTGGGGGTTGGAATTGTCCACTCATCTTTACTGCTTCTATCAGTGGATCATCTTTGTTATTATTCCAGATGTAGTTCATAAGACCAATGACTTCTCCAATGACATGTTTGATATTCTTGAGACCTCAGCCTCCCATTTTTCGAGATACATAGAGCCTGTCTACGTTTGCTTTGGGGTGTAAAGCTTTATGTACTGTGAGTAGTTTTCTTGTTTTTCTGTCCAGTTCATTTATTTCATTTGTTGTCCAATCAATGATACCTCCAGTGTAGCTTACTACAGGTATTGCGTATGCGTTAAGGGTTTGTATTTTGTTCGCCCCATTTATTTTGGACTTCAGGACTTGTCTAACCCGTTTTTCACACTCCCTCTTAACTTTGGACTTCACTTTTATATGCATATTTTCTTGATGCTGTAGTATTCCAATGTATTTATATCCCTTTTCCATGAAACATCGTTGATTTTTCCGATGTCGAATTGTAGGTCCTCTGTTGTTTTGACCTTGCCTTTCTTAGTATACTTAAAATGTTGTATCTAGTTTTTTTTTTTGGTCTAGTTTATTTATTTGTTAACTATAGTTTACTCTAAGTGTTAGAGTTAGTGTAGAGTATTAGAGTATGTATTAGCATGAGTTTATTATATACATTATCTAGGTATAGTTGCAGTGGTGTGTGTGTGTGTATATATATAGAAGTATGGTGTCTTATCATAAACATGTAGCTATTAGTTATAGTATCGGATACGCATTAACCATATTAAATTATACGTATATCAAGTGTCTTTAATGTAGTGACTGTATTAACTTTAGTACAACGAACTGACTACAGCAAAGTGTATGTATTAACTGTTGTATTATTATATATTGACTCTAGTACAGTACATGTATTGATTTATACAGAGTGTATATATTGACTTAAAGTATAGTGCATGTATTGCTTTGTAGAGTGTATAAACTATAGTTTTGTGTATATGTTAAGTTTAGACTAAAATTCTGATTTCTTCATGTTTATACTTCACACGTTTGTAACACTCATCTCAAACCTCGCCCACCTCACTCTTCAACATACAAACACTCAAACACAACCATATTCACACATATACACAAATGCATACATACACACTTTCACACGTATATGCACAGACGCACATGAGATATTCCTTGATGTAAATGCTCTCGTGAACATTTGAGAACAAAAATCGAATTTTCTCCTATTGTTCGTACATCCTTGAACATCTTTCTATTAGCACCAAAGAGGTGAGGTCGCCATCAGTTAGGAACCCTTGGTCTGGTGCATGAGACAAGCCTTCATGCCTAAACGTCTCGTGTTTAGCAATTCCAGGCAGGCGTGTCCCACCAAAGGGATGCGTCTTGTAGAAGACGTTCTGTGTGGTCAACTCACATCCTAAGTGACACAGGTTTAAAGATTTAGAACTAGTGAGCATTTAAACTCCATTGACATAAATGAAAGCTTTTGAATTGCACATCATTAAAAAAATGAATTTGCTGATTGGTATCTGTCTCTAAAATGAGTTAAGTACAAACTGTCTGCCTTAAAAAAAAAAAAAAACACCTGCCGCTAATGTAGACACAGGAATGCATAATTTCTATGAATCAGATTGAATTATTTCCCTTTGACAGTCTCAACTGATTCAAAGCCGAAGTATTGATTAAAGATGTGTTAACAACAAACTCTGATGCAACAATTCAACGTATTCAATACACTTCCACTCAAAAGAAGTACTTAAACTTTTGACACACACACACACACACACACACACACACAGACTCATACACGCACACATACACAGGCATACACACACTCATCCACACACTCATGTATACACACACACATGCTTTTGGATGATATATTTTTGAAATTTTGCATAGAGGAGGCGGTCAGGACTAGGCTGGTTCATAATTTAGAATTTATCTTCCGTTTGTCTCCTAGAACTTAACTTTCCCTTTGTCTTCAAGTCAGTTTACGTTTGTCTTTTAGAACGTAACTTTCCAATTTCACATCCTTTTTAAAAATCAATTTTCCGTTAGTTTTTAGAATCTCGCTTGTGTTATAAACACACTGGAGAATGTGAAATAAAACGGATTAAATATTAACAAACACAATAGGGTAAATAAATACGTCCGCTGTTGCTGGTGCAGAATACACGTGACATTTAATATCCTGTGCAAGCCAATGCAGAACGTTATTTTAGACAAAAACACAACTGAACAGCTGAATCATTCAAAATCACTGTTTTCAATCTGATCTATCAAATGTTTGTTAGAATGGAGTACGGTGTTTTCATTCTGACCTATCAAATGTAATGTTAGAATGGAGTACGGTAGATATCGCCGGTAAATATGAAATGAAACTATGACATTCATTGCTGACCGATTAGCTAATACACTTCGAATCCAATACACTTCATATCCAATACACTTCGAATCCAATACACTTTGAATCCAATACACTTCAAATCCAATACACTTCGAATCTCTCTATTAAAGTTTTGTAACTGCTGTAATAGTAGCAGAAGTAGTGAAAGTAAAAGAGGGTATAATAATTATAATGTGCATATTAAGATTTGTGAACTCAGTAATAATGATATAATAGTAGGTTTTACGTAGTCAGTATAATGATATAATACCCATATACAGTAAATTTAGTAGTTAATAATAATAATGTTATATATATATATATAATAATTTGAAAGCAGTCGCTAGTCAACAATCAATTAGTAGTTGTTTCTTTTACAAAAAGATATGCAGAGCCTCGATTTCATGCAAATCTCCAGTTTTGCAAAATTATTAAACTCATTTCTTTCCTCACATTAGAGCATTTTTTCTTTTTTTCTAAAAACCCACTAACCCATTAAAATTAAATTAAAAAAAAAGACACCAAAAACAAGCTGAGTTGTAGATTCGGGTCCTTGACCCGAATGTTGCCATGCCTCCAAGAACGATAACTGGCAGGCAGACCGATTGAGAGCTATGTCTCAGTGTGGTCCATCATGCAGAATTAGGCACTGCCTTTAAGCGCAGATAACTTCTAGTTCATGGGAAGGGAACACTATTTTTACTTTTTATATAGGGAAGCCAAGTTAATCTGGAACATGTCAAGAAGTGTTTCGTCATCGATGCCAATTTTTTTAATGCCAAAATTTGCTCAAATTGGATTCAAGATCATATAGGGACTGGTGAGAAAAATACTTCATCTTAAGGATCACGGTAAAGCCCAAGTGAAGTAGAGCAGGATGGAAGCCTGAGTAAAGAGTTCAGTGTTTCATACTAATAATTGTTAAAGTGTTCAAACAACGAAGGCTGTTAGGGCATAAAGGTCTGTAGTGAGACATTGAAGACCCTTCCATGTATAACTGTAATCTGCCGGCGAAGTAGTTCCCAAAAGTGCAAATAATGACACAGCCTACGCAAGTAACTGTAATAATAATATAGTCATACTCGTTTTACTGATTCCATAATTTATTTCTCGTAGAGTAGTTTAAAGTTCACTGGGTGGCACCATTGGCTTTTCGAATGTCTTGGAGTTGATGTCTTGGTGCCCAAGTTACCATTTAAATCTTTATAGCAGGAAATGAAAGTGTTCAGATTAAAGGTATGAGAAAATATCCCGATGCTGTCTTTACTGCAGACCAGTAGGTTGTCTCTGTACATGGCACCAGAAACAAACGTGTCCTTTTTCATTCATTTTATCTTCGTGTGTATGCAACGTTAACTCTTAACTCTGCGCCATATAATTTACTTTTCATACTCTCCATACTCGTCATTCAAGAACGTCGTCTCTTGACAATCGAATTCTATTACGAAATTTTTTTACCCTGCCCTTCACACTAGTGGGCTAGGCTACTAGGGTTAGAAATAGCGTCCGTGGACAGAATACGTCCAAAGACCTTTTGGAGGCCAGTGTTTCTTTAGTGCTTTGCTGGTTTTGCCAGAGAGAACTTTGAACCCAGGACAAAATCGAAAGTTATTTTCTTGCGTGCGTGTCTGTTGTCAGTTCAGGTTGGAAGGAACACTTGTAGCGATTATTCCAGAGACTGTGTCATTTCCCCCTGTAGGCGTGTTTGCATTTTGGTCTGTTGGAAACTCTCCAGACACATTTGGGCGTGTTGAAAGGAGTGCCACTATGTTATTGCCTCGTCATTAAACATCCGCATGGTCAGACTGGTCAATTGTTGGGAGCGGGAACCATAGAACAAGTCGGATATATACAGTAACTGAAACATTCGGTTAAAGGTGATAAAAAAAAAATGTTCCTTTTGTTCTGCCTGATGGAAATGTCAATCTTGAACTATGTTCACCATTCTATAATGGTTTATACCAGTCAAAATTTGTCTGAGTAGATGATGTGATACAATTCGTTAACTGTTCACAAGACAACCGTTCACTTACTTGAACTAATCTAGGCAAAAAAAATGAATAAAATAACGTGCAAATATAGCAACAGTGTATAATTAACATACTGTTTGTATTTTAATTCTCCTCTAAACACTAGCATTCTTTTCATGTTAGTCATTTTTGGCTTGTTCCTTTCAATCCATCTTTCTAGCGCTTCGTTGGTTTAGAAATATTTGAATACAATTTTCTTTATTTTTAGCTGATATCCTCGCGTGTTGACTTTACTTGCATGTTACAGAGATATATATTGAACTAAATGAGCAATGATCTTTTTGCAAGTTTGACATCATGTGGACAGCCCACGCTAGGGAAATACGCAACATAAGCCAGCTTTTGGAAGAACCTTTTCAGTGGGTTGGAAGTGGGCCCCTTTAGCCCTAGCATATATCATGGTTTTGTAACTGTTGGCAACGCTGCTGCACTTGTGTTGGAATTAATACCTACCTACTGTATGGACGAGCTTTGCCAAGGTCGAATTATCCGCACTGAATATGTGTCTGAATCACGTGGGATGTACAGGTGTGCTAACGTGTGTGTTTGTGTGAGTGTGTGTATGTGTGTGTGTGTGTGTGTGTGTGTGTGTGTGTGTGTGTGTGTGTGTGTGTGTGTGTGTGTGTGTGTGTGTGTGTGTGTGTGTAACGTATGGTTGAGTGGGTGTACACCGAGATGGTAGTTAGATTGGATACATCCTCCTCACCCTACCGAGCAGAGTCCATATTTATAGGATTAGACCTCAGAGTAACTGGTAAAGTAACATTATATAGATAATTGACAGTAATCTAGGTGGCTTTGAACCCCAAACCCCAAACACTTTACAATCTTATTTAGATAAATTAGGTACAAATATGAAAATAGAAACTCTACATTGGGGATCACCAGTGGCAAAATTATTTATAAGGAAATGCATTATAAAACTGAATTGTAAAATATAATAATAGCTGTTACTGTTATCTATATTTAGAACCATCGCAAGGAGAGTGGAAAGTCCACTAGCCTATCTGTCACGTGCAATTACTGTTATCTATATTTAGAACCATTACAAGGAGAGTCGAAAGTCCACTAGCCTATCTGTCATGTGCAATTACTGTGGTCTATATTTAGAACCATTACAAGGAGAATCTAAAGTCCCCTAGCCTATCTGTCATGTGCAATAGTAAGACTAGCAAAGTCAATCGTGCACAGTGGGATGTGGTTGACTTAACAGTTAAGTCAGGGTGAAGGTCAGACCTCTTTCCTTATTCGTTACGGATAACAGGCTGCGGTTTCAAGCATTTGACTCCAGGGACTTTGGGAGTTTTAAGGTCACCACATTCCTGAGTTCCTGATACGTAGAAAGTTGTATAAAGACAGAAGTCGCTTTTAAGTACTCTCTCTCTCTCTCCCTCCCTCTCCTGCTCCCCGCGCTCTCTCTCTCTCCTCTCTCTCTCCTCTCTCTCCTCTCTCTCTCTCTCTCTCTCTCTGACACACACAATATCAACATACTGTAGGTTTTTATCACTACTGTTTATAAGTACTCTCACACACACAATATCAACATACTGTTTATAAGTACTCTCTCAGAGACACACAATATCAACATACTGTAGGTAGTTATCACTACTGTTTATAAGTACTCTCTCAGGCACACATAATATCAACATACTGTAGGTAGTTATCACTACTGTTTATAAGTACTCTCTCAGGCACACACAATATCAACATACTGTAGATAGTTATCACTACTGTTTATAAGTATTTTCTCAGGCACACACAATATCAACATACTGTAGGTAGTCATCACTACTGTTTATAAGTACACGAAAGCTTATTTAGCACGGTGTGACAATGCACGACGTGACATGACATTAGATGATGTGACATGTCACTGATTTCGACTCATTCACACAAGCATATTAACTGTAAACACTGTTCAATCGCAATCGATACTGTTGCTGAGATTATGAAGTTGAAAAGAACAATATTATCAGACTGATGTACATGTAGCCGTCACGGTAAACACTACTAATCCATGGATTGGATGGTTGCAATAAGCAACATTATATACGATAACTATTATTCTATTCAACATGAAGGTGAAATAATAATATGAATTAAATATAAATTATGTTTATTTCAACGCAATAATGTTTTAGATCAACTCACCTTGAAACACAGCAAATGATTTTCCAGATTAGAGGGATATCTTGGACAAAAGGATGACTTATGTTGGCCAAAGGAGACAATCACTCGTCTTCGACTTGAAGGAAATGGAATAGATCTGATAATTTGGCGGGAACACCTGCTGCTATATTTCCTTCCTGAAAGTGTCAAAAAGATTTCCTTCCGGCACGCACGTTTCTTAGCTGTAGTCTACGGAAATGGAACTTTTTCTCTCGCACATCAACGTCCACCTAATTTCCAGCACACATTCGCGTGGTTTCAAGCATAGGATTGTGGGTCAGCACTGACCGACAGAAAGTTAGGTGGCGAGAAGTAAGGTCAAAATTGAGTGGATTCTTGTTCCGTAACGTTGCTCCTATTGATCAGTAAACAAATCTAAAAGACTGGTTAATAAGGTAAACAAATTTAAAGACTGGTTAACAGAGTAAGCAAATTTTAAAGTCTGGTTAACAGAGTAAGCAAATCTAAAAGACTGGTTAACAGAGTAAGCAAATCTAAAAGACTGGTTAACAAGGTAAACAAATCTAAAAGACTGGTTAACAAGTAAACAAATTTTAAAGACTGGTTAACAGAGTAAGCAAACCTAAAAGACTGGTTAACAGAGTAAACAAATCTAAAAGACTGGTTATTAAGGGTAAACAAATCTAAAAGACTGGTTAACACAGATTTATTTTTAAGGGGTGGGGAAATATTATACCATGACACTGTGTGTGTGTGTGGTGGTGGGGGGCGTTTGTGTGGATTTACAGTTAAGTGCGTATGTATTCATGTCTGTACGTATGTATAAGCACACAAGCGCTCACTAGAATGCACACACATATTTTTCATTCATAAATACACTCGAAAATTAAAAGTATATAAACACTTTTACCTTCGACCGTATTCTTACCTTCAGTATCGTGACAGCAAATTGCGATAACACGTTTCAAATTATCAGTGAAATACCAAGCTGTCAAAAGCTTTAAAAATACAAATTTCAAATACACACTAACGCATATGTGTTCAGATTTAATACACGCACAGAAACAAATACATATAAATATAATCGCAACAACAACTGCAACAAATATAACAAAAAATTACTATTACAGCAGAGAGAGCAGCAACAAAAAAAGTAATATGACATAACTTTGTAAATCTTATTAGTCAAGCCATGTCTGACAGACACGTTAAGAGACTAGAAAAA
Organism: Sinotaia quadrata; assembly: GCA_028829895.1. NCBI lineage: Eukaryota > Metazoa > Mollusca > Gastropoda > Architaenioglossa > Viviparidae > Sinotaia > Sinotaia quadrata. The sequence continues at coordinate 94,020,193 of CM054179.1, forward strand.
ACAAACAACTAATGGCTGTATATAATGCGTGTATATACATCATGTGGAATATTGAGATTTATTTATTTATTTGTTGGGGAGCGGTTGTTATTTATTGCACAAAAATAAAACCAGCTACCCTAACATCCTTTTTTTTTTTTTTTGTTTCACGTTTCTTAAATTACTGAGCAATATTGTCTAATCATATTCTCCCACCACCCAAGCGCATTCGCTGTAAAATATCTTTTATGTCAATCAAAGAAGCCGGCCAAACCAAGTGATCTAGTTTTTGTCGAGCTTTAGCTAGGAATTGCCCTGGAAAAAAAGCTCTATTGTGTTTGCCCAAGGACTCCGTTAGTATGTAATAATTGGCCCGACTACACTTCATTGCTTTTTGCATAAATAAATTTCATTTCAAAATATGTATCAAACTGCTCGGGGGAGAGATCACGCATACATAAAGAGTTCGGGGGGAGGAAACAATCACGTAAATCATAACAGAAAAACCCTCGCAAAGTTGCAAGTTGTGAAATGAGTGGGTGGGGTAGGTATCGAAGGAAACACACTATTATACATAGTTATGTTTTAGGAAAGAGTAACAGGAACTCATATTATAGAAGAAATAGCATACACGTGTCATAACGAAACAACACATGTCACGCAAATTACAAGACAGGAAACACACGTGTCATAACAAAACAGCACATGTCACGCAAATCACAAGACAGGAAACACACGTGTCATAACGAAACAACACACGTCACGCAAATCACAAGACAGGAAACATACGTGTCGTAACGAAACAACACATGTCACGCAAATCACAAGACAGGAAACACCCGTGTCATAACAAAACAACACACGTCACGCAAATCACAAGACAGGAAACATACGTGTCGTAACAAAACAGCACCTGTCACGCAAATCACAAGACAGGAAACATACGTGTAACAAAACAACACAAGTCACGCAAATCACAAGACAGGAAACGTACGTGTCATAACAAAACAACACACGTCACGCAAATCACACAAGACAGGAAACATGTGTCATAACAAAACAACACACGTCACGCAAATCACAAGACAGGAAACATACGTGTCATACAAAGAGGAACTTGCTTAGAAGTGATGGGCGGGGGAGGGGGAGGAAAAAGAAAACATTGCTTATTGATGACGAAAAGTTGGGATTGGGTCTGAGGTCACATGCATACATGTCAAAGAAGGAAGTAATATACAGTTGCCTAGTGCACGACTTGGTCTGAATGGTGTACTGTCACACGATAGGGGCAAAAACCGTGCATGTCAAGGGGAGAGAATTAACATGCTTGTGATGGGAAGAGAAACAGAGCGTGCATAACTAGATGAAAATTTGTTTCGACACTTTTCTGTGCTGCACTTAACATAATTATTCTGAGTATGGATGAATTAGAAAAGTTTTCATGGAATTTTTTTATTTCCTTTTGTTTACTTTCACAAAGCTATAGTTTGTGAACTCGTGGGTTGTGTATTAATACTTCCTGAAGTTATTAGAATAAAATTTCTCATTAATGCATACTTCTTATCTCAGCAGGCGCACACACACACTATTTTTTTTAAACTTCATCTTAAATCGTGTCTTTCTAATTATGCATTATTACATTCCAGCTTTTGTTTAAAGACCCTGTCTTAGCATGAGGATTTAAAGATTGTTAATTTTAACGCTACACCTATGCTGACGATAGACTGGTTGCCAGACTCACCCTTCAGTCTCCTCAAATTAATTCTCTTTGTATCTTTGTATGTTTCATGTCTTTCTACACGCGTACATGTATTTCATTTGTATGTTTCATGTCTTATACACGCATACATATATTTCTGTTTAAATAGTTCATGATTGAGTATAAACGCATATATTGTAATCTAAATGTACACACGTATTTCTGCTTGTATAGTTTATGTCTTAGTATACAAGACTTATTGTAATCTAACCGTATTCACGTTTTTCTGTTTGTACAGCTCATGTCTTGTATAAACGTACTTCTTTTGTATAGTTCATGTCTTAGTATACTAGCAAATTGTGTCTGTATCTGTTTCTGGTCTCAGGAATTATGCATAGCTCATGTGAATAATCAAACTCATAATGTGTCATTATCTTTTTCTGATTATGTAATCAGGTCTACTCGACGACAAGCGTGAGTTCAGTTCAAGCGTCAGTGAATGACAGACGTCATTAATGGCTGGTGTAGGAACATGTCCAGCATCCCTGAACTGCATACGTCACTGAATGACAGACGTCACCAAGCGACATGCATCAGCTGAGAGGCAAGCATCAGTGATCCGCAGCCCTCAATAAATAAAAGACGTCCATGAACGAATCGACAGGCATCAACTGGCGGGGAGCCATGAATAAATTTTGAGCATCATTAAATGGTAGTGTCACTATACGGTAGAACCAAACGGGAAGCACAGACATTTGCAAAAACATGAGACTGAAGAATAAACCTGTCATTTAAAATGGCCTCGCCAGGCAAGCATTTTGAATGGTACTTAAAGCCTTTTACATCATCGATCAGAAAGTGGTGCTATAAATAGTTCTCAGAAGTTCTCTCTCATTGCAGAATCAAACGCCGACCTCACGCAAGAATAAAAGCAGGGCTACACACGTTTAAAATAAGAGAGTGTAACTATGTCACTAATTAAGGCGCGTGTACAGATTCACCCTAGCAGGCTATGTTATATTTCAATCCATCTGCTGCTTCGTCAGAAAAAATAAGGACTGTTTCATTACAAATCATCTCTCCCGGCCGGTGTTTCACGTTCTGCTAGAAATTAATATCACAGACAGAATTCGGCAAAAGCTCATTGCGCCTGGATGGTGCTTGCAGTGACTCGAGGTGAAAACAGATTTTCCGATCAAACTTCCCTGACAAGCACGGAAACAGTGCTGAAAGCAAACATTAAATTTGTAATAGTTTTACCAAATTTGTCAATCTCATATGTGCAACTTTACTTTTTCATTTTACTTTTAAAAGTAACCTGCATCATTTACGTAATAAGCTGTGTATTATCTCACGCACAAAATAATTTCCAAATTTTGACATTTCTACAGACTTATCTAGCATCGTAACAGTTAATGAGAATGAAATATTTATCAAGCATTTCTCTGGAATAACATCTAATACTTTATTTCTGTATTAACTGACGGTTACCGTCTCGAAGCATAGTGGTTATGACTAGCACAATGTAAGTTTGTGTCGTATTTTACACACTCTCAGGATAGCTTGTCATTCAGCTCAGAAAACAGACCATCCCTATACCAGTATGGCGGAACTCTGAACCACTGTACCAATGTAGCGGAATTCGGAACCACTGTATCAGTGTAGCGGAACTCGGAACGATTTCACCAATATTGCGGGACTCTGAACCAATGTACCGGTATAGTACAACTCGAAGCCACTGTACCAATATCGCGGAACCCTGAAGCACTGTACCAGTATAAGCGGGACTCTAAACTACTGTGCCAATATGGCGGGACTCTGAGCGGCGCTCAAACTTAGTTGTATAGAGTTGTACAGACATGCCTATACGCTGAACTCCATTCAGTCAATGTATCCGAAACGCCTTGAACTACGTCACAATCATCTTCAAGAGCTATCTTTGCCAACTTCACCAACTTCTTTGTGTGCGAAAATCTCTAAATATCTTGTTCAGGTCATCTAACTAGCCGTCGATATTAATGCCAATCCACCCGGTCTGAAGTGTTAACTTGACTAAAATTATGTTCTTTGTGTGGATAACTAAGGTAGTTAATGTCAATAGAGTTCATACATGTGTAGACTGCTGGACTTTAACCAGTAAACAACCACAATGGGTAAAGTGGTATCCCATACACTGCTAGATACCAGCCTGTAAACAACCACAGTGGGCAAAGTGATATCCCATACACTGCTAGATACCAACCTGTAAACAACCACAGATTTATAGTTCAACCATTTGCATTATTAACTAGTGCGCAATTAAAACTTATATATAGTATGTATGCGTGTCCACACGGTTGGAATAATTGGTTAAAGTGCAACCATTTCCACACTGTTGAAAGACAACTGACCACGAAGCCACATAGTTAAAGTACAACCATTTCCACATTGTTGAAAGATTTAAATGAATTTTACAAAACCAAATAGCTAAAGTGCACCTATGCTACACTGCTTAATGGCCATAAGATTAAAATTTAATAATTCACGCACTTTTGGATGGATTAACCAATACAAACCACGTGGATAAGTGCAGCCATTTCCACACTGGTGGACGGTTTAACCAGTGTACTGCAACATTATAGTGCAACCATTTCCACACTGGTGGACGGTTTAACCAGTGTACTGCAACATTATAGTGCAACCATTTACTCACAGCTGGGTGACTAGTAAACTACAAGGCTTTGTGCATAATTCTCTCCCCTTCAACCCACCAACCGTCTGCCAGTACGATGATGAAGTTCAGTGGCTGTTTCATGATGTCTGATGAAACCCCTTGCGCTATGTGTTTGATGACTGTTTAACTCATCGAGTAAACACTGAAAGAAATTTCTGCATGTATGACGCATCCACTGCGTGACAAAAAAACAAAAAAAAACACGGTTTAAATCAGAACACAATATCGTCAGAGGACTGTCACATCGCTTGGTGTTACGCTGCTTAAGGTTAAAAAATCATCCTACGTCATCTGCCAGAGGTCATTTCGTGCGACTGTGCTTCTTCGACCACCGATATTGTGTTTAGTTCCTTCCTCAGGAAAGAAAAAAAACTGAGACGGGCTAGCATTTGTATGAAAAGATTTGTAAGTTCTATCTGAAGGCCTGACGCCACCGCTTTGAGCCAGAGACACTTTTTTATCCTGAAATAATATTTACAGGCAAGATGGGTTAACTGTGCTGTGCTTTTCCTTAGGCAGCGTTTGAAAGATCTAGAAATGTACAATTGTCTTTCACGACTCCGTTTACTTCCCGACTTTCGCTGCCGACATGTTTGGTTCAGTAGTCTGTGTGACGTCAGAACTGAATCTCATCTCCAGCGTTTGGTGATATTTCATGACGTAGCAACAACGCGAGAGCAGCTTGCAAAGAGATGGCAAAAATAAACCAAGAACACCATCACTCATTTTATCTGGAATTGCAAAAGAAATTGTTGTAACTGTATTCTTAAGAGCAGTGTGGATTGGTTGGTTTGATAACATCAATTTTGTATAAAACATTAAATGTAGTACAACAGAAAGAGAGTAAAACACTTAAATACGACAACATGAATTCCAATGGTATAGAGAATAGAACCATTCTCGCTCTCACCAACACTCTCTCCCAACTAAATTCTGGACTGTCGCGAAATTTCTCGGCAGAAAATCAGCGCACCTGCGAGGAGCTCCCGGACGCCTACAAGAACTTTTACCTTACGGCCCAGTTCGTCACTGGCCTAATTATGTACCCCATTCTTTGCATTCTAGGAATCACAGGAAATATTCTAGCCCTGGTGGTGCTGGCGCACCGGGACATGGTGTCGTCGACAAATGTCTACCTCTCTGCTCTGGCCGTGTCTGACACGATCAAGCTGCTGAACGACCTGATGTATTTCATCATCCTTGTGGTGCTGCAAGGCGATCCGCAGACCGGGCAAATCATGATGAACTACATGTATCCCTACGCACACTACATTTTCAACATGTCGGTGTGCGTCACTGCCTGGCTGACAATCTCCGTGGCAGCGGAGCGCTACATCTGCGTCTGTCATGCGACGCGCGCCAAGGAGCTGTGCACGATACCCCGGGCCAGACTGGTCTGCAGCGTCGTCTTCGTGCTCATGGCGGTCCTTTCCGTCCCTTCTGGCTTCCGCTACAAAGTGGACACGGTGTACGACGTTCTGACCAACACCACGTGCCCCCAAATCGTCCCGACGTCCCTGGGGAAGAACGACGCGTTCATGATCCCTTACACGTGGATTCAGAACTCCCTCCGAGCCATAATCCCGGTGTTCGTCCTCGTCTTCATGAACGCCCGCATCATCAACGAGCTCCGGAAAGAAAGGGTCAAAGGTAAAAAGTTCTCGGCCAGAAATCGCATCACGCTCATGCTTATCGTCATCATCTTCATGTTCCTCGTCTGCATCACTCCAGACGCCATCATGTCTACCTTCTTCGGGAAGGGGTACGTGGAGGAGGAATACCTAGTGAAAGGCATTCGAGAGATCACAGACTCCCTCTTGGCAGTGAACTCCGCGTTCAGTTTCCTGCTGTACTGTTCCATGAGCCAGGTGTTCCGGACGACATTCCTGAAAATCTGTTGGCCTTTCAAGCGCTCCGTGGAGTCCCCGGAACGCATGCTCCTTACAAGGAAAGGCACGCAGGAGGGGGATGTCGTTCGGATGAACGGTTGTCCGGAGGATGGCAAGCGGGAAACATACCTTTAGCCGCACGCCAAATTTGAACGTGTGGCTTGTGTGTGTGTGTGTTGTGTGTGTGTGTGTGTGTGTGTGTGTGTGTGTGTGTGTGTGTGTGTGTGTGTGTGTGTGCGCGTGTATGTGTTTCTGCTTGCGTGTATATGGGGTGACTTTGTTTTGTGTGCGTGAACATGGCATAAATAGTTATATGTGTCACGACAAAGTATCAGTATTAAGGGTTCGGCTGAATAGTTGACCCGTTCATGTTCCAGCGAGCAGTTAGTAAAAATGAGCAAAACATGCGGAAGGAAAAAATATTAATAGGTAGAGCCTGTTTACAGTGACTTGAAGCAAGATGTTTTTAGATAGAGCCTGTTTACAGTAGTAGTATAAAGTATGAGTACACACCTCGAAAGGAAGAGGCAAAAAATATCTTTCGTAAGAGTGACAGGCAAATGACAATTTCAGTATCGGTATAAATTAAATTAAAAATCTATACATTTTTCTTATACGTATTCCTTCCAAATAAAATAAAAATTTGGAAAGCTAGCTTTCGATTCTTGCTTAAAGATTTTACGCACAGCACGCCAAATTTGCCACAATATTCATGTTTTCACACGATATAAATTATTTAGTTACAAAACAAAAACAAATAACAGCAACAAATGAAAACAATATGCGTTTGCTACTGTTTACTGTCTTGTAAACAAGACATTTATGCTACTATATTTGTCTCATAAACTATACACTTATGTTACTCTCTACTGGAAAAGAAATGTAATCTTCTGCATGGTTCAGTGTGTCTGAAGTACTTTTAACATCAATGACATTTCCTGGGCATGTTTCCAGGAGATTGCACAACAATTAGTGATCTAAAGCAAACAGTGTGAAGTGTACTTAACCTCCCCTGAACGCAAGGTAATAACCTAATTGGAGCTTTTGAAGCTGGACAAGCGCCATGCTGTTCCCGACGTCTGCTAAATCGTCTTGACACGCAGACGGAGAAGAGGAAGGAAACAAAATGTGAGGAAGTACAAAACGCAATACACTAATTACTGCAAATTTTGATCCACGGGCCAGACATTGGGGACAGTTGACAGTTGTTTTACAACAGTATATAACACTATCAACATCTTCTAGGCTTGTGAGTTCTGGAGAGTTCTAGTGGATTAACTGGACTTGTCACTGAAAGATAAAGGACATTTTTCTCCTTCCAACCTGGCTTGATAAATCAATTCAGACAAGCTTTTCGTGCATATTCCAGGCGTGGGTATGTGTATTATGTGTGTGTATGTGTGTGGAGAGTGGTGCAGTGCAAGGCAGTGGAGGAGTGGATGGAGTGGAGTGTTGTGCAGTGGAGTGGGAAGAGAATAGTGACAAGAGAAACGATTCAGTAATTTTTTTTCAAGTTCTGAATTCTACCTTTTACAAGTCTGCGAGATCGATGGCATCGCATATTTCTATCTAAAATCTATTTCCATCCATCCACCCATAGAAATTAATACGGGTAGATGGGCTGGTAATCGGAAGCAAAACAACTCTGCATCTGAATGTAATTATCAACCTTATGAATGACGAAAGTCAGCCTGAAATATTCGAAGCTGTAGTCTAGATAGAGTGTGCTATATTGTGTGATTCTTAAAGCTTGCTTTGTTGAGACAATGCATTTGCATAAATAACTCTTCAGCAATCTAGATCAATACCATTTTTTGTTTCTTTAAAATTAATTTGAATAGTTCTTGTTGTTTTCATTTAAGCTCTATATATTTTTTTTTACAAGCGGTCCTCAAAATGACTATGAAGACAGATCGATGAAACAGGAAATGGTTTGGACAATGATGCTGTGTTTGTTTATGTGTACATTTTGAAATCTCTGTTTATTTGTGAGATATGTATGTCATTGTATTGGGGTGGGTGGGTGGGTAAAACTGTGAAGAAGTATTCTAATAGGAAATAGCAGATCATCAGACGGATCATAGCGCCTAAATTGTTTGAGGAATTTACTTCACGAAATTATTTGAGAAATTTGTGATACTTTGACTCATCTTTGTGTGAATGATTTAATGCATTCTGTTTTCTTGAATTGTAAAATTTAAAAAAAACACATTTGTTTTGTATTTTACAAAATCCCGACTGACCTCCGATCACGCTATGATTTATATAGTCTTTATACTATCACACTTTTTCTCAATGGTATGTTATATTAAGGATGTCAACGGTAGATCATTTGTCTCGGGATCAAATTTTCGCTGTTTAATTCTAAAGATGGACAGTCCATTATTAAATAAAGTGAAAGTGTGGGCTGCAGTTGATAGACATAGAGATGTGTAAAAATAAAATTATCATAAAAATTACTTTCTAAAATTAAAAAAAAAAATAGCAGGCTTGGTGGTGAGTGATATCAGTGAAGATTTCTTGAGTATATGTGAATAAAACCGAACGGCATGCTAGCACGAACATCTCTAGCGAAGTGCCCCCTAAGTCGATGCATTGTTAACAACATCAAAAAACTGCAAACATAGACAAAGGATAAATGAGTGTGACAGTGCACATATATGTGTAAATGTTTGCACATGCATACAAAAATATAATATGGAGATATGAGAGATTGCTTTTAATTTCTTCAATGTCTTGCGCACTCTATTGTCTCTTACTCCATGCTCAGTTGCTCCCTGAACCGTCTTGTCGTATGAAATTAAAACTGTCCACTCTGGTTTACACTCTGGATTGATTTCCATGGATTTGTGCACGTTGAACAACATACTAAATTTCTGAGAAGATACTATTATTATACGTTCCATCAGTTGTAATTATTGTTGGCTTTATTTATTTCTTTATATATTATTTGTGCGCATTAATAAACGTCATCAATTGATGTGCATTACTAAAACGTCATCAATAGATGTGCGTTGCCAAAACGTCATCAGTAGATGCGCACTAAACTTCATCAATCATAGATGTACATTACTAAAACGTCATCAATAGATGTGCATTATATCAATGTCGTCAATAAATGTGCATTACCAAAACGTCACCAATAAATGTGCATTACTAAAACGTCATCAATAAATGTGCATTAACAAAACGTCATAGTTTCGTATGACAAGTATCCCTTGGCGAGAAACTCCTAGCAAATCTGTAAGGTGGGGTGGGGTGGGGCGAACAACTAACTAGGCGTTATTTGCCTAGACGTCTGATTGAGTCGAGTGCGTGACTAAAGCAAATATTTTTGTAAGCGGAATGCGTTTGTTTCAAAAGAAACGGAGGAAACTTAAGTTTATTATTTCTTTAAATGCCGGAGAGAACTGTCGCTGATGGTGAGCATTGCGCAAATATGATCTAAAGGCGCGCCCGCAAGCTAGCATTGCTTTGATCGAAAATGTGGTGTTGGACGTTGCATGGTATAAAAATGGAAGCTACCCGCTTACCCAGGCAAAGGAACAAGACGCACTCAGCGCGATCGAGGAATACAGATCTAAGCGTAATCTAATTCAGTGGAAGACTTCTTCACAGTACTCCGAGTTTGCTGTAAACATGCAAAACTTTCGCAAGAAGCGCGCACACTAGGACCCACTGAAGCAAAATCAAATTTAACTCTTCTAATTGGGTTTCTGTACTGTTAGACAAACTTACTGTAACAGCGCACCGACTGATCTAATGTTACTCTCCTCAGGGGTCTTCTCGTTTTCTCTGTGCAGTTTACACTACTATGACAGCTCCCTAACATAAAATCTAATTCTTTTATTTGGCTCTGTGCTATTCCTTTATTTGGCTACTATGACAGATCGCTAACATAAAATATAATTCCTTTATTTGGCTCTGTGCAGTTTACACTACTATGACAGATCGCTAACATAAAATATAATTCCTTTATTTGGTTCTGTGCAGTTTACACTACTATGACAGCTCGCTAATAAAATTTAAATTCCTGAATTGGCACTGTGCAGCTTATGCTACAGTAAAAGCTCGCTGACAAGTATAAAATGTAATTTAGTTCCCTATATAGGCTCTGTGCAGTTTACACTTCTATAATTATAATAGCACACTATCTAATATAAAATATAATTTAACTCCCTTAATTGGCTCTGTGCACCTACTACTGACTTAATTAACTCCCTTAACTGGCTCTGAGTACTTAACACTACTATAAAAGCACGCTAACATTAAATCTAATTAACTCCCTTAACTGGCTTTACGCACTTAACACTACCCTATAACAGCACGCCAACATAAAATCTAATTAACTCCCTTAAATGGCTCTGCGTACTTAACACTACTATACCAGCAAACTAATGCAAAATATAATGTAACTCCTTTAATTAGATCTGCTCAGGGATACACTTCTATAAGAGCGCACAGTTTAATTATAAAACAATTAAAAAAGAAAAAGAAAAACATAACACATAGTCGTACTTACGTACAACAAAGACAACACACAGCAAGCTGCAATTAGGATTTTCTCACGTGCAATATATTCACTGAACCGTGAAACGGGTGTTCTCTCCAAAGTACGAGAGAAATGTGTTAGGTCTTTTTCCTAGAAAAATCAACAGTTAGTTAGAGTTAGAGCAATTAGAAAAACTCTAGCCTCTGTTCATTAATTTATATTAAATTGTGAAAACCATCTTTCAGCATTACCGACAATTTTAAAATATGCTCGTAACACAGCTGTGGACAGACAGATTTCAACTTTACCGGCAATTTTAAAACATGCTAGCCTCACCGATATCTGTGGCAGACATATTTAAGTTTAATCGTTTAATCTTTAATCAGTTTAAAACAGTTAGTTTAATTGTCACAGACATCGTTTAGCTCTAGCGGCAGTTTTGAAACATTATGTCATAGGTGTGACGTGGCTTTCAGTTTTACCAGTAATTTAAATACAGGCCAATATTACAGTTAGTAATACGTAGGCAGACGTGTTTTAACCTTAACATCAATGTTATGGTACGCTATTGTCACAGTTAATTTCCGCAGAAGTGATGTCGAGCTTAATCATCCATTTTACAACATGCTAATGTCACAATTATCTGTAAGAGACAGGTTGGTCTTAACCATCAATTTAACAACATGCTAATGTCACAATTAGCTGTAAGAGACAGGTTGATCTTAACCATCAATTTAACAACATGCTAATGTCACAATTAGCTGTAAGAGACAGGTTGATCTTAACCATCAAATTAACATGCTAAAGTCACAATTAGCTGTGACAGACATATTGATCTTAACCATCAGTTTTACAAAAACTAATATCACAACTAGCTGTGACAGACATATTGATCTTAGCCATCAGTTTTACTAAAGCTAATGTCACAATCAGCTTTGACGGACTTGAGAGAAAAGGAATCGATGATGAAGACTGCCAGAGGACGAATCAGTGACAATGCTGTCATTCTCAAAATTAATTGATGCCACGACCGGCAGTGTTGCATCATTTACCATTTTACATGTATATTTACGTTTACCGTTTGTTCAGCAATAGTCTTTGTTTATGACAGTTTTCCCTTTGTCATTTTCCCTTTGTCATTTAAAACTAAATGAACGACCGAACGAAACCAAAGACGAACTGGAAATCGATAGTCCGTTACATGCATCTCTTAAAATAAATAACTGTTTCTGAACTCTGAATTAACAATTTCAGATAAATAGCCTTCATCTTTGAGAATATGTGCCTATTGTCTTTAAATTTGTCTTCATTTTAATTCAGCCATTGGTGTAATTTTTTAATGTCTATTTTTATTGTTTTTGCTTTTCCCTTAAGATATTTCGCGTATGAATACCATTTGCAACCAGTCATGTACAGACATATTCATCATAACTTGTTCTTCCCAATTTGCAAGACAGAAGAGTTCCAGATAATACCTTATGTATTATAGAAAGGTTTGTCAAAATTCCTGTTAACAGATTCTAATTATCAACAGTTATCACATATTTCATTTCTTACGTTGATAATCTCCTCTACAATCCTATTCGCAACTAATAGACCTGCTCCGGGTATGTGCTCTCTGACGTCACCACACTAAGCATAACTGGCTCCAAGAAAGGGAGAATCAGATCGTTGACAACGAGCTTTCTACGGTTGACTGGGTTGTTTTTTTTTTTAAATACTAAGGCGCTTTACAAACTTCCGACTAAACTACATTCTGCAACTGATGCCACCAAAAATTAGATCATGCGTATCAACAACCAAGGGATCGATTGAAAAGATCATTGTAATAAATGATTATCCAGACGATCTTTTAGAGAAAGTATCATTACTCAATGTAATAATTGCAAAGTGTTCGTTGTTTTATTTGGGCTGTTATAAAGCTGTCTTCTAATATTAAAGAAATATTGTTATGCTTCTCAAAATTGTTTTTCCTTTTGTGGAGTTTTGGATAGATGGGTGCATGCCGTGCTGACAGAATGTTCCGTGAGACAAAGTAAAAATAAAAAACCAAAATTACCACCACCACCCAAACCCGGAAGCATCTGAGTTTTGCGTTAGATTATTTTGAGAATATTAACCATCCAACTGATGAAAATTCAAAAAATAGGTCAGTCAAACACTCATGCTCATGGTGTTAAAATCATCGCTACTAAAATTTCTATTCTTTGTAATTTAACCCTCTCTACATTCTTCTTGAGAAAATAAAGCAAATAGAAGGAAAAAAGTTCTACAAGGAAATACTAAAACGTTATACGTTGTCATTCTTGATCAATTGATGTCAATCAAACACCATTTAAAACACAGTGAATGACTAATTAAATACACGATATAGTGACGTCAAATATCATTTATTTTAGAAAGCGCATTATTTGAAAAATATATTTGAAAAGTCAGAATATAAAGTATAAATACGATTTATCTGCATGTACTTAGGAGAGTTCCCTTTAAGCAACTCTCAGCTTTTATAGGGCAACAATTGGGGTCTGTAGGAATGAATAAGGTTTAGCATCGATTTGTTGTCAGGTAAATCAATGCGCTGTTAAAAAACGACAACAAAACGTTTCAAAATTTAAAGGTTTTCAATTTCTTTTGTCGCTGACAACAAAACAAACAAAAGAAAATACCCAACAAAAATTATTAATTTAATTTTGTGCGATCTAGAGAGAACGCGTTATGAACATTTCGGAAAGAACAAATAAACCAAACAGAAAAATTAAAAATTAAATTTAAAAAACCGATACCAAGAAAAATAAAAACAACAATAAATAAGCATGCTTGTTTATAAAATTTCAATTCACGTGGGAAAGAAAATGAAACTATTGCGATGCAGAGAAAAGAAAGGAGACTGCTGTGTGTGCTGCAACGGCAACAACACCACCAATAAAGCAAACCTGACTGAGGAATACAACAGAATGCCACCAACAAAGCAAGACTGACTGAGGAATACAACAGAATGCCACCAACAAAGCAACACTGACTGAGGAATACAACAGAATGCCACCAACAAAGCAACACTGACTGAGGAATACAACAGAATGCCACCAACAAAGCAAGACTGACTGAGGAATACAACAGAATGCCACCAACAAAGCAACACTGACTGAGGAATACAACTGAACGCCACCAACAAAGCAACACTGACTGAGGAATACAACTGAACGCGGAAAAAAGTATTAAATGTAACGGCCTTCACTTGTTTCATTTCTATCAACGGTGTGCAAACGCATTTACATTCACATATACATACGCAAACACACACTCAGAAACTCTCTCATACGTACCAATAAACACAGACACACACACATTCTCTCTCTCTCTCCCACCCGCACACATGCATACGCACAAAGACACACACAAATACACAGATGCGCATACATTCCCACGCACACATACTCACTCATAGACACAAAAATACACACACACACACACATACACACACACACACACACACACACACACACACACACACACACACACACACACACTCTGTCACGCATACACATAAATACATAGACACACACATACTCACGCAGACAAACAAACAAACAAACATATACGCAGGCACTCAAGTCTCTCTTGAACATACATAGACACAAATAAACACATACACTCTCACACACGTACACTCAAACACACATACACTCACACACATTCACACACACTCACACGCACGTACACTCACACACACTCACGTACACTCACACGCTCAAGTACACTCAAGTACACTCGCGTTCACTCACGCACTCAAGTACACTCACGTACACTCACACACTCAAGTACACTCACGTACACTCACACACTCAAGTACACTCGCGTTCACTCACACACTCGCGTACACTCACGTACACTCACACACTCAAGTACACTCACATACACTCACACACTCAAGTACACTCACACACACATACACTCTCCCACGCTTACACACAAACACACTCATAGACCGAATGGAAATATGAAACAAAATCAAACAAATACACGTCCGTACTGGAAACTCGCCATCTCATTTGTAGGCATTCTCTTCATCGATTTCTCGTCAACACTTTTATCCTAATCAAGTGCACTTTGCGTCTTGGACACGACGCCAATTCACATCTGATTCTCCGGGTCACACATTTCTGGTCCACAAGAACCCAGTGTGCACGACTTCGTGCAATATGCCGTTGTCGTGATCATTAATGAAGAATGACCCAGTTGAGGGTCGCCTTACTTATAAAGTGCACCTTTTATTCTTCTGGGACAGTTTGTTCTATTAATTGCCCAGGTCCAGGACTACTCACAATTGCTAGAAAGTAGCAGTTGTCTTTCGAAGTAGGAATGACACTAAGGGAAGGGGAGGGGGAAGGAAGGGCGGCATATTATTTGTGATGGTAAACAATTTAATAATAATTTAATAATAATAATTTACCCTCTCTCTTTCTCTCTCTTGGCCTTTCACATTATCTCCAGATCCGCGGTATTTCTCTAAATCTTTAGATAGTTTCATAATAGTCACACGATGAGGTAGATTTAGTAGTCGTGTGTTTAGATAGATTTAGACGTGTAGATAGATAGACTTGTTTAGGCAGTGTGGCAAAGTAAATTTACCTATCTCTTTTTCTAAACTTTTTTTTTAATTGTTATATAAATTGTTCAATTGTCAAAGTGACCCGATCTTGAGCACTCCTTATGATGGTATTTTTTGTAAGTGCCAGAGTTGGAGTAAATAAATTACTGGTGCCATCCAAACCAGTTCCAACTGGATAAGTAGTTTTTCTGACTAATAGTCTCACACTTGTTCATAACAAACTCATCCCATGGGGATGGACCGAAATTTTCTTTATTGAAGAAGTACTCTTTTCTATCACTTAGAATTTGAAACATAACTAGTTTAAATGTAATTGATTGGTGAAATGAAAACATTTGCTGAAGACTATGATGATAAATTGAGAATAATTGAATTCTTGAGAAATTATTATCATGTTTTAACAAATGATTCACTTAGATTCAAATTCTTTGGAATTGTAGGTTAGCATGTATACTAACATTTATTGAAGAAGTTGTAAGAGACGATTTCACCCTACTGTCGACACGTACCTAATATTTAACATAGTAATTACGCTATCTACAAAGGAAAATGTTATCTTTGTTCAGCTGGGACCATCTATCACCGTATCGAACTGAAGCTCAACTTGATCCAGAAATCTCGTCGGAGCGTACAGTTTATGATCTGAAGAGAGAAGCTTCACCATAAATGGACATCGTGTGGATATAGATTTCATGAGCACAAGTCGGACTGTTTATCACTGTTGGGGGAAAACGAGTTAGATACTTAATCCTCCAAGTTCAAGCCACTCGCCAATTACAGTCTGGTTCTGTGAAAACATTCGGGTACTGACTGGGACAGTTAAGGTCAGTAAACCCGCTCAGTCATATTTATTTGTGTTTTGAAATTATTTTCTTTTATTGTCCTCAATATTAATTTTTTGTCATCCTTTCCCTGTCTTAATTAATTCTTTTGGAATGGCCATTAATTGTGATCAGCTAGGGGGCGATCCATATATGAATTGCTAATTAATTAAGTTGGAGCGATAACATCACAGACCTTAGAAGGCAACGTCAACTAACTTACTTGTTGCTGTCTTGAATGTTAATTCTCCCATAAAGCTTAAGTAGTACGATTGAATATAGTGGCTGTAAGAGTAAATTAGAACGGGGGAGGGGGGACTGTTATCAGTGTTAAAACAAAAAAATCGTACTTAATAATTTGGTTAATTAAAATGATCATGGTCATTAGAATAAACCCACATCTGACAACTGTGCTACTCTGCACTGTGTAAGAATCTGTCATTAAAGGGAAGTCGGAAGCAAAGGACTAGAGATGATATGGAAATAAGGGGAAATGTGGATCTGTGATCGACCAAGTGTGAATGAACCCGAATGCATGAGTAAGAGATGTAAATGATAGAGCAAGACAGAGTGTGACTGGGGGATAGTTCAGATGGAAGTATTCAGACGGATGAAAGAAACAGAGCACTGGATGGGGAGAATAGAGGGCAGAGCTGTGCGGTAAACTGTCACTCGATTTGTACGATACTCTAGGTTAACTACCACCCTCCCAGGTGACGTCATGTTTAAACCTCTTGTTTTCTCGTATGGAGTACTGAATTACGTCACTGGAGTGCCTTTCTTTCTCGTTTGGAGTACTGAATTACGTCACTGAAGTGTCTTGTCTTCTCGTACGAAATACTGAATTACGTCACTGGAGTGCCTTACTTTCTCGTTTGTACTGAATTACGTCACTGGAGTGTTTTATCTGCTCGTAGGGAGTACTGAATTACGTCACTGGAGTGTCTTATCTGCTCGTATGGAGTACAGAATTACGTCACTTGCAGATCATAATCCGAGGGATCCAGCTAGACAAATTACAATTTTGAAGTCTAGCATATTCATAAAAATTTCTAATAGTTTATGCGGTGGTGATGGTTAGAATTTATAATGCAATTCCTTACAAAATAACTATCTATAAAGCAGTAATAACCTCAATGCAATTCCATAGATTTGTTGCCTTAAATCAATACAGGTTGGTATACAAGCCAACTCAACAATTATGGAATTCTCCTTAACTCAACAGCTAAGGAATTCTCCATACTTTATGAATGACAACTACACAATTGCTACATAAAGACAATAAATATATCAATATTCCAAACTAGTCACACACAACATTTATCATTACAAGCTCATAAATAATGTCTTCCAAATTACACACTTCACTTGTGTGAACTAAACATTTGTTACACTCAAAACTAGTGTTTCTATCACTTCACTTGTGAGAACCAAACATTTGTTACATTCAAAATTAGTGTTTATATTACTTCACTTGTGTGAACCAAACATTTGTTATATTCAAAATTAGTGTTTCTATCTAACAGTGGAATTCCATAATCATAAAGAAAAATGGCGTTTACACCTCATGTGCTTACACATTGCATCATAATAAATTTACTTTGCAAAATGCTCACTAATGCCCCATAATGCACCTCTGTCGACGAATGCATACAAATTAGCGTTTACACGCATAAATAATTATGATTACGAAATAAAAGACTCCATAAGCATTCTAAATAATAAAGTATTTAATGTTGCACTGTCATTCAGACAACATAGAGTCAACACTTCTACATACATTTTACTGGTATATTGGGATTTTAAAAATTGTTTCCATCAATCCGCCATTCTTTGACCATTCTCCTTAGTAGGCGCAGCTGTGAGTGACAGTTTGTAGCGGTAAAATTGCTACGTCTTCTACGTTCTCAATCTCGTGTACGTCATACGATGGAAAGCAACGAACCATATATGGTAATCGAATGTCTGGTTAAGGTTCTCTTCCTTCTATGCGTCTGAGCCCTGTATAACTACTTGCCTGGCCTAACAGTTTCCATTTAGGATTATCGTCAGATCTTAGCGGGACGCAGAAGAGGTGAAATGAGGGCAATACGGTTGACCGCGTTATTAGACAAAGAAGGCAACACCATAGTAAAATATTCGCATTGCAATAAGAAGAGGAATTCAAGAATAACAAACAGGAATTGCATAGATCCAAAAGGTATAAATGGTAATTTTCCCCTATGATATTTATATCCTTACATAGTAATTAATTATTACATTTATAACTACGGTATTACAGTAATTCACTCAATACATTTATAACTACGGTATTACAGTAATTCACCAAAAACATTTATAACTACGATATTACAGTAATTCACTCAATACATTTATAACTACGGTATTACAGTAATTCACTCAATACATTTATAAATACGGTATTACAGTAATTCACCCAAAACATTTATAACTAAGATATGACAGTAATTGAATATTAAGAACTATGGTAATACAGTATTTGCATAAATATTTAAGTCTTATTATTTAACAATAAAGATTATTAAAACAGACACCAAATTTCACAATACATCAAACGTGTGATCTTTGATACACTCGAACGGTGTTTCTGTATGTCTCATCCATTCTTCAAATGAATGGGTAATGATGCTCTGGAAGCTATTCTCCTCAACATTTTTCTTTTTAGAACTTGAGAGCCGTTTCGAATGAAACAGATCGAAGAGAAGTAAATCGCACAGAGCACAGTTACCTCCCTTGACTGTTTCCACTGACCCCTGTTTCCGAGACTGATTTTCCCAGCAGCTTATGCACGATCATTTCCGTTTTCTGTCAGGCCATGTCATGACCATCATAATTTTCGTGGCGATCGTTAATAATAAACGTGTCGATAATGTTCTTCAATAATAAGGCAGTGACCAACTGTAAACTAAGCAATGATATCATGGATTAATGCGTGTTATTATTGCAAGCACGTTTGATGACGACACAGAGGGCCACAACCAATATTTGTCTACTTAAGGCATAACAACTGACAAAAATAATCGTACTCTAAACTCATGTCACGTAAATCCATACAAAAGCAAAAAAAAAAACCCAAACATTTAAAATAAAAAACTGACTTTCTCTAGATTGCTCCTTGACTTATTCAGAAGTCATGCAGTGATTGCTAGTATCCACGAAAATCTGTTGACCTAATTTACTTTTATCAAGTACTCTATTAACAACATTTAGAGAAGTTGTTGGATAATTAATATTTTGACAGGGTTTAGAAAAATTAAACTAAAATGTCTGGATTAGATCAATAATCACATATAAAACTTGTATGGGTTCCTATTCATGGTCTTGTGTGCGAGAGAAGATCGATTTAGATGCTGACCAAGTGACCTGTTACTGCATGTAATGCTAACACTGACTGTGACTTTCAGTATCAATTCTGCTGAGTTGGTCATTTGCAACCTTTCAATTGGCTTTGAGCCTGAAAGCCTGTAAGTTTGGGTCCATCGAAATGTGCATGTATACAGTCTGCGTTAACAATCTGTTAACCCTTTGCATCTGACTTCAGGGACAGCACAGACCATCCGTCGACAATCTCTTGGGCACGATCTCTTCTGCAATTTTCATCCTGAAATCATTTGAACAAGGACATAGCCTTGGTTAATCTTTAAGTAGTAAATCTGTCAAGGTGTACTACTTAACACATTTCTAGTCACACTTTATGTAACATCAGATACTACTACTACTACTACCACCACCATCGACGATTTAGCAAAATGTTGCATCGTGAGAACTGTATATGTTCCTCTGGATTTGTTTGATCATTTAGCATTTGCAAATGATTGTCTTTACAAGGGCTACTTTAGGATTGATAATTAAGCATTTCTAAATGATTGTCTTTACAAGGGCTACTTTAGGATTGATAATTTAGCATTTCTAAATGCTTGTCTTTACAAGGGCTACCTGTTAGGTTTGATAATTTAGCATTTATAAATCCTTGTCTTTAAAAAGTCTACCTTATGTTCGATAATTTAGCATCTCTAAATGCTTGTCTTACAATGACAATCTTGAGTTCAATAATTAATAACATTACTGTATGTTGAGCTTATAATGGCAATATTGAGTTAATAATTAATAATGTTACTGCATGTTAGTCTTACAATGGTTACATTGAGTTTAATAATTAATAACATTACTGCATGTTAAATGGTTACATTGAGTTTAATAAATAATAACATTACTGCATGTTAAATGGTTACATTGAGTTTAATAAATAATAACATTACTGCATGTTAAATGGTTACATTGAGTTTAATAATTTATAATACTACTGCATGCTGGTCTAACTATGGTAACTTCTTGTCTGCATGAAAGATCTCTCATCTCTGTGAGAAGAATGGACATTCATACGGAAATTATATTAATAATTGGTTTTAGTTTTAGTTTTATTCAGTATAATATACACTTTAATACAGGCCAGACTTCACATTACATAAAGCATAGCTAGTTTTTATCTAGCACACTTCACCAACTGACAGTCATAAGATTTACTGGACTATTTCTTATAAATATATAAAGCACGTAAGATGTCCTCTCCCGACGCTAGCATATTCAATTCGGAAATCTCCGTCAAACGTGGCGAGCAAAGGGCAGTAACTTGCTTGCTAATGTAGGGGGCGCTTTCTGCTTCCGCCGCTTTCGCGCAATAGCGGGCAGTAACGTTAAGAAGCTATACCCTTGTATTATTTCGACATTATACTGTTTGACGGTGTGGTGGTGGTAGGCCTGTTGTATAGCCATAACAAGGGAAATAAATTCTAAGCAGGACTGCGCAGTGATGAGAAGATATAATAGATCACACATAACACAGAGAGAGAGAGGCAACCAAGCCCTACCAGGCATTGATATGCAAGTGCAACCCTAATGCAATAAATACGCAAAACTGACCCCTATTTTGGGTGCGTGATCTCGTGATGGAACCATTAGCCCTACCAACATGCCTATGAATAAAGAGCAGCAACGCATATAAAAGATATTCACTCACTTGTTCACCAGGAACTTATCCCTTGACCTTTATTCCCGAGGCTAATGAAGTACGATGTGAGTCATGTATATGGTGTACATCATCCGGCTTTCATTTCTTACATACCCTGCAGCGTTTCGTGGTAGGATCACATTAATGATATAATTTCTTTAATAATTCCTTTGGGGTTGAGGTTGTTTGCTTTCTGCAGTTTATTGTTGTGATACAACGCACGTTTTATTGAATATGATTTATTACTATTATTAATCATCTATAGCTAATTAAAAAGGACAGAATTTTAATTTATGTTATTAATAATCCTCCAGAAGATGCCACTCGTCTCTCTCACTTGGCGGATATGCAGACGCTGTAAACGTTGTCTTTCTTCCGAAGTATTAAGTACAAACATTTACTGTCAAACAACATTTCCGTAGATGGAAACTTCTTACCAAAGATAAATCCGTCTTTAATCTATATTTAGCGAGCCCCCATCCACCCACTATCTCTCCAACATATCTGGTTACCAATGTGTTAGACGGTCAATAAATTTAGCAATACATTTATTAAATAAATATACATATAACAAATGCAATGAATAGATATTTTTTTTTTAAAAACACACATTCGTATTATTTCAATGCTTATTTAGGCTTAAATCTTAACACATAATTCAGCAGTCACATTAGTGTCAATACAAACCACAGGATCATTCATATCATTGAACAGAAATGGAGTTATAGAGAGATATGATAATAATAGTTTGTACATAACCATGTCAATGACGATGCCGCAATAGTCCTTCACGAACTTCTGTAACAATGTCACAAGTTTAATATTCACAATAGAATTGTCAATTCTTCATGTTCTCATCTAGCATGTTGTAGAATATTCCATGAGCCGCTGTTCTCTCAAGACTAATCTTGGCGTTCAGTCGATGTATTGGTTCCCTCAAGCAGAACAATATAGCAATTTCCAGCAACTTCTTTATACCAGAAATTCCACATTGTAGTCAAGCACTCTTGCTGACATACTTTAACAGGTGCAGTGTATCCTTACACTTATGTGCTGGGTCAGAGACTTCTCAAATATACCACAGTCATGACGGTTTAAAAATCAATAAACAAGGAACTAAGAAGAAAATCCAAAATTCCAGCAACCCCAGAAATTCTATAATCAGGGAACAAATAACTTTTCCAGTTTAACATCTCTATCATTTCTTATATTCAAGTCTCAACTTACAGTTTCCTGAAACCGTATTTATTAGCCCAATACAAGCAAACAGCATGATAAATACAACATAATAATTTATAAATGTGTTCACTAGAAACATGTTTAACATGTTACATACAAGCATCTGAATTCACAATTGTAGAAGTAATAATCCACTCACATAATACATCTCTTACCTAAAACCAAATAGCAGAATACAGGAAATATTTCTAAGTCCAATAGCAAAATACACGAAATATTTCTAAGTCCATTCTCTTTCAATCAATTCATTAACTCACCATTAGGATAATGGCTACCTTTCATAACTGGACTTCAGCCACAGCAAATTCAAAATGATTAGAGATTAGAATTATTTCAGCAAGTAAAATTTGAACTCAGCCCATTGGCTGATATTGTTCTTTGTAAAATTTAGCCATGTGATAATAAAAACTACTCATAAAACGTAAGACCAGTTTACATTACATCAGCAAATTCTAATACATTCTCTTCATGAATTATTTTAACTCTTGTACTTAAAAAACACAGTAACCGAAGGTTCATGACACACTGACACGATACAAGTAATATAATATTATTTTTTTAAAATAGGGACAGAAAGCTTTGCTCTTCACAATTTTCTTTACAATTTTAAAACGAGGCTAAAGAGGCAGCAATCTGATAAAAGCAGAAACTTGGAGACTAATGAAGTATAGCTCCTTATAGGCATGAACTTGATATTCCCTTGACCTTAACGCAATATTATAATTTTCAAACGTGCAACATTTTTCGAGGATGGTAACTTCAATCCATTGTAAGTGCGTTCTGGTCAAATAGATGTACAATCCACTGTCAGCGCGCTTTACTTTATTTTCCGACCAAACTGATGTACAATCCATTGCAAATGCGTTCTACATACTTTTCCGACCAGGCTGACGTCATCTTTGTATAATTCCAGTGAGTCCCAGAACTGTTAGTGCGTGTTTATATTCACAACTTAAGTGTTTGCTATAATTACGTGCACGACAATTTAATTCAAGTTTCCTATTAATTCACATTAAAAAAAAAAGAAGAAGAAAAACTGCACAGTTTTCTTATTATCGATAGTAATTTCGCATAATTCATGCTTTTAACTGCACCTGAAAAGTTCGAGTGACGCAAATTTGGCTATATATGTCGGCTCTTTAAGGTTTCAGTTACTGTCCTCAACACAATCAGACAAAAAGTAACCCTATAGCTGATTAGTTCAGTTTAAGGCAAACAGAAATTGGGTCATCGAATTATCTTTGGTTTAAAGATATCTGGGCTATGAACAAATACTTCTCATTGGAATAAAAATGAAATATGCATAAACAGTTGAAAAGCACATCCTGAAAAAGGATGGACCTAGCCCTCTGTACCAGTCAAACGTCAGCGTATTGTTTATGACGCAAGTTCGTCAATAATAATATTTCAGTGTAAATAATTTATTATTCAACACTGTGGAAAAGAATACAATTCAATAGCTTCAATTTAGGTGTCCGGTGAAAATGACAAAAGTATATATTCACTTCGCCATTTTGGGACTTGAGATTTGGTTATGCTAGAAGAAGAAAAATAGAGCTACTTTTGATAGATCTGCGCCCATGTTGATATTGGTGTCGTTGGAAGCTTGGAGGAAAATAGTATGACTTTACTCACCAGCGTCTACCCATCTCTCCCTCGGCGCTTGGGCCCATCTGCGAAAATTGTAATCGGACGTGAAGCGCAAATCAAAACACTCTGTGAGTCGAGTCTTTATATATCGTATTTAGAGGTGAAGCGAAAAGACAAACTGAAAATAATGATATCTTACCATCCTACAACATAAGTAACTTACTCTTGCTATGTGAGGGTTGAGGGTGGGGTGAGGTCGTGCGCGCGCATATATGTAAAGTGTCGTGTGCAACAATTAGTACCGTGTATGGTGCGATATCATGCATACGACTTTGCTTTTCCGAGTTTGATCCAGTTAAGATTCATTAATGCTGTTATACTTCAGTCTCTTTACATTATAGATGGTGAAGTGAGGTGCACTCTACACGCACACACACACATACTAACTTTACCAAACTGCATCTATTGCAAAATTTTCCTTTGGGGTTTGTGAGATGTATTTATATTCGCATCTAGTGCAAGTCCATTTCTTGCAAATTTATCCCCCTTTTTCATTGTCGAGTATATTTATGCGTGATGGTATCTATACTATTTTAATGTCGCTACCTTTATCATTTAGTTTTATAATTTGCTTTAGTACCTGACAACTAATGTCTTTTGGTCTTTCCCCACTATGACTCTGGAGTGCGACAACTGCTGACAGGGAGAGTGAGTGAGACATTCACTATAATCAGATTTGGTTTTCATTGCCTGGCCGATACTAATCATTTCAGCTGTGAAATTGTTTTCTTCCAGCCTTAGCTAATGTCTGAGTTATTAGGCATGTATACCCCTATTATTAACACAGTCTTGTCTAGTCTCCTGTTTGTCACCCATGAGTTCAGGAAATATATAATTTTTTTTTTTAAGTTCTGGGAACCTGTTTTTATCAAAATTTTCAAACTGCCTTATTATCTGGGCTGACGGTAGAGAAGAAAGTTAGAAACAGGCTTTATATTTAGTCTTTTTTGCTTAGCTCTGTTTCCATTTCTTCTGTTTGTTGTTTACGCTGAGGATTTTGACCTGTGATTATGTTAACAAGGTTGTTATTTTTGGAAAGCTTGTAGTTTAAGATATGTTCAGATAGATTTTTTAATAATTAACAATATTGGTTTTCTAATTAATTTGTTTGCTAGGGTATTACTAATACTTAGAAGGTAAAAGGGTTGCATAAAGCAGTCTGAAGACAGCAAAGTTATAATGCAGTCTAAGCATAAATTTTAGTTTGGTTCCTCGGAAAGGTTTACTGGCTTTCATTAGGTTGATACCGTATTTACTGTTATAATAGAGTCACTGAAATTAAGTCTTCCTAAAAGCTGGTCATCATATAACTGTTCCCTACTTCATTGCACTTTTGGGGAGGACTGCTTCTGAATTAAAATATGTAAGTGCCCGGGCCTACTAACTAATTAAAAGATCTGGGCGTTCGGATCTATTAACTACTGAAAGACTTGGGCACTCGGGGTTTAGTAACTAGTGAAAGACTTCGGCAGTCGGGGTTTAGTAACTAGTGAAAGACTTGGGCACTCGGGGTTTAGTAACTACTGAAAGACTTCGGTACGCGGATTTAGTAACGACTGAAAGACTTCGGCACGCGGGTTTAGTAACTACTAAAAGACTTCGGCACGCGGGTTTAGTAATTACTAAAAGACTTCGGCACGCGGGTTTAGTAACTACTAAAAGACTTGGGCACTCGGGGTTTAGTAACTACTAAAAGACTTCGGCACGCGGGTTTAGTAACTACTAAAAGACTTGGGCACTCGGGGTTTAGTAACTACTAAAAAACTTCGGCACGCGGGTTTAGTAACTACTAAAAGACTTGGGCACTCGGGGTTTAGTAACTACTGAAAGACCTCGGTACTCGGGGTTTACTAACTACTGAAAGACTTGGGCACTCCGGTTTACTAAAATTTTAGCATTCGGGTTTACTGACTATTGAAAGAATTGGGTACTCCGGTTTACTAACATTTTAGCATTCGGATTTACTTACTTCTGAAAAGGTCGCTTGGCATTACTAATTACATAATTCAAACACTTAATCACTCCTTTGTTTGACGTCTACGATAAACTTTGACAAAAGATTTCTCGAGAATCATGTGGTCCAGGAACCAGGACTCTTTGTCAATAAAAGTATACGGACGCTATGGCAGAACTGAAATGTTTTCGTAATAATTACAAATGTAATACTCCTTTACACATTTTTTTTCAAACGTAGCATTCATTTTGCCGTTGTTTTTTTTCTTTAAAAGCAACAAGGCTGAGATTGAGCTTCCACTACACGGCGTCATTCCCAGTGACAACGTCTTTTCCTCGTCCTTTCACCAGACATGGGACAACAATGATAAAATATATGTAACATAGTCATATAGCTAAATCATAAAGTTACAATTAGTTCCTTTGGAAATAGCATTTTCTGCTCATTTAGCTTCACATGTTTAAGCTGGGAAGTACAAAAGAATTCTGGTGGGAAGGCACTACTACGAGCCTGCAAAATATCGTTTTTGCAAATATTAATTTAAAATGTTAGTACTTTTAATAAAAGACAGAAAGATTTAGCAGGCAAAAGCAATAAAACTGCAACTAGAATGGGAAAAATGTCAAACAGACTACCAAAAACGTACGGACTCTGCCAATACAGTCACAAAGGTCCCGCGGAAGTTAGGGGCTCCACGAAAGTAAGTTCCATATATATATTTTTTTTAATTTAGTTCTTCTGATGATGACATCTTTATGCTTTGGTGAACAACTTTGCTTTGCCTTAAAACGGTCTTCGGGCGCCCTATCTATAACATCGCGTGGTGGACCCTAAACAAAATTACTGGCCTTGGTTTTATGTCATTTTAATAGGTTTTATAACTGAAAAATATACATGGTACATAAACGAGTCAAATAAAATTTTTATCTCAGGTAGTTTGTATTACAATAATTGTCCATCAACACAGTGCTTTAAAGGGCTTAAATAATTTAATGTTCTGTGTCCTATTTTTATCGGTGTTTAGTTTTCGGTTAAAACTAAACCTGCCTAGGGTTCTAGCTGTAAATAACGCGCGCGCACACACACTAGAACGAAATAAATAGTGATATTGTAGTCATCCCTATATATAACTTGTAGATGCTTATAGTTCTTACAAGTGAGTCAACGATAATGTTTGTGTACGTCTTATCCGGGCACAAGGGGAAGATTGTTTTAACATACATGATTCTAGATATTCTTTCTTTCACTTCTAAACTACCTCTCTGGGCTGGACGACAATCCGGACTCTTCCAATGTTATCAAGAAAGTTCAGCATGTTATACAGAATTACTTTATTACCCCAGCGGTTACAATTATGTCATGGAGAAAATATTTAGGAAAATTAAAGTGAGATTCAACAAATCAGATCTTCCTTCTTGTCTTCACTTTGATTTTATAGAATATTCCAGAATCTGGTATAATATTTCAAAATGTGGTAATACATTGTGGGATTTTGTAGCACGTGACTATTGTACTTGTAGATATTTCGAACGATCCCACAATGTGTCAAAAATATTATGTCAAAATACATTAGTTAAAAAATCTAGTTTCGTGTTCCGTTTACAACTTAAATTTTTTAGTTTGACATTTTCATTGTTCTAAAGGTACTGTTCTGTTTCTAGATTAACATTGTTACATGCTATTATGTTATATTATGGAAATTCCAGTCATAAAATAAATATAGCACGTCTTAGATGTTCTTGTTCAGAAAAATAAAATTGCTGTAAATATCAAAGTCCCATTTTTATAACCTTGCACAGAATTCAGTTTATCCTATTTTCTCCATGACATAATTGTGTGCATTAGCAACATACTAACTGATTTCATTCATAGAGGAGAAGAAAATTTCTAAGGCTGAATGAGGATTGGCTGAAAAGTGTGTGGGAGGGAGAAGGGAAACAAACAAGGGAGAAGAAAATGAAACTCAAAAGAAGGCAAAGGGGAAAGTGGGATGAAGTAAAAATTGGAAATAAAATGAAAATCACATGGAGAAGCACGAGGTTGGAAATAAGAGGAGAGAAAAATAAAAAAGGAAAAGAGGGGGGGGGGGGGATGAGAAGACAGAAAAGAGTCAACTGCTAGAGGAAAAGGGGAACAGAGAAAGCCTGAGAGACACTAGCAAAAAGTCAACTGACCCTAATTACAATTGATGTTACTTTCATCCTTTTACAAAAATCTTTGTAAAGGTCTTAGTTTACTTCCTGTTCTCACTTTCAAACTAAGAATGTTTTATTTTATTTTAGTAAGAATGTCAAATTGAACTTTTAAGATTTCTCTAGTATGATAAATGTGAATGTTATACTGTCATTCTTTTTTCTAGAATTAAAGATCAAGCAAACTGCTGGTGCTTCATGGGAGTTTTCCCCATACCATACTAGGGGAAAAGTGTTTACAATTTACATGTAATGAGTACATGCTGATTTAGTTTTATACCTAAAGACCTATTTGGATGGCTAGGAGTTTTATTATAAACCTAAATACCTGTTTGGATAGTGTACTAGTCAATACAAATGGAGACAGGAGTTTTATTATAAACCTAAAGACCTGCTTGGATAGTGTACTAGTCAATACAAATGGAGACAGGAGTTTTATTATAAACCTTTAAACACCTGCTTGAATGGTGTGTTAGTTGATACAATTGGAGTCAGGAGTGTTATTATAAACCTAAAGACCTGTTTGGATAGTACATGTTAGTTGATACTGCTAAGGGTTTTCTTATTGGAGGAGTTTAGTTATGAACCTAAAGACTTCTTTAGATAGTGTATTAGTTGATATTTCATACTAAAATAGGGTTAATACTGTTTGAGGTTTTATTTTATTGGAGACAGGAGTTTGACATATTTCATGTTTGTAAATATATATAAATTATGCAATAATCTTGGAACACAGTAGGTGGAAAATCAGATGATTAATTGATAATTCATGTGTAAAGGGATTACTGCAAATGACAGTGACCTTTGACATTAGTTGGTGGTTCAGATTTTAAAGCAAATCTTGCTTCAGTGTGTGATCTTAATCTAATGACTCAAAGACATTTTACTTCCATCAGTAAATAATGGCAACAAAAACAATAAATGTCAGAAAATGTTTTCATTTTAAGGTAAAGAGCATTTGTATATGTCACTCTCTATAGGTGCCCTAAAAATGAAGTGTTTTCATAAGCTAAAATTGTAAAAAATGGGCATACCCTATTAAAAAAATTAATAATGACACTAAGTATTTTGTGCAGTTTCATTCACATGGGACACAATATGGTTATGAAGCTCTGCCCAAAAGCTATGGTCAAGTAATTTGTACAAAGCCAAATGGGACCCTAAACTACCCAGGACACTCCATGCCGGGAACATACAATCATACACACAGATAAATGGTTTAGCAAAATGTGTAGCAGTTGTGAAGGTAGCAGTTTAAGTGGACCCACTTGAAAAAAGTTCAAAAGCTTCTTGGAATTAGTTTCATTTCACTTTTATCAGCTCCTGAAGGACCAAATTGGCTCTAGATGGGGTGCTAAGGCTGCTGACTGAAGAGCTAAATGATTGCCATAGGAGTTCTGTTGTCAGTTTCTCACCAATTTTGAGGGATTAATAAATAAAGTCTTCATAAAACCATCCCAGGTTCCATTTTTTTAAAAAAGAGGAATGAAAAGCACTGAGAGATAAGGTGAGGGAAAACTCACTGACATCACAAAGGAGCAGCTGAACAGTGAAAGAAGTGGATTTCAGACACTGTTTTGGAAGTAGGGTGTGGTACTTCAAAAGGTGATTGAGACTGGAAATTAAAAAATTAGGATGAAAGACCCTGTCAAGAAAAAGTCAGGACTTAAAAGAAGTCCTTCTGATTTTCTTTTATTAAAGACCACAATTTTTTGTTTCATTCCTCAAATATGAATATATAAATCTAATATAGTAATAACCTATTCAAGATTTGCACATGAGTCAAATAAGGGCTTCTTTGAACAATTGACCATTAACAAGGCATTTTTGTTATTGTATCAGACACTCCACTTATGGTGAGGTGTATTACCCTGGTTCCGTCCACTGCTTAGGCACAAACAATTGATCACAAGCCAAATGGATCAACAGACAGATATAGTCCCACTACCGCTTACGAACAAAGTCACACCTAGTCAGGTGACAGAATAAACACAAGACTATTGAAAGAACTGGTGTTATTTAATACATAATTAAAAATGTAGACTGAAAGTAGAAACCATTATCTGCTTAAAGAGTTTGAAACAAAGGCAAAAAGTATTACAGCTGACAAACAGATGATGCAAAATCTATATAAACAATAGATATAGTGTAAATAAATGTTCACTCTATTATGTAATCACAAGCTGATGAGAGTCACTAAGTTTGTACTCTTCAAATATAATGTGCAGTGTGTAATCTCTACTGGAGAGGATGACTCCTGAACAAGTGTAACCTTACAGAAGATGTCTCCCAGGCAGAACTGCTGAAAGAGATGATGAGTGACTTTCAGGTTGGTCTAGGTCTCTAGGATGAAGATGAAAGCCAAATATTGAAATAATAATGGAACTGATCATGAGTATAGCATATAGAAATGGACCAAGCAGAAGTCAAAGTTCTTTGCTTGTTTTTCCTCATTTTGACTGACATCATTACATATTAATTTTAAAAGACTGGGAGACAAGGGAATTTTCCAGAATCATAACTGATTTTGTTTTATAAAGAAATTTGTATCTATACCAGACCTGAATAAACAAGTTGTCATTGCAATGGAGAATATATTAATGTTCCAACCATAATTACCTTCAGATGGTAAAATATTACCAATCATTAGGTAAGGACAAGTTTGTAACTTTTAACCATTGTCTAAGTTGTGAGAGAGTATTTCTTTTTTTATGAACTCTGAAGCAAGTAAAATTATTTTATTCAAATTAAAGTAATTATAATCTGTGCTAATAACAATCTGATCTGCATTATAGATCATAATAGCTCTTCAATAAAGTTTACATTCACCTAGGCATTTTCGGGGTGGTCCAAGTGGACCTCTTCCAAACAAAACTTCCGAAGGGTAGGCGTGGTCTTTTCTATTCATAACTACAAAGTTATTCTGAGAATATGAAATTAAAATCAAATCCAACAAATTTCAAACAAACAAGTGCAAAAGCAAGAATCAGAAAAACAAACAAACAAACAGTATTATTACTGAACATATTTAACGTTTCTTGCCAAACATCTACAATTTAAAAAGAGAACTACTGACATTAACAAAGAACTATATCTATGTACATGGTGTTTTAATAACAATAGATATGATAATGATTACAGAAATTTATTTTTAAAAACCCTAGAAACCTGTTTATGAATGGTTATAAATAAAAAAAATCCCAATGAGCAAGTTATAACAAATATAAGATCTGCTGAAGATGCTTCAAATAAAACTAGACAAGAAAAAGCCTCTCAATTTCTGCTCAGGAAGTCATTACTCACAGATTTGACTATGTTAATGTGTTTTACACTTTCAGTTTAATGCATTACTGTAAATAAACTAAAACAAAGTAGCAAACATATAAACAAATTAAAAGTGTAAAATATAGAGAAATTAGTTTAAATATGAAGCCAAATTGTGTGTGTGTGTGTGTGTGTGTGTGTGTGTGTGTGTGTGTGTGTGTGTGTGTGTGTAAGAAAGAGAGAGAGAGAGAGAGTTATACAACACTTCTAAAAGTTCACTCTACAATTAAATAAAAATAAAAATAAAACAATAAAATATAAACACAGAATATAATGAGCAACAAATTCAGAATGTAAATCTCAAAAACTGACAATTTAATGCATTCAATACTGGTAGTGGCAACACTTGTGCAGTATTCTCATATCACATGGATGTTAAAAGACATTAAAACAACAAAATAATTTTAACCCTTTGTGGAAAAAAAAACTGTTTATCACTGTGTGCAACATAATTTCACAAAGAATAGTGATAAATATTCAATCAAGTAAGATAAAATTGTTATTTCCTGCAACCATAATGTCTTCACTCCAGATTGTAATACATAATGACTACAAAAATGTATTTTAATTAGTTTTGTAGTGAAGCATTAAAAAACTGGAGGTGAATACTCAATTTGCTTAAATATATTAAACTTCAAGTGCAAAAATCCAGGAAAATACGACACCTAACTGAATAAAATTCAAAGAAAATAATTGCAAAACAATCCAAATATTAACTAGAAATTGTTCTTTTATCAACAGTAATCACTGAAACTGGTGGTTTAAGTTTTGAGTCACAATTCCTAAACATACAGGAATACTTCTTTACAATTACATGTACAAGAAGAGTCCACTGCATTTGCTGCCACCTGATTACTCAAAATGCCATGACCTTGATGAAAAGTAATAGATACTTTTCTTAATGTTTCAATCTCATAATTAATAAGGAAACTGGTGTGTCAGTTGGGATTCCAGCTTTCACAATCCTCCAACTGATGCAATCTTCTCCTAGTTCAGGTCTGTCAATATACTTTGAGTTTGATTGTGAAGTACTTAGAAGCTGGAATATAAAATGTGAATAAAAATTCACATAACTACTTTGGTCTACTAGCATTATTCAAGATGAAGTCAGTTTTCAGATGATCATATTATTTTCGATGAGGAAAAGGTGAATCCATTACTATTACAGAACGAGACATCTGAGGTAAGGTCAAAGCCAGTAAATGGCAGTTTCCAATAGGGTGCTGCAATGCTGATAGTTTACTTTAATCAAACAGCTTTCTGAATTGGTATGCAGACTTATGCATGTACTTTCACATTTTCAGAAACTCTGAAGCTTAAAAGTCAGTAAAGTATTACTAAACAGGGAGAACTATACAGCACAATAAATAGACCTATGGTAGTATGAAATAAAGGGATATAATCATAATTTCAATTCATACAGACTTTACAGAGTTGTTTCCCTAACAATTTGTCTGTCCTTTCAAAAACCACACCAATTTTGATTCCCATATGTTGCAAATAGGGATATCTAAAATTGTAGTACTAGAGCAGTTTCCTAATGTTAGACAGTGTGTGAACTGTTTTCTGAAATAATATTACTAGGCAAAAATTATTGGTCTCTTAATCTGAAGTATAATTTTCCATGTAATTCTGAAGATATGTTTTTCAATGATATTTGTTTAATGTCCTAGTCAAAGCAAACCAAATTTAAAATAAAAAAAATATACTTGCAGTTGTAAAGATCTCCTTACTCAGTCCAACAAAAATATGACATCTCAATTTGACATAAATTAATTAATTTTATAAGTTTAAGATAAATTCACACACTGGATGTCTTAGTGAAAAATAATATAACTCTGCAGTACTGAATGTAATGCATTTATTTCCTGTATTTGAAAATTAAATATTAATATTTAATAAAAAATAATTTAAGTTGTATTGATAAAGTTAAAGATCATTGTTGATTTTAAAAAAATCTCACTATATTTCATTTTTCAATAATCTTGAAACATTCACTACTTGAAGACAATTTGCATGAAATAACCACAAATATATGCAAAAGGAAATACAACCACACCCACACATGCAAAAGCAAATATTGAAACAATAAACACATAATGACTGATGACTTATAATTAGCATTTTCAACACTCAGTTAGTTCACTAAGACTTCATTAAACTTTTATATTGTTTTACTTCAAACATATATCCATCCTTGTTTACAACTGTATGAAACAGCTTTGGACATATCTAAATGAACTAGATATCGTATTAAAGACATTTGAAGGAAATGTATTGTGACTCACGTTTGTAATTCGGTTTTCTGACACAGTCTTATGGACATTAAATTTAATTATTTCATTTGGTGCCACAACACTTTATTATGCTGTTATAAAGAAAATAATCATATCTTACTCTTAGACCTCACCTCACAATACCACAAAGAGTAATCTATGAAGAGAAACATAATTCTATAAAAATGTTCTAGGAGAATTGTGTCTGTATACATGAAAGAAGTTGCTGTGGCTAGAGAGACAGATACTGTAAATGTAATGAGAAACATAATTCTATGAGAAACACAATTCTATAATACTTTAATAGAGAAACATAAATTTTATAAAAATTATCTAGGAGAATTGACTGTATACATGAAAGAAGTTGCTTGGGCTGTGGCCAGAGAGACAGCTACTGTAAATGTAAATACTTATAAAAAATGTTATTATATATATTTATTATTACTGCTCACAGCTATGAAGTTTACATGTGGCTTCTTGATTTGAAGTTGAGTTGTCTAAACTTGAACTTAAAATAATAAATGTGATTTTGATTCAGTGAACCATATGATTTATGAGTACAACTTATAAACAGAAATGTGCAGAATCAAGTGATATGCAGTTTAATACAAAAAAGAAATAAGAAAAAGCTATTAAACACTTTTTTTTTAAACTGTGCAGGATGTACATAGACTTCTCACCAATTTTTAAAATAAATCCAAAACCAAAATACTGTTTTCAACAAGAGACCTATAGTATATTATTTTAATTAAATGTTTACTAAATACACTGCCCATTAATGCAATAGCTATCAACATATCTTTGTTAAGCAGAATCAATTGTTAATCTTGAATCATTCTAAATGCTGATGAATCCATCGCCTATTCCGGAAAGATGAATAAATAGCCAACATAAAAATAAAACTTACACCAGCCAATGAAAAGGTTGACATTGTGTTAAAGTATTGTTTATAGGAAAATCGCAAGTACCATAGCAAACCAAGGATTAATCCAAACACTGGGAACATGAAAGTTCCCAGCTGAAAGTCACTGTCCTCAGAGTGAACATGTGCCCCTATTGTTTGATCCGGGAGCCGGCTCTGTGTAATTAGGCAGTGAACAACACTATTGTCATTAACATTGTATGAACTCAGTGTTGAGAGATCATTGCGTAGATCTTGACCGTTAAAGATGAAACGAACCACCTTGTTCTCTTCAAGTTCTGATGCAAAATTTGTTCTGCCAAACAAACAGTATGAAAGTATCATAATTTCTAGTTTGTTATTAATGTCTGGGGAATATAAAATATAAATAATAATAGTTTAAACTTTAATACTTAGAAACATCTATTTCATTAAAAAAAAAGAAAAAGCATTAAAAAATACTCAATTTTTACTATAATTTTAATTATTCTGATGTTTCATATCCAGTTCTTTATTTTGTAATATATTTTTAGCTTGTTAACACACCCATACATGCACAGATGTCAAGTACTGATGCCACAGCTGAGCCTGGTTAGCACCATAGAGCTAAAGTTTACTTTCAGTAAGATACTGATGAATGATAGATTATTTTATCTCTTCTTTAAACAAAGATATAGCACTTTAGCAGGCATAAATGGTGAAAGTGTCTACCTAGATTAAGTAACAAAATGTCTCTACTTAGAGAAGGGGCAAATTTGCACCAAAGGAATGTGCACATACACACACATACACAAAAACACACACACACACACAACACAGACACACACACACACACACACACACACACACACACACACACACACACACACACACACACACATATACACACACAGGATTATAACAATTATTATAAAATACTTTGATTCACAGCATTAACATCTTAAATTTGCATTTATATTTTAATTTTCATGTTGTAATTTATTAATGGTCAGAAAATGTTCTACTGGTTAAAATATAAGGTTGTTTAATAAAAAAAGCTTTTATTAAAATGTGTCATCATAAGCTGGTACTAAACACTGATACAATTTGTTTTATTAGTGTAAGAAAGCCATTATTTGGATCAAGGTAAAACAACACAGATGATGTCAAAAATATACTGGAGACAGTGGAGCTGTGCTTTTCAAGAGAAAATGTATATTTTTAAACTTTTATTGATAGAATTGATGGAAAATTAAAATAAAAGTATGACTAGCCATGACATTTCTGAATCAAAGGTGAACTAATCTAATTTCAATGGGCCTTAAAAATTAAAAGGCATGCTAAATCTTTTCAGTTATCTCTTCATTTATATTTTATGATTGAATATTATTCTGATTTTGTAGTGCTGACTAAAGAAAATTACCTTCTAAAATTTCCAATGGTTTCCTGAGGACTTGCATAAACCAGACGCTGCGTGTCATTCAGGTACTTTAGACGAACTCGTATTTGCTGACTGTCCCCATCTGAAGGGGCTGAACTTTCACTAGCTACATCCTCATCCTGCTGAAATCTGTTGGTAACATTCACATTTTTAGACTTAAAAGTTCCAACTGCAGAAGATCCTGAACTAATATTCTCAAATCGGTCCTCTTCAGTGGTAAGCGATTTCTTGAGAACTGGAGGAGAAATGGATAATTTACCATCTTGATGGCAGTCTTGTACAGAATCTTTGTCACTGATCATACTGTCAAAGTATGCTAGTCTTCTATTACGCAGATCTGTGCTGCTTTCAGAAGGCAAGGCTGAAGCAGCTTCAGATACACCTGATGTTTCTTTCGTGTTATCAGCAGGCACGCCACCATCCTCAATGCCATCTGTATTTGCCTGGTTGTTTGAATCTCCAGGTGGTGATTCCTGGGATACTATGGGTCCTGTTATCTCACATGCAAGTATTTCTGAGTGTTGACCATCAGGGAGGGTCACAGTGGCATCTGTAGGAGGTATACCAACACAATTCTCAGAGTCTGCTGTGACTGGCAACAAACATTCTTGAGTGCTGGAAGAGTCTCCAGACTCATGGACACCACCTTCAGGATCAGCATTGCCTCCAAAAGAGGGATCACCAGAACTGGTCTGATTCAGAGAAGAATCTTCAGAACTAGGAACTGGATGGCTTCTTCTAATGAGCGAGCGTCTCTGTGAAAGTTCAACAACAATGATGCTAACAAAAGGGATATCACGTGTATGTGTGGACACCCATGCAAGTAAAACAAGGCAGATGAGGATGAAGACTCCAATTCCAATTGTAACCTCATCACCAATCCCTTCTATAAGAGGCATTACTGCATTACTATGATAATGCACTAACAGGATTGTGTATGCTCTGTTCTAGAGGGAAACTCAAGTAGAATTTGTTGAACCATCTGAAAATAATTATTGTTAATATTAATAATTAAATAAAAGTAAACAAAATGCTCATAATTAAGGTAAACTAAGTGATAATCCTTGACATGTATATTAATTAATAATTACAATGATGAAGATTGTTTTCCAAGGTATCTAATATGTAAAATGAAATTTTAAATGCTTTACAGTACTTAGCAGGAATAACACACAGAGCAGTTTCACACTTGGTACAATTTATAAAACATTTCCATAAATAAAATAATAATATTTAAAAATAAAATTTAAAAATAAAAATAATATAAAATTGAAGTGATACCAGAATATTAAAGATTAATAGGCAAGAATATTATAATATATCTAAGAATAAAATTTAAAAATTAAAAAATCATGTAAAACTGAAATAAAATACTAAAATGATATAAGAATATCACAGATCAATATGTAAATATATATATCATTTAACTGTGTATGTTTAAAAAAATAGATTAACTGGTATCTACAACTTGATTACAGACATTACATATAAGTGTAAATGTTTCCACTGTCAGATTACAAAATATATATTAAAATACATTAACTCTTAATGTCCTATATAAGTATAGCATCTAGTCACAACATATATGCTATTAAAATAATATATTTTTAAAATGTTTTAATTCACCAGATACAAATTTTAATAAAGGTCTATACAATTTAGATTAAATCTAACAATTATGAAATAGATGATGTAAACCAAACATTTTAAAGCATCATTTCAAGTTATTAAATAAACCAAAA
The DNA here is from genome assembly GCA_028829895.1 of Sinotaia quadrata. Classification (NCBI taxonomy): domain Eukaryota; kingdom Metazoa; phylum Mollusca; class Gastropoda; order Architaenioglossa; family Viviparidae; genus Sinotaia; species Sinotaia quadrata. The sequence goes on from CM054179.1 coordinate 94,058,122, forward strand.
ACATACAACAATTACAAGACATTAAAAGAAGGGAAATATCTCCAATAATGTAATAAGAATTATTCAGACACAACTTTTGACTGCATGTCTGCTTTAAAAAAAAAATCCAAGTAATATTAAGAATTTTGGCATGAGCTCAGAGTAATTTTTTTAAAATTTATGTTATTGATTAAGTGCAATTTATGCAAAGATTGATCACAAAACTGGCACAAATGATTTTAATTTTTAAAAATCAGCAATATAAAATAATGCAAGAAATGTGTGTATTTCTGTTAAATGTGTTTATTTCACCATCCATTTACCACAGTAAGCAAAAATCAACCAATCAATTATATATCGAGTTAAATGACATCATATAATTCATATAAATAGATAAGCATACAACTGAAACTCCTTTTAAAAAAATATAATTACACGGAATTTAAGTCCGCCATTAGTCTAAAATTAACAAATATTTATTTTGAGGTGAAAGCAAATTCCTAACACGAATACTCAAAGGACACAAATTACTGTATTAAATTTGTAACAACATTTACAAAAGTTAAATAATCTAAACACTCAGTGTCGATGAGTGTTGGACAGTAGATTTCATTCTTCTTTGAAGTTTTTCTGTGCTCATACAAGTCATATCGCAGGAAATTGATTTGTTTTAGTGAAATGATAAAGGTGAAAGTTCAAAAGTCTCAGCCTTAGATAACTAATTACATTTCTGATGCAACTATCTACTTACTTATTTACTTTAGGCCTACATATCTTTATTGACGTTATGTAACGCAGACAAAACTAGCATTACATTCATCTGATTATACATAATGAGGCTACTGATACTGAATGTTGATAGATGTATTGAAAAATAATTCAGAGTCGACACGAGTTAGCCACTAGTTTACATTCAAATAATCACAGTTTATACCCGTTATTTTCTACTGTTGTGTCATTCAGGGCGATGTAACCGGAAGATCGTCAATCGGTTATGTAAAACTAGTTTCTATTTGAATGGCATGAATTTTGTTGTTAAGTTAATTCATTGGAAAAAAAGAAAATACCAAAATATACTCTAACTGTAATAAAGTAAGTATACTAGTTTAATTTATTACTCAGTTGATTCTAATATACATTCTTAAATTCTAAACTAAAGAATAGGTCTAATGTATTAATCACATGACATTGCTTGGTCAACATGGCGATCGCATCTGCTCGTGGTAGACTTATCGCTATAATTGGAGACGAGGTCAGTTTAATTTTTGTAACATTTCATTAGGAATATTATTATTTCGTTTCGATTATCAGAAAGGCAGCTGATTTTGACACGATTATAACTTTCTTAGGACATTGTAATATATAGCAACCTAGAATCCGTAAATCGTTTGGGGGGGGGGGGGTAACGGACTAAAGCCTAACGGGTGAGTAGTGTAGAAATGTTATTTTTTTGTTAGTAAAAGTGTTAAAAGAGCTAGTGCAGTTTTGATTCCTTGATAGTCGTTCTCTGATAAAGCCATACTTAGTAACACATTTAGTTTATTTTTTCTAATTTGCGTGTAACGATTCTTGACTATTCAGTATTTGTCACATTGACTTGATGAACTGATAACTCAAAATGTGTGTGTGTGTGGCATCTTTTTTTCCATTGCTACTTGGAGTAAAAATTTAATCTTTTAAAATACAAATAATGCCCTTCTGGGATTAGTACTTCCCATTAAAATCAGATTTTTTGTATCTCCAAGTCCAACAAATATTCTCTGACATATATTGATATAAATAAATGCTTTGAATCACTGGCTTATAAAGTTATAGTATTATTACAAGTTTTGTCTATGTTATACTTATAGTATGTAATAGTTTTTAATACTTAGAATTCAGAATAAGTACACATTTTATTTCTAGTAAGATTCATATTTATCAATAATTTTAACATTTGTGTAAATGGAGACTGATTACACTGTTAAGTGTTAGTGTTACACTTATTAATATTATATTATTATCTTGATATATAAATTTTTAACTTTTAATTTTGCTTAATAACTATAGAGTGCTAGTAAGCATGAGGAATGGGCTTATATATTTCTGGCTTTTGTTGACCATTCAGTTCAAAGAGGCTAAAGACCCAGATGCACAAAAAATGTGTACCCATATCATACTTAGCAGTCTGTTTTTCAGTCCATATGGCCATAAAACAACAAATGATTACTAACCATAGAACTTAAGCACTTTCCCAAGAATGTGCAGAGAATCCACATTTTGGATAATGACTCAATGAGGGCAAGCTTTTAATAGTTTAATTCTTCTGAGAGTTTAGAGCAATGTTTTTAGTAGTATAAGGAATTTTACTGTTTGGTTCTGAGGTGCTTTTTTTTTCTAAAGGATTTTCCAGAGAGAGAATGCCAGAGCACCCTAAGAGAGCTTTTGGTATAGAAATTTTTGAGTTAAAACAGTCATGTTGGGATTACTCTGAGTCCGATTAGACGTGGGGATGAAATATAGAGTCTGCAATTTCTATTCGTGTTTCACTTAACTATCCAAACATAATAATAATATTCATCTTGTCACTTAGTCATTAAAATTGTTAAGTTTAGATGGCATAGTAATTTACCGAATGGTCTTAAATTTTAGGATACCTGCACTGGCTTCATCCTGGGAGGCATTGGTGAGATCAACAAGAACCGGCATGCAAATTTTCTTGTAGTGGACAAAAGTATGATAATGGATTTTACTTGTTTGTGCTTGTGTGTATATGAGCGCAGGTGTCAGCACATTTGTTTTGTATAGATGAAATGCACTTAATTAATTCTTGTTTTATTTATTTAAATATTTTTATCATGGTTTAGGAAAGCAAAATGCGCTATTTTGCTATTTTTCTTGTATTGTTATATTTAATTTTCTATCACAGAGATTGTGCAGTTATCTACATCCTTTTAGTTTTACGTTATACTAATATATAATAACAATGTTTGATAATATTACTACTGCTTTGAACAATGATTTTTTTAAAATTATTATTTTTCTTTCAGACACAGCAATAAGTGAAATAGAAGAAGCCTTCAAGAACTTTCTGAAGAGAGATGACATCGCCATTATTCTCATCAATCAGACAGTAATTAACATTTGCACTTTGCATTGGAGAGAGTTTTAATTCATATAAATAGTAAATGCCTTTTGAGCCTGGATTGGTTTAAAAGTAGTCCTAAGCTGTGTTAACTCTTCACTGCAATTTTGTTAAAATACCTTAAGGATAAACTTCTCTAACACTGTAACAGTAATGCTAATTCATCTGTCTTCATAAAACTTAGTATATTTCCTATATTTCATGTCGAATGCGACATGATTGTTCACTCCCGATTCGAGGTCGCAAGCATGTGGCAGACCCACTCATTTCGAAAGAAAAAACTACTAATCATACTAAACTACCTAATAAAATTTTTAATTCACAACATTTAAAAGGCTTTAGAGTTTATTATCAGACTCTCCCACAATTGTGATTTACTGAAGCAGTAGATCTTTGATGATTTGCAGTTTTATAAGCAGTTTTAGACATATCCATTTGGACCTTTTCCATCCCATGCTACATTTCAAGAAGTTTTATGCCTATATTCAGTTTCCATACATAAAAGCACTATCTCTCTTACTGTTAGTTTCAGAAATTCTAATTATACATTATTTTCTTTGTATTGCTTATTATATTACACCTTTTTAACCAAAAAATTGTCAGAAATAATTTATTCTTTTAAGCATACAGATCATTTGATGGGTGCTCATTTTTTTTATTACAGAAGTAATGCAGTATCCAAAAGTATTTTAATTTTAAAAAAAATTATAATAAGATATATTGTATCCATATTTTTTATTAGTGACTATGTTATTAAGTCCTTTAATACTTAATAGAACCTGATGGAAACACGAGTAGATGAGATAAGGAATATATAAAGCTAGTAAAACCTGACAGTGAGTTTAATTATAAAGTTGGGTTGCATGTAATCTTTTGTAATTTCAGATTGCAGAGATGATTCGCCATGTGATCGACCAACACACTGCCCCAATCCCAGCAGTGCTGGAAATCCCAAGCAAAGATGCTCCTTACGATGCTTCTAAAGACTCGATCTTGCGACGTGCAAAGGTAAGCAGTAGAAGTGAGTCCATTGTAGCAGTGAGACTATTGTAGCAACGATTCCTTTTGCAGCACTGAGACTATTGTAGCAACGATTTCTATTGTAACGAGTCTTTTGCAGCAGGGATTTCTATTGCAGCATTGAGTCTATTGAAAGAGTCACTTGCTGCATTTAGAGTAACCGGCGACCTTGGTTTAACTTGTTCATTGTTTTATAGACTTTTTTTGTTTGCTTCCATTGTGATAAATCCACTAAGATTGCACAAAGACTGCATATTGTATATGAAGGAAGAGGCTGCTTTCTCTTTCATACGATTAGCCTTGCCAGTTTTCATTTTATCCTCATTACAACAATACCTTAATTAAAATAGCATCTAATTTGACAGTAGTTTTGCTAGTAGTGTAGTACTTTCACAATATCAGATTTTAACCAGCACAATTTAAGTCATTTGTTTAATTCTTAGCTTTCAGCATAAATGTTTATTAAACATTTTATCTTTGAATATTATCACTCGCTTTTATCCTTTTTGTTTCAGGGCATGTTTTCTGCAGAGGATTTCCGGTGAAGTGACATGTTAGTTATAGATAGGGCCAAGCATGCAAAATTGGTTATAAGTGTCAAGGTCGTTCATTTTTATTTATAATCCCCCCCCTCTCTCATTCTCTGGGCTAGTGTACCACAAAGAATTGTGCATTTGAAATGCTTTCACAAAAAATAAAGCACTGAAATATCATGTGTTTATATTTTTTATATTCAGAATTGATGTGAGAGATACAGAAGATAGTTTCATGAACGTGTGTTTATTTATTTTGTAATTATTTGTAATATAAATTCGTTTTTAACTGAAAAATGGCATCTCTTTTTGTTAAATGCATACACATAGCCATTTTCTTAATTTTCATGATCCAACAAACCTTATCAAGGTTATCTTAGAAGCAATAATACATTAAAGCAACATTCAATATTCGTTTTATCTGCAAATGGTCAATTTTGTGAAGAAATAATATTTTTAAATGCACATTCTTTGTAATGCTTAGTTTCTCCATAAATCAGATCCAAAACTTTCATTCTTTTGCAAACCAAGATATGTCACATACCATATGGATTGAACTTGGGTTGGGTTTTTTTTTTACCGGAAGTATTCATATGCTAATATTTTTCAAATTTTTTAGTTATCTTCAGAAATATTCAGCTTTAGGAAAACTAATTTGACTTTGTTTCCTCTTTGTCAAATTACAACAGAACTAATAAATTTGTAAATATAAAAGTAATGACGATAATATCACAAACTACATTTTCCAAAGTTGCCATATTCCGGAAAGAAAAAAACAACTTTTGTTTCTCATTCAGATCACATGGTTGCAACAGTGCAGGCAAGAAAATTTTTGGAACCATCATTTAAAAACAGCTAAGATTTATGATTATCTCGATATATTTTGATTAAATTAATTAACATTGTAAATAACTTACATATATATCTATATATACACATCCACCTGGTTTCTTTTGCATTTAAAGTTTCAAATAGCTGTGTGTATCTTAAACCTGAGCCATTATGGGTAGAAAAACCTGTGGATTAATTCAAGAATAGAAATATCGTTATTAGGTTTTATTATATTAAAAAACCAATATTATATTTAAATAAATACTTTGTTAATTACTTAATATTATCTCTGCAGCATAATAACTTAGCTCATTTTATGTTTAGTTGAGAAAAATAGAGCTTTTAATATAGTTGATAATTTTGTTAATATGGTTTCCATGTTGTGAAGTCAGAGTTTTATACCCTATTTTAAATTTAAATGTATTCAGATTAAGTTAATAATTTAGGTTAATAAAGAAAATATATTCATTGTAATGAGATAATTATACTGCTTATTTTAAAATATTTTTTATGGTAAAATCTTACTTTCTAAGTTTTCAACAGAAACATGCTTTTTACAGATTTCAAACTCCTATAACATCAACATTTTTATAATTTTTATCTTTTCTTGTTTTTTTATGTGAGCATTAGGCCTTTTGTACACTTTAACATGTAAAATAATTAGACTTAATCTACTTTATTTTTTGCACTTCATGTAACAAAATGGTACATTTCCCAGAGAATGAGCTATATATTTACTAAGTTATTTTAGTTTGGTAAATTTAAGTGTCTTTTTTGTTGTTTTGGTCAGTGGTATAAATTTGGGTGCAAGATCTGTAGGTTCTCTGTTAACTACAGTTAGAATGACTAGTAGATGAAACCCAAATAATTAATTGTGCTTTGATTGAAAACAGTGTAGAGTGGATTATCTCTCTGTACATAGATTTGAGGGTTGTTTTTTTTTTAAAGAGAGAATGGAGTATCAAACATTGTACGTACATTATAGTTCTAGTTAGATATATCAGATGTACATTTTATTTTATTTTTATAGCAGCAGCAAGAATGTGTATTTTTACTAATTTAATGCATGTTGCGCAAAGACATAAATTGTCAGTTCTTCATTCTTAATTTTATATGTTATATTTATTACATTTGACAGTCTTTCCTTACATTCCAGTATAAATATTTCCTTTCAATTTATTAAAATTAATTGAGCATTTCCAACAAATGGATCTTACTCTTCACATCCATTTTGAAAGGAATACTAAAATAGACTAGTTCCCAACAAACAGAGAAAGCTCTGTAGTAAATTCCATATACATTGCTTTACAGTATTTTATTTTTATAATCTGCAAGTTACAATAATAAAGCAATGCAACACAATTATTTAAAGCAACTTACAAATATACAATATAGTAGTAGTTAAAAGTCAGCTGTTGGGGCTGAAAAGTCTTATTTAGACAGTACATTAACTAATGAAAATAGTTCCAAGTAAACAACCTTTTAGTGAACCTACTACATCAGACATATATCAAATGTTGATTTTTTTTATTTTAATTAGTTTGCTTCCAGTTACTTTTCATATGTGATTGTACACACCTAGTCTGTATATATAGTTGACACCTTTGATTCAGAAAATAAGATTCATTGTCCTACCAAAATAAGGCACTGTACAATGGACTTACATAGTGAATTACTGGGTTCATATTGCTTGATACAATTGGGGTCTCTAGATCAGTTTAATATCATAAAGCAGAGATCCACTGTACTTTGCTACAGTTTAATCAGTTTAAAAAAATCTCCATTATTAAAGTATGTGAATAAAATGAATGTCTTCATCAGTCTGTGTTTATGTTCACATTTGTATTATATGACAGATTCCTTGTTTGTATTTATATATATGTTGTATTCTTATTAATTTATTAAATAATTATTAAAGATTTATAAAAAGTAATCATCCAAATCATTGAAATTAAGTCACCTTTAAATATTAATTATTCCAGTCATAATTATTTAACTGTGCAGTAGATGCAGTTGAACCCACTTGACTCATAACTCCATGATACAGGTTTTTATTTTATATATATGGTTTAAAAATCAAGATAGGTAACTGTGCACTGAATTTTTTTTTAAGGACTGTCCTAAATGGTTGAAATTTGTTTACTGAATCAGATATAGTTGGAGTAGAATCTTTTATTACTTTTATATTAATTAATGTTCACCATACGGTTTAGTTTTGACTGAGTTTAGTTTGAATTAAGAAGAAATTTTTATCTAAGATATTTTCATTGCAAGTCAGAATAAAATATACCAGAGGTTTCAGAATGATAAATTTAAACATGTTTAAAATATCAATATTTACAGTCTGGTTTGTTAATTATTGTAACTTGTTATGGATTTAAAGAATATGTGAATTTAGAAAAAGTAGTTGTGTGTGTGAGCAAAATGAGTTATCCATGACTGATAAAGAGATTTATACACATACAATGTATTTGTAAAATTATAATAACTCTGCAAATTACAATACAGTTTGTTTTATTATAATAATAAAAGTCTTTTGAAAATTGTACAATTCTTTTCACATTTCTTGTGCAAAGTCAATATATATATATATATATTTTTTTTTAATGTAAATTTTGCAATTGTAAAGAAAAATTTAGCAATATGGGTTAAATATTTATAAAATGCATATATTCTAATGTTTCTCTTCTTGGATTGTTTCATTTGAAGATGAAATAGTGTATAATTTAAACTTTATATATAAAGGAATGTCAAGTATAAAAATGAAGAAAAAAATATGAAAATATTCAAAAATTATGGCCTAATCCCATTGTCTTGTACACAAACTGCACAAAGATATAACAATCCACCTGGAATAACTCTTTTTTTTTTTAAATAAAACATTGAGCATGCTGCTAATGGTGTTTAAAATATACTTACAGCTTGTAAGACAGAGAGAGAAAAAGAAAGGAAAAGATGAGGAAAGATATGATAAGGCAGCAATTTATTGTAACTCAAAAATAAATATTAAGGTAAAAGTTTATGATTTAATATAATATATGATTAACTCGGAAGATGTGATAACTCCATATGCAACATGATAAACTAGTAAAAAGTCCATGTGATTTTTTTAAATTATAAAATTTTAATACAAATGTTATAAGACACTCAGAGGCAGTCATTGTACATGTCTAACTGGGACTTAATTTAATTATTATAAAAATAAATTTAAAGACTTTTATTAGCCCTTCATATTAGTCAATATCTCTAAACACTTTACAATCATAAGAAGGGTGCTGCTCCACAATCCTAATCCAGGGAGTTGGAGTGTAGGTTAAAAAAATTAAATCCAACTGACTCAAAGTCCAATCATCTGCATGTGAGGCCAGCAGCACCTGGATCTTGCAATCTTATTTCTCCCGACCCCTAATTAAATCTATTCCACTCGTCTTTTCTTACTCCAGGACCTAAAATTTTACAACTGATTTACTTATACTCTGAGACACTGACAGACGATAAATAGCTATTTATAGGCAGAGTTTTCAACACTACTGTCAAGCCATACCTACTGCTGTTCATGGAGATAGCGATTTAATTTTGTTATTTTTTAATTATAGGAAGACACTGATGCAGCTGGAACCATGGTTTGTTTAAATATTGGTGCATAACAACTAATGTGACCAAAACGTGCAACCCATGATACTTAACACCTGTGTATTCTGGTTCATGCAGAACAACTGAACTCTATGATTAGAATGAATTAATTATTGTCAATTCACATTTAAACCAACAATAGTTGTGCTGCTATAATACATTCGGTCTCTATTATGATTATATTATGAATTCCTTCATCATTTAATAAGCATAATCACTTATCAGTGGTTAATTTTGGGATTTGTTTCCAACACGAATTCCATACTCACATGACCTGTACTGTTGGGCCACCATATGCCACATCATAGAGAAACACATATGGAAAGTTTATAACTGTCGATGAAGCACCAAGGTCCACTTCACTCATATACACGGTCAGTTAAGCACTTTGGGATCTCCTGGAAATAGGGACTTCGTTGATAATAGACATTTCTACTCTCGCCACCCTGGGATTCCATGGTAGACAGTAGTCTGATGATTCATACGTCAATTCAGAAATCTCTCAAGACATAACCATGTCACATCAATAAGAAGCCAAAAGCTGAAAGGCATGCCTTGATAAACATTCAACCGTGACACTTAAATTCAGTTCATAATTTCCTACACTCTCTCTCGATTTCTCTCTAGTCATTCAACTTACATGTCTGCAAGAGAATTGTTAACCCTCATACATACTTCATTCACTAATACATAATTTCTAACATATACATATCAATGAAGCTTCAAAATATATCAGATCAATGCATGAACAATAATTCTAACATCAAAACCATTCTCGCACTCTTGATCAGATAACTCAGCACTGGCTCATGAATGCCTTTCAAAACCAGACTTCTCGAATATTTGTCACAAGTAATTGCAAAAAGGTTTGAATGGGCTTTTTATAAACTTCATTTATCAACTAAATGGAATCATTCATTCACTCTCTCAACACCCTCGTTCATCATTCACAACTGTGCACCTAGACTTCCAATCAGGACATTCCATTTCAATCAGATGCCAACATCCGTCAATCAACTACAATTTAACAATCTGGGTCGGAAATCCTAATGTCAGACTTTTTACTCGCAAAGGAGTGTGAAAAATTAAGTGACTATTAACACCTCTGTGTTAGATAAGAGTAACTTCCGAGCATCACAATATTTTGTAATATTAAATTGTTTTCTTTATTTAAAAAATAAATAATTTGCTTATTTTAATTTTGATTAAACCATATTCTTGATAAAATAAAACTTGACACAATACACAATAATTCTTTCTTTAATATAATAATAATAAAACAAACACCCCATCACACAATAAATCATTCTTGTATAATCAAAGTACACCATAATCAGTCCCATAAATAAATGCATTTTTATAAAGATTAGCATCAATAAATGCTGTGTCCATAATCAAACTTGGGAGATTCACGGGTCCCATTGTAAAGGACAAGTATGTAACATTCAAAAATAAGTATTGAGTACAAAAAGAAATTATTTTTACATGGAAATAATAATATAATAAAAATTCAAAATCATCTCCCCCACCAAAAAAAAAATAATAAAAAAAAATGTCATATTTCTCTGACGGTTTCTGTGCAGTCTACAATGACAAGGCAGTGATGACTACAAAGATATACACACAGAAGTATGATTACATTATGTTTGTTTTCTTTAAACCAACAATAGTATTTTGTAATATTAAATTGTTTTCTTTAAAAAATAAATAATTTGCTTATTTTAATTTTGATTAAACAATGTTCTTGAAAAAATAAAATTTGACACTACACACAATAAATCACTTTAATATAATCATAATAAAACAATCACCCCATCACACAATAAATAAAAAATAAATAATTTGCTTATTTTAATTTTGATTAAACAATATTCTTGAAAAAATAAAATTTGACACTACACACAATAAATCTCTTTAATATAATCATAATAAAACAATCACCCCATCACACAATAAATCATTCTTCTTGTATAATCATAATACCCCATAATCAATAAATGCATTTTTAAAAAGATTAGGATCAATTAATGATTGTTGTGTCATAATCAAACTTGGGAGATTTGTAGGTCCCATTGTAAAGGAAAAGTATGTAACATTCAAAAATAAGTATTCAGTAAAAAAAGAAATTATTTTTACATGGAAATAATAATATAATAGAAATTTTAAATCATACCCCCCAAAAAAAAAAAAAAAAATGTCATGTTTCTCTGACGGTTTCTGTTGGCAGTTTGCAAACTGCAATGATGAGGTAGAGACGACTACAAACATATACATACAGAAGTACGATTACATTATGTTTGTTTTCTTTAAACCAACAATAGTATTTTGTAATATTAAATTGTTTTCTTTATTTAAAAAATAAATAATTTGCTTATTTTAATTTTGATTAAGCAATATTCTTGAAAAAATAAAATTTGACACTACACAATAAATCTCTCTTTAATAAAATCATAATAAAAACAATCACCCTATCACACAATAAATCATTCTTTTTGTATAATCATAATATCCCATAATCAGTCCAATAAATAAATGCATTTTTTAAAAGATTAGGATCAATTAATGATTGTTGTGTCATAATCAAACTTGGGAGATTTGTAGGTTCCATTGTAAAGTATGTAACATTCAAAAATAAGTTTTGAGTACAAAAAGAAATTATTTTTACATTGGAAATAATAATAAAATAAAAATTCAAAATCATCCCCCACCAAAAAACATCATGTTTCTCTGACAGTTCCTGTTGGCAGTTTACAATCTGCAATGATGAGGCAGAGACAACTACAAAGATATACTCACAGAAGTATGACTGTGAGAGAGCAGTATGTAATACATTTGCCAGAAATATTAACTTTTGTATCAAGGCAGTAACAGTTTACTATTTGTGATCTAATACAGTTTCCTAGCTTGTTATCATGTCACTGTGCGACTTGATTTCTCACTGCAAATCATTTTAAAGTTTTATTTGTATGTCAAATTCTTTAGGTTTTACATTATTCATAACAGATTCTTAACTGAAAAATTATCTGTTCATCTTTAATTAGTATCGTGTGTGTAGTGTTGTTAAAAGCATACAAATGGGTTTACATGAAGCTGCTTCATTAATAATCATGGTGTTTAATTTAATCTATTTTAAAATTATTCCTCAGACAAGTTGGCTGCAAAATTCAAGAGATCTGAGTAGTACAAAGACTATAAATAAATAAATACTTTTATAATTATTATTTTCACTTTTTAAATACAAGTACAAAAGTTTTAATTGGAGATTCTTTTATTTGTTTATTTTGCTCACTGTTATCAATATTTTCTTTGGTTGTCTATGAAAATAAGGAAAAGGGATATGTATGTATCATAGTTTTCAAAATCATGTGTAACATATTTCAGGTACAATTATCATTTTAATTGCCCTAGAATTCCCAAATATTGATGTACTTATAAATTGCCATGACCGTCCTATGGTATCCAAACAAATTACAATCAAATGAGGTTTTTTTGGTTTTTTTTTTAATCTACATGGAATTGAAACTGCCCATCAGAAAAATGGTATTCTGAGATACTCTTTGTTCATTTAATAATTTTCATATATAATAGGATAATAAAAACATTTAAAAGTGCTTTTACTTCAGACAGGTAAAATCTGGTCTGATATAAAATAAGATCTTCTATAAAGTGAGATTCAACAAATGATATTTTTAAAAATTTTTTCAGACAAATAAATTCACTGCTCAAATCATTTAAGCAGTCTGACAGTCTTTCAGATCAGATGGGTCAACATTCAAAACATGGGTTTCGTTTTCTGAAATATCTTCAGAAACTGCCCATGGCTGTACATCCGTTTTTACAAACACACAAAAGAAAATAGTACCCGAAACAAAAATGGCTGCTGTGATGAAAAATATTATTTGCCACTGCTCTCTTGTTTTCTGAAATAGAAAAAAAGAAGTACCTTTAAAAATAAAATAATAATTGAATAATTATTGTTTTCTATAATCAACTATTTCAGACTTTTCTGAAGGATCTTAATTCTTTGCCTGTCCAAAATTACATTATATTCCAGGGAAGAACACTAGGTGAAACTTGTTAAATATTACTTTGTAATGGGCATGGATTAACGATTAATGTCAGTAAAACTATCCAAATCCATCCAATATTTAAAAAGTAAGTACAGACAGTTACATTTTAAACATAAGTTCTCAATATGAGCTTTGTAATATACTGAGCTTTTCTTCACAATTTTCCAATTCATAATAATGAAAGCAAGTGATTTCTCAATTTATTTAGCAGAAACACAAATGTAGCTATAGTGGTTATTTTATACATTATTTAATACCACAGAGTCTTAGGTAAACATAAATTCTAACCCTGATGAAAGCTTTAGCATGCAACAATGATTTGCATTAAGATGCATAATTAGAAAATAATCACCGATTATGATTCATTTAAATAATTGTTTTTAATCATTGTCATGAAACTTACAAACCTTCAATTAAAGATGAAATCAATATTTAATTTTTTTCTTTTAGAATAGGCAATAGTGATTCACCTTTCTATTAACTTCATTCCGCCAAGTAAATATACAAATACATGCAGAAGATTTGTGGGTGCCAAAACAAAAATTTGTGGAGGCATCAATACTCTTTTCAGTGACAAAAGAGAAACTTTTCTCTACCTGTATATTTAACAGTTAAAATACAACTATTGAAAGTACATCTAGCCCTCAGTCTATGACGATTTGGTTTGCACCAATTAATGTCAGTTGCTACAACTGCATGCTGCCACCAGGCAATCCCACTTAACTCGGGCACGAGAAATGTGTACTGTATAAGACTACAATCATCTGTAACCTTATAACAGTCTGTTTGTAGGGGTGCCATTTTTCAGCCACTATATATTCTTCTGCGGTAGTTTGTGGGTTTTGTTGGTAAATAAATAAAATAAGAACTACCATGTCTAGAAAGATAAGTTTATTTTTACATTTGAATTACACTAAATTCAATTCAGTGCTTTATATATAATAATAATACATAAATATAATATATATATCTATTTGAGGGATCTGGAACAACTCATTGACTCACATTGTATAATTAGGTATATTTTATGCTGAATCTCCTTGCACCAGTTCTTCAAATAGAGAACCCTAGTGCAAAGTGAGGGCTATCTGTATATGAACCCTACAGAAACACTTACATATTTTGTAACTTCTTCCAACTATCAAAATCTGAACCCTAGAGAAACACTTACATATTTTGAACTTCTTACAACTATCAAAATCTAAACCCCACAGTAACACTTACATCTTTATAACTTCTCCCACCTATCAAAATCTGAACCCTACAGTAACACTTACATATTTTGTAACTTCTTCCAACTATCAAAATCTGAACCCTACAGTAACACTTACATAACTTCTCCCACCTATCAAAATCTGAACCCTATAGTAACACTTACATCTTTTGTAACTTCTGCAACAATGTAAGTGGTTAAAATGCCAGGTATACATGCAAAACTGTTGGTCAAAGACATTATTGAGACAGCATATCTTGGTGCAATATCAAAGGGGTTGATTAGAAAGCCTGAGAATGCAAGCCCTGACATTCCAACTGCCAAGGTTAGGAGTGCCACCACTGGTGCAACTTGGGTACAGTCCAGATAACTCATGATTATGAGCAAAACAGCAGGAATGATGTTAGCTGAAAGTGAAAGCGCAAATTAGGTGAGTTAAATTGTGCAAACTTGATGCAAGAGTTATATTTTTCATGAAATGTTCAGTGTGTGTGTGTGTGTGTGCATGCGTGCATGTTTGTGTGAGCATGTGTACAATCATTTGTGTGTTATGATAACTTATGAAAAATTCAAACTGCACAAACACGAATGCAAAGCAATTCTTGGTTATCACACATTGGTACAATGGATCCAGCAGCAGACATAGCCTACCAGCATGATCATGGCAACTGTTTATGAATACAGATAGTGTGGTGTCTCTAGTAACGATCATGGAGCTCAAATTTTAAAATGGGTTTACATCTGATCACTTATTTCAAGTGTAGGTCTAACCTTTGATCAAAGAACTTGATGTGCTGAGTGAGATAAAACTTTTTTTAAAAAAGGAAATGAATGAAAACTTAGCAGAGATAGGTTTCCATCATGGCTTATTTTACATCATGTTCTAAGATGGTTCAGGAACACCAGGCAGTTAAATGAGAAAGGGATAAAAACAAAAAAAAAACAAACCGCATTTGTGAACTGAAGTAAGTCAACATGAAGGTATTTTTTATCATCACTACCAATATCTCAAACTATGTATTACTATCAGAAAAAGTACAGATGATTCACTGAACAACTCAGTGCATTAAAGTGGTAGTGTTCCTCTCTCTCTCTCTTTTAAAAATTGTGAAATATTTCAAATTTCATGTTGTAAAACTTACAAGCAGCACAAAAAAATCGTCTTGATCCTGACTTGCCCAAGATGCCCCGTCGCATAACATAGTCCGAGACAAATCCAGAGCAAAGCATAAAGAGCCCCAGGGCAATATATGGCAGCATGGAATATAACCCATTCTGAGAACAGAAACATTTACCTTTTATTTTATAATTAACATTTATTGGCTTATGGTTATGTGATGTCTAATATATAAAACTGTTCACAAAAGTTTGATGAGACTGGAGGAGAAATTAAATGCAATTCTAAAGAACTTTTTTTCTGATAAACATAGAACAAGTATCACAACTGCTATAGGTTTATTGTTTAGAGAGAGGATATTTTATGAGTACTATGCTTCAACACATAAACTTATGTTATGAATGAGACAATCAATATAGTCATTACCATTAAGTTAGGAAAGTATATGAGTGTCATTTTAAGGTTAGAAAGTATCTTGTTTAGAGCAAGTTAATTAAGTCAAGCAGAAGTCTGAGTGAAATAGCAAAATGCAATAACAAATCATGAGTAACACAGATATATATATATTGAAAATGTTGGAAAACAAACACTTGAATTTAATTAACTAAAGATTAAAAGTAGTACATGTATTTATGCAGGGTATATGCATTGACATAAGTAGTGGTTTAGGTACACAGTTTTAAATAGTATTAACATATACTTAGCATCAATGTATGATATGCAACAAAAATGTAGGTCCAAGATAAAATATTTTTTAAGTTATTTTATTGTAGCTCCTCCTATATTATATATGGTGATTATTCTCTCATTTTCTTCATGTACTGGCTGCTGCAACATCCGTGGATCACATATCAAGAAAAGTTTCAATGAATACTAATACCAATTTCCATGTTAAAGTTACAAAACAGTTCCAAACATTTTAACAATACATTTTAAAAGTTATTCTTTATATCAGAAGAAAAAGCTGACAGACATTAGAGCAATGTTTAAAGTTAAATTTATTTTTTAACTCAGAAATAAAGGGACCAGTTCATTTGCAAATCACAAGTGTGCATATATATATATATTGTAATCACTCAATGCAAGATATGAGTATGCTAGATATCTTTAATCATTAAGCAGAGAGTGTGTTGTGTGTGTGTGTGTGTGTGTGTGTGTGTGTGTGTGTGTGTGTGTGTGTATGTGTGTATGTGTGCACGTGCACATGTGAAATATAACTTCTTTATTCCATAAGGCTTGATTCACTTTCTAATACAGACACAAGTATATTCTGGTCACTCATAAAATGCCTAAACATTTTCATTAATATTAAACTTTCAACACCTTCTATATGATGGTGAGTTTTGAAAGTTTCTGCAATGATTTGACTTAGCTTGTACTTATACTTTAACACTAAAATAATTGTGTTTGTGGAATAATGTTTCACATAGTAAGCATTCCATTTGGCATGTATTTTTGTCTGATATTGATTTCATTTCAGTCCTTAAAAGATTTTTAGTTCGAAACTTTCTCTGCTCATGGAATTTGTCAAGTTCCAATCTTTCAACACTTGCTTCAAATATCAATCTGAAATTTGAAAAAAGAACCATAACATTAGAGTAACTGTAGTATATGTACATAACAGTGGTCAGCTGAATGAATAGCTCTGGTATTTGTCTTGTTATGAATCAATTCTATGGCCACCAAAGTGCAATAAATAATACTTCATTCTCTACTGGGACTGTACCAGTCAACTCATTCTGGCTATCAAAATTAATCAGCATGGCAAACAGACTACTACTTACAGACTGGATATCAAAGTTCATGACCTCGTACATAAACAAGGGCAGGTTGGACAGGAAGAGGAACAGTCCCCAGGCAAAAGTGAAATGTGCAACTCCAACGGCCCAAAAGCATGGTGCTGTTAAGATCTTCACCCAAGGCACAGACAACTGGTTGCAAATAAATCATCTTATCAGTCAGAAGTGAAGTAACATCAGCAATTCTTTTTAATTTTTAAAATGACATATCACAGTTATCCAACTACGTACAAAGTAGGTTTTTGCAACTTGTCTGACAATTTCTTAAGTTAGAGAGAAATACATAACTAACAGAGTAATAAAATATTTTTAAAATAGTATAAAAAAATTAAAACAGTTTATTTGCACATTATGTTCCTCTATTTCGAAGACCACATGAGTCGCCCGCAGGCCTTTCTAAAAATAGCACAACTCAGCTGCAAACTAAGTAAATTTGTTATATTTCAGAAGATGGTAGCCCTTCGTATGACTCAGTACCCATGAAGTAGCTCTCATTATCAAAAAGGTTGGTGACCCCTGCTCTATTTACTACAGTAAATCATCTCTTAAGATCATGAACAAGTTCACTTATAATCACAAAAATGGGAGGCAGGGTGCATTTAATACATATAATTGTTGAATGTAAGTAACAAGCATACAGTGCACATTAAAATGTATGTAACTTATAACATGATATTTTATAATGATAAAATGATTTTATAGCAATACTCACAACAAAAAAATAAAACATGCTACCACCCCTCCCATATTTTCTAAGTGAGCATACTAATGAAAGTCACATTTCATTTTGTTTAAAATACACATCTACATAAAGTAATTAAAAAACAAATTATATCTCTGTTAACAAAACAAAAACTAACATAACTATCCTTACTATAATTATTTAATTTATTAATAAGAGAAGTTACCTAAGCCAACATGAAGAAGGCAAATATAAGGTTATGATACAAACATTCTTAAGTAGATACCTTTATCACAAAATTAAAGGTATGAAAACTCTCCACTGGTAAGTAATTAATTTTTGGTCCTGCGATGCCAAAAAAGAGTTACATGAGTAAAAAATAAATATAATATTAAAAACTGACTGTACGGAAAATGAATTAACTTTTATTATGAAGTTCATTTAATCTTTAAAAACTTGTAACATACCTAATAGCTGTAGTTTGTGTATTAAAATAACAACAAAGCACAATACTGCAATGATGGCAACATCATGTCCATACTCTAAAGCAGTCTTTCTCAACCTTTCTTTAATCCTGGAAGAACCTTGACATAATTTTCAGATCCATAAAACTTACTCTACTGTTCATTTCTTTTCTATGCAAAATTGGTGGCATGCTATTTCCTGTGACAACGATATACTGCACACAATAGGCTGTAATTCCTCCTACAGGTACAAGCTTACCATATGCATGAGTTTGAACCCTGGGTTTGTGCTAAGGAAAAGATGTGTGCTGGATGAGTTTACTCAGTGATCACACTAATGGAGTTAGTTAATGTTCACATATATCTGAATCATACAATGAGATAGAGCTGTAGGGTCCAAATAGTGTCCCCAAAATCAGAAACATTGCAACTTGAAGCCATGACTTGCAAAAATTTCTCTCAGCATAACTTGCAATGGCTGCTGGCCTAGATCAGAGCTGTATTTGTACCAGGAAAAAAGCCCTTTCTATCACATGGGCAATGTAATTACAGCTATCCAATGGTAGAATTGATACAGATTGTCTGATAAGGAAATACATACTTGCTTCACACTGATTAGCTCATTTTGAATGACTAATATTAGTAACAATAAGTGTGTGTGTGTAATTGCCATACACATGCCAAAGTTATTTTAACTATATGTAGATTTAGGCACATATATGCACCTATGCCAGCAAATGGGTTAAAAGAATTATAGTCAAAGTTTTGAATCTATTCATAAGTTGTGTTGATTTGGTTAAGTAACATTTGCAAGGCAATCATATTGACTAAAAAATTACATGTTCAAATGTGTTCATACATTTTCTGGGTAAAGATTCATGCACAAGGACATAAGTATGAAAGCATAACTTAACATGATTCACCAGAGAATGTCATCACAGAGATAAATACAAGTACTGAGTTGACCTACCTTTTCATTTTTCCTTAGCCCAGATGCTCGAGTTGCTACAATGTAATCTTTTTCCTCTGCAGTAATTTGCCTGCATTTCTCTGGAGAGTCTGTGGTAAATATGAGCCACACAACTGCCCAGAGAACTCCTGGCATGCCTGCAGAACACAAAAACAATAAGTTAAGCTGTGGCATTCTTTTTTCTGAAAAGAATAAACCTTATTCAGTCCTCTACTTCCACAGACATTACGCTTGTATGCACATCCAATTTTATAGTACAATTAAGATTCATATTCAAGAATGGGTAACTCTGTTTAAGGTGCTGAATATTATAAATGCCAGCATCATTCTCTGGTTTCAGTGGAGAGTATTAACAGAATTATAAACGCTGGCAAATTTCTAATAAGGGAGGCTACAAGCATTGCCTATGCTATTTAATATGTTAACTAGAGGAAATGAAATGAAAGTGTATTTTCTAGTGGTAATAACAGCCTATGTACTTTTCCATTTTAGTAGCCCTCCACCAATCTGTAGCTATTCAAAATCAAAGTATTAGACTTTTAGAGTTTGTTCCCCTTCTTGTTCATTTACTCAGTAACTAGTGATCACATTTTCCACTTGTAAATATGAGGATATATTTAATTTGGGTTCAACAGTTTCATTATTAAATATGAATCTTGATGCTGACAAAAGGACTTGACACTTAAATTTAGACTGTTTTGCACACACTATATTTGAAATTATTCATAAACATTCTTATTCTTGTGTTTGTTAAACACTGTGCCTTTAAAATGTTTACACAACCTGTCAGTGAATGGTTCGAACACTCATATCAACTTAAAAAATAACAAAGCATATTTCTGGTATAAATGGCTCTATTGTGGACTCCAATTTGTGTTGCTTTTCTACAACAACAAAAAAAATCCTGTCTTAAACAATACTATCAGACTTTTTCATTTTTTAAAGTTAATCTTTTTACAGGTCATCAAACATTCATCAATCAAAATAATATAATTGTATGTATAAAGAGCATTACCAAAAACATAAAACACAGAGGGCCATCCTCCAGCAAATCCATATTTGCACAAGAGTGCTGATAATGGGAAGACAAGTGCATTTGCTACATGCTGACCACAAAACGCAATATTCATAAGAGTTGCTCTCTCTGGAGATGGCGCCCATTTCCCCCACACAGCATAAAAGGATGGTATTGCAAAACTCTGGAAATAATTATTGGTTTTGATTACTTCTGCCAGTGAAAGTTTTAAAGTAAGACAACTTCATTCTAATCTAGAAAACATTGCATAAAAGGACATTCAATAACAAACAAGTCGACAACAAAAATATGTTAGACATTTTGGGTTTATTTATTTTTCTAACTTCCTATTGCCTTGAAAGCTTGTATTAAACAATACCTCAATGAAGATCTGATACCATTCTCATAATAACAAAATAATGACAAAGACTTTTGTGAAAGTAAATGCTAATCATAACCTTGAACTTGTAAACTTCATCAAAGTACAATTTTTTTGTTTAAATGGCGCAAAAATATAAAAATCATGAAGGAGAATAATTAAGAACTATGTGGAGAGTAGTCCAGTAAACATCATTGCCATTTGTTTAATGTTTAGTGTAAAATCAAGGAACTTCATATTCTTTTAGTCAAACTGTCATATATGCACATAATTTATTGCTCTGCCAGTGAACTTAATCTCATCACAAATAGAAAACTAAGCAAGAGAGAACTAAGATTAGAAAAACAAAAGTAAGAATAAATGTTCTTGACTCTCCTTTAAACACTTTTGTTTGCTATAGTTGGTCATAAAATGATCCTGTTTATGAACACAATTAATTTTCTTTTGGATGGTCACAAACGGTCACTGCAGATAAGCACAGTTCATTTTCTTTATAATCATTCTGCACTAAAATGGAATTAACAAAAACTTACTGTGCTAGAACCAATAGCCAGCCGAAGTGCAAATACAAGCCACGGTGACAGGAATGCAGCCGGGTGCAATAACATTGTGAGGACAGAGATTAGCAACGTGCTCACACCACAAACGAGTTTTGGGCCTGCAAAATAGATCAAGTACCCGGCAGGTATTTGAAAGAACATGTAGCCCCAGTACAAAGACCCCAGAAGGAGCCCCTGCAATTCTTTGTCCCAGACAAATGGGCCATCCTGAAACAATAATAGTCTTGAAATACATAACAATCCATCCTAAAATAATTTCTGATTATAAGACTATTATTCTTGATGCAATATTTAACTACTGAACTCCATTTTGAAACACCCTTTATAGCAGGGATCCACAAACCGTGGCCCATGGGCCGCATGTGGCCCGAAACAGTGCTGTATGCAGCTCCCGGAGGACTTTTGGATGTTACCATTAATACGAATGCAAAGCACATTATTTCATTATTTGTGTTTTTTCTACTGAGCCATCCATGTAGCAGCCCTCCATGCACTATCAATTGGAAATTTGGCCCTCTTGCCTATAACGTTTGTGCACCCCTGCTTTATAGGGCTCTCCTAATTCCTCGCACAATAACTACCTGTATCTTTTAACAACCTTTAATTACAAATGATCTATTTTAATTTATCATTATGATTATAAGACTATTATTCTTTAGGCAATATTTAACTATATGGCGTAATTATACTTTGTAATACTCTTGTAATAAATTACAAATATGTGATCTAAAACAACTTCTGACCACAAAACCATAATCTCTAATGCAAATTTCCAACTTCATCATTAAACATTTGTAAATGTAGGACTTCATCTTGAATCAGTATCTAAGATGAACCATCTTGTCAATATCTGATACCTTTAAAAGACTTCAATTTGCAACAATTTCTAATTGTATATAACAGATGACTTAATTCTGCAATAGTGGTTATGAATGGTGAAAGAGTCTTTGGGCTATGAATGGTGAAACAGTATGAGATAGTATTCTGGCTATGAATGGTCCATTCTGAAACAATCTCCAACTATATAATACTTTATTTTGATCAGTCTCCAATTGTATAATGCAAGAATTTATAAGACCCCAGAAACCAATTCTTGCCACAAACTCTTATCTAGAACTGTCTCTAACTATTTGACTTCATCCTCAGACTATCTCTAATATTAGTAATGAGAAATTCCATTCTAAAATATTATCATGCCACATAACAGTGAAAGACTTTTATCTACATAAGCAAGTATCGTGAAGCATGTCCAGTCCCAAATTAAGACTCCATCTTTGATCATTTTCTTAAGAGGATCAAGATTCAAAATTAAATCAGGGCGGGTTATTAGCCATTTATTACATATGGATGATTTAAAGCTAAAAAGTAAAATGAACATGACATCAAATCAATGATCAATACGGTCAAGACTTGCAAGTTGCAGTGAAGAAATTAACACAAAGTTTGACCCTAAGAAATGTGAAAGAATTATCATCCAGAAAGGCAGGATAAAAAACAAGAAGGCCTACAATTTCATATTGGAAAAATCAACAATGTTTTAATGGAAAAGGATATAAATTCCTGGGGATACTACAGCATCAAGAAAATATGCAGAGTGAAGTCCAAAGTTAAGAGAGAGTATGAACAAGGTGTTAGGCAAATCCTCAAGTCAAAGCTAAGTGGGGCTGACAAAATACAGGTTTTAATGCATATATTAAAATTATACCTGTAATCAGCTACTCTGAAGGCATATATTGGACAACAAATGAAATAAATAATCTGGACAGAAAAAATAAGAAAACTACTCACAATTCATAAAGCTCTTGTAAACAGGCTCTATCATTCTATGATTCTCAGAAAATGGGAGACAGACTACTCAAGAAAATCAAAGGCCACGTGGACTACATCTGCAATAACAACAAAGTGGAGCCACTGTTAGAAGTAGTAGACTAACCATCCCCACAAAAACAGACAAAGAAGCTAATGGAAAACAAATTAACAAAACAGGCATTAGCAAATTGTTAGAGTCAAAAAAACCTCTCCATGGCCAATATATATGACAAAATGCTTAAGCCTGGACAAAACAATTAACATACCGATGGTTGAAAGAAACAGGTTTGAAAGCAGTAACAGAAGCACCCCAAAAAGTTGCAGAAGATCAAGCACTAAATATCAATCACAAAAGAAAAATCATGAAAATCTCAAATGATTCCAAATGCAGACACAGATTTATACTAACCCAATTAGTTGAATTCGCTTACTATAAATATAACCTACTTGGAACAACAAAGGATTCATTTTAATGAAACCGAAAAACAAATTAAATGAAGGTTTAAAAAAATAAAAGGAAATAACTGTATATAAAATAATTATTATATATCTCTACTTTACTCGATATTACATTTCAAATTTAAAATATTAAGAAAAAAGATCCTGGGAGAATTTGTATTCCTACCTCTCTTGCAGAACTTAATTCCAATGTTCCAAGATGGCGTTCACAAGGTCTTTGATCCTTATTTGGCCCTGTTGTGTTCAGTTTGTACTGTGATGTTACCTTTGTGTCATTGGACAAACTAGGACTGTCTGTATATGCATTCAGTGAATCTGTTATGGATGGGTGATTGTAATGTATTATCCTTGCAGTGCTGAAGTGAGAATAATTGAAGTTAATGTGGTCCCCATTAGTACTAGTACTATTTTCTAATACACTGATGGTACTGAAATTACTCTGAGAATAATTTTGTTTGAAGTCTCCATTTTCTTGAAAACTCTGAATATGCTGTATGTCAAGTGCAGTCTGATTTACCATACACACTATGACCATTGAGAAAGATATCCGTTGCAGGAAAATGATAGCATTTCCTATAAACATGAAGTAAGCCAGCATGAAACGCACTGATCGCCATGCCGGTGGACCTGTAAGGTACATACAAATGGTGAATTAAATGACCATGGTCGAATATCAGAAATAGTTCAATTGTTTCTATTGTACTTAAGCAAATAGAAAATATGTACACTAAAAATGTTGAGCAGTAAAAAAAAAAAAAAAAAGCATTGTTTTGGGCAAAGAGAGTGCATACAGTTTATATATAATAAATTACCATAATCCTACTATATAAAAACCTAGGTTGTCTGCTGTTCACAGGTGCACTGCAACTCAAACAAAGGGCACCATTCTAAGTTAACTAAATCATTGTTCAGATGGATTTACCAATTCCTAATGGAGGACGTATCACTTGAAATAAACAGAATAACTTGTTTCTGGTGCATAGTCCATTCAAATAAACTGAATTTTGAACACTGAGAGTTGGTGTAATAACCCAACAGATGGTTAATAATAATGGATAGTTAATAATAATATAATAACCCAATGGATGGTTAATAATATTTCCATAACCGAATCCACCTTCCCACAGAATGCCACCTAAAAGAAAACTAACTCCCACCGAGCAAATGGCTCACAAGATCATGGTTCAGTAGTGATATGTTGAACCATGATTAAGTCTGGAATGCGATGTCAAAATGAAAATTATTGACAGATCTGAAAAGGGATAAGTGGTGAATGGTAACAATTTAACATTCACTAAAATGTGGTTTATATATTTTCCATGTAAGTATATAAGAAAGCTAATATGATTGGGATTTAACAAATTCCAACAAATCAAAAGTTAAAATAAAACCCTTGATCACAATTGGTCCCATTAAATCATGGGTTCCTTTCTAGTAAAGAATAAAGTTGAAAGGTTATAAAGACTAAGTTAAAAAGTTATGTCAGTCACTGAACAAAAATAAATACATCAGGACTTTATTTTAGCACTTCATGTTAATCAATACTTCTCGGAACTTCCATATCATCTTAACAATCTTGCGCAAATGGACTGAAAAAAACTCCAACTATCATGACCGATAGGGTGGGGCTCAAAAATGCTGTCACTGTATGCAATACAGCCACTTACACCTAGCAGCAAACCAGTTTCTCATTCAAAATAATTTTTTAAATTAATCTTTTCTTTCCAACAACTATTATAATAAAACATTTTTTAAAAGAGCCATTTACTTAGGAAATAAAATAGTTTAAATTTAAATCAAGCATGTGTCTTTATGTTCTTGACAACAACAGTGTAATAATAAAATAATGAAATCATAAATCAGGATAATCTAAAAACAAAGTATGTCATACACTGATACAGTCAATGCTCCATGGCTTATTTGGTCTGTCTAATTGGAATTTGCCTGCTTTATATGAGACACAAAAAGACCCCATGTCTCTATAAGAGATTGCACTCCAGTCAACCATCAGCAAGAATAGTACTGTCTTTTAAGTCATTGCTTAGGGAGCATTTTTTCACCCAAATAAAACAAATGAAGTGAAATGAACCAACAAAACCAATGAAATGTGCATTTCAAATTCAACAATGAATTCCATACATTACACAGATAGTGTCATTATATGACTATGAGTTCCAATGCTTGCATTCTTTGAAGAAGTATTATTATTTTGGTCAATTGCCATAAAAATGTATCAATGTTTTTTTTTGTTTTTTTTTACCAGTTAGTTGAAAAAATTCCTTTTTTTCAGTAGCTGGGAGTTTATTAATTTGTTCAGTCACTAGTTCACTTTGTTGATTTATTTATCTGGTAATTGGTTTGTTTGGTCATTCATTTATTTAGTAGTTCATTTGGTTTTGCTTGGGTTGTTTGGGTGAAAAATTGTGCGAAGTGCTTATGTGCTGGCTGGCAATGTCAGACAATAAAAAATTATTAAAAGCTCACCTTTATGAGAAGAATTAACAGTCTGCTGATTTCTTTCAACAATAGTTTGTTCATTAATATCATCCATTTTTTGTTGATCTGAACTGTTAGTAATGTTGGTGAAAATGTAACTGATCTGAGATCTTTGCTATAAAGCATTTCAGTATCATTCTGGAATAATAAGAAATCAGGACACATGAGGAAAATGGTTAAACTCATTCATCGTTTTTTTTTATCAAAGCATCAGCATGAGAAAACTTAACACAGTTGTGACAGTTACAAACATTTTCCATAAAAATCACAAGTAGAGAAATATAATGCCTTATTTAACTTTCTTGAATCACAAATCAGTATCCTTATTTGGTAGCTATTTCTTTGCTTTCTTTTTTTCCATATTTTGTTATGAAAAATTTGAAGCATATTTCAATATAGAAAATACGTTTGTTTGGAGTCAACGATTGTTTTTTAAAATCAAATTCTTTTGTACTTATTTTAACTGTGTTGAAACTGAAATGCAAACTGAAATCCTCTATATTCATTCACCAAACACTGATCAGTGATCTCTTATTTCTGTTACTTTTGAACATAACAATAATAAGAGACATACTGCAAAAAAGGCTCTTTTTCTTCTCTATTTTAATCTTTTCAAATGATATAGTGAATTGGTCATATATCTGTATAAAAAATATAATAAGAGTAAAACATGTAACATATGTACTGATGTAGCGATGTACTGCTGTTTTACATTATGAAATGACTGAACATAAAATTAAAATGTTAAAATGTTTACATTCTTCCACGAAAAATGCAAGTTGTCTTTTTTTTCTTTTTTTTTTTCTGGGGGGGGGGTGTCTACAACTAATTCTGATTAAAAAATAACTTGATGCATTAAAATTTAATTTTTAATCCATAATTTTAAAATAAGCAATTAGTTTAATATGAATATATGGAAACAGGGAATATTAACCTCTGTTTACTGTATAAGAACATAACATACAGTATTAATATACTATTCCTTGGTACAATGTAAAATAAATATTTAATTTTAGAAAAAGAAAATAAGAAAGAAATATGCATTTGATTTTGAATATATGTCTGAAGTGTATAAAATTATTTATTAGTCACATTAGGTATATTTATTTTAGCAGTTTACTTACTTTTATTACACAGATCAACAGAGTGCAATTAATATATACTTATTCTGTGAAATTACTGCCTTTATAAAACATACATATATTACTTCATAATTCATCTTCATATACATTTACCTAATACTGAAATAGTACAGCTAAACAGCAATACAGTGTGCATGCAAACAACATAACAAAATAAAATAACCTCAACACAACTTATAGTTATAATTATAGGGTTTCAATTTAATTCACCACCATTCAAAATGCAGCCTTAAATTAGTGAAAATGTGTACACTTCAAAGAGGACCAGCTGAATTATTTATGACATTTAGTGATTTACTTGAAATCGAACAGTAATGAGACTCATGTACATGAAATCGAACAATAATGAGACTCATGTACTTGAAATCGAACAGTAATGAGACTCATGTATTTGAAATCGAACAATAATGAGACTCATGTACTTGAAATCGAACAGTAATGAGGCTCATGTACTTGAAATCGAACAATAATGAGACTCATGTACTTGCTTAAAACTGATGAGTAATGTATTCACAGCGTCACAGCGTCTGGGTTGTAAGCGGTTAAAAACAAAACAAACACAAGGACATACAGTGATACACTGTCAGTAATGACATTGACCACTGACTACTGAAATATTATCTGAAAACTAAAACGTACCTTTCAGTTAAAATGATGACAAGATATTCATTTATTTTTAATTTCACAAAGAGACAAAATAACAACAGAAAGAAATAAAAGGGAGATACAGATCTCAACTTACCTGTAGTTTGTGCCCGTAGACCCGATGCAATCAAGAACGACAACTGATTTTTTTGTTTTGTTTTGGTACTACCTGCTTTCATTCTTTCCCTTGCAAATGGTCACAGATAGATGGTGTGGACACGGACATGCTAATAACTCCTTTAATGTTATTAATCCAATTTTTAAAACGTTTGGATACGACCTATCGTTGTGACAAATGAAATCCTAGTTTACGCTCTATTTCAGTTATTTAGAAGACTTTCTTCTACTAAGGCAAGAGGTACTTCGGTCGCGCTCTGTGAATACACTATTACTATTAGCCGGTGTAGCACTTAGGATGTGCTCCCGTGTAGAAAGCACTCGGCAGCTAGAAAGACACCTTGCACGGGATCTATAATGTTCTGTGCACGATTCTCAGTGTCCAAACAACAAAATGTACACCAACATTCAAGACACCAGACTAGAATCACTACACTAAGAAGCGAAATAAGCAAGTACAAAACAAAATAATTAAGTGTGACAACCTACTCAGAATAGAGTATGTTATAAAGCAGGGGTCACCAACCTTTTTGATACTGAGAGCTACTTCATGAGTACTGAGTCATACGAAGGGCTACCAGTTTGATACTCTTCTGAAATAACAAATTTACTTAGTTTGCCTTTATACATTATTAATAATGTGAAGACTCTGATCATGTTAATGATTTCTCACAATAATTAACAACTACAAGGTGGGAAACAGATATCAATATTCAGCACTTTATTTCTATTTATCTCAGTAACTGTTAAATTTTCAGATCATCATTTACATTACATTTCTTAGGAAAAATGTCCAATTTTCACTAGCCACTGACACATCTTTTAAACAAATAATGAACTATGTTGCACCATGTTTCCAAAGGTTATCAATTATGTACATTGTAATGTCTGTAATGTAGTGAAAAAACCTAAACATTTTAAAATCTTGTCACATTTTGAACTAATGACCACATCTGCTGTATTTTTAACAAAATAATAACTGTTACATATCATGAACACACATTTTAAATTGAACACTTCTTCAATATTTTAATTAAACTTTGCCATGGCACTGACATGTTGCCACTGACATCTGGTATCATTTTCTTTGTTAGTGGGAAATCTGGCATTGCGTGCTATTTACCATTGTATTGTAATCTGGTGTGTAACTTGACACTGCAACTGTGAGTAACTTTTTCAGATGTGCATCAGTGAGGCGTGTTCTGTGTTTGTTCTTGATGAAGTTTATGTCAGAAAATGCTGATTCACATAGATAAGTAGAACCAAACAGGCTGGCAACCTTCATAGCTACTGTACACACACCACTGTACTTCTCTGTGTCAACAAGGCACCAAAAGTTTGGTGCAGCCTGGTAGGCTTTGAGGTGGAGGTCATTTTGCAATGTTATGATTTCAATCTCCACCTGTCCAGCATCCAAGTTGAATGGTGTACTTAGTTGCTCAGCAAAGCTTGTTGTGTCCACATTCATGAAAGGATTGGAAATGAATGATACACATGGCTCAAGCTGATCAAGGTCACAAAACCTATTCTCAAACTCTTGCCCAAGTCTGTTTATGAGTTCACAGTACTTGTCTGCAACTTTGTCAAATGTATCAGATGCAGAAGCATTGTCTTTCAGCACTGACTGCACAGAGGGAAAGTGCAGCATCTTTTTTCTCTGTATATCCATAGAGAAAATGTTAAGTTTGGCTTTAAATGCATTTAAAGAACTTATCATATTAACAACAGTCTTGCCTTTACCTTGCAGCTCGCAGTTCAAGTGGTTTAATTTCCCAGTAATGTCCGTCAAAAATGCAAGGTCAAGTGTCCACTCTGTGTCCTCAAGCAGTGAGATGTCTTCGCCTTTGGACTGCATGAACTCTTTGATTTCACCCAAAAGTGACAAAAAACGAAGTAAAACACGTCCTCTGCTGAGCCATCTGATTTCTGTGTGTAGTAGCAGGTCACCATATTCAGCTTCCATCTCCTCCAATAGCACTTTGAAATCCTATGCTGTTTTGCTTTGGAATGGATTTTGTTTATGATTTTCACAACGGGAGTCATCACATGCCCAAAGCCGATCACTTTGGCACACAGTGCCTGCTGGTGAATGATGCAGTGGTAATGCAGAAATTTGGGGAAGTCTGTGTCAACTTTACAGTGAGCGATGAAACCTGCATGTCGGCCAATCATAGCAGGAGCCCCATCTGTGGTCACCGCTACCAGCTTTTCCAATGGTACCTTTTTCTGCACGAAAAACTCCTTCACTGTGTTATAAATGTCAACTCCCATCGTAGTTGTCTTTATAGGCAGTAGTGTCAGGAGTTCTTCTCTTGTGGAGAAATATTCAAATGCCATCCGGATAAAAACCATCAGCTGCGCTGTACTACTGCTGTCCATGGACACTGGATGCTAAACCACTTGCACCTCGCCAGATCCCGGTCCAGCTGATCGACCAAGTTACTGGACAAAGCTGACACTCGTCTAGCCATCGTAGATGCCCCCAGTTGCACGTCGGAGAGAGTGGCAATTACATCGGTTCCATGTTTTTCGTCTTTAAGTACAGTGTTAGCAATAATTATCATCATTGCTTCTTTGACAACTTCTCCGTCTATAAATGCCTTCTTCTTCATCATCAGGAAATGCGTAGCTCTAAAAGAGGCTTCATTTGCTTTCTGTGACTTTTTCGGCGGCCTTGTGAAAAAATCCTGTCTTACCTAAAGCTGTCTTTAGCTCAAGAGCTTTTTCTGCCCGTAGTGCGCTTCCCGGTGGGTAGTTAGCATTGTAGTTTTTGTGATTCGTAGTAAAGTGTCTCTCCACATTGTGCCGCTATGCCGTTGCCACAGTCGCTCCGCATATAAGACACAGGCGGGTTTCTTTCACAGTCGTAAAAAACTCCGACTCCCATTCTTGTGAAAGTGATAAGTTTTCTTTCTTTTTTCTGCCATGTTTTTGGGGTAAGAAACTGAGTTCAGCTCCAATCTTTGCTGCGCGCGCTAGCTTACTCTCCACGAGCACTGTATTGTCACATGCACAATACTGACCTTCGAACTGGAGTACGTCAGAGTTCACCTAAACTTATCTAAACTTCATGCATAAGAAACAATTTTTAAAATGACAATATCTTATAAATGCAAGTGTGATTTAAAAAAAAGAATAGCAACAGAATAAAATACAATTTTATATGGAGCTGAGTTATGCTATTTTTAGAAAAGGCTTGCGGGCGAGACATGTGGTCTTTGCGGGCGACTTGGTGCCCGCGGGCACTGTGTTGGTGACCCCTGTTATAAAGATTGCAGACTAATCCACAACTTTCCTGATCTTACTTAAAATATATGTCAAGGTCGGTGACCCTCAAGGCTTTTGTGGTCAACTGCCGGTTTTGTGAAATTATTACAGAGAAAGTATTTTGGTTTGCTCGTTAGAAAATGAATCTCACATAAATATGGCATGACAGAAACACCACTTAGTTAATGAAAATAATAATTATTATTAATACATAACAAGTGATGAGAATCTTAATTTATTTTATTAATAATCCTCCAACAGACACCAATCGTCTCTCTCACTTGTCTGATATTTTGGCACTGTAAACTTTTCTCTCATCCACAACATTAAGATAAACATTCACAATCACATAATCTCTCTGTAGGAGGAAAACTTCTTACTAGAGTAAGTATGTGATAGCAGTTCTGTTGCCCATACTTCCTAGTTCTGTTCTCCATCATATCTCTAATGTACCTACTTCTATTATTTTCTCTATGCCATGTCTTGTCCTGCTTCTGTTCTTTTTCTGTCCTTATTGTACCTACTTCTTTTTCTATCAACCCTTCTGGTCATATCTCTTATCCCTTCTGTACCTACTCCAGTTCTTTTCTCCTATCTCTACTGTATCTACTTTCATTCTTCTTTACTATCTCTACTGTACATAATTCTGTTCTTCTCTCCTATTCCTCTGTACCTACTTCTGTTCTATCTCTTAACCCTGCTGTACCTACTCCCATTCTTTTCTCCTATCTCTTCTGTACCTACTCCCGTTCTTTTCTCCTATCTTT
Source organism: Sinotaia quadrata (assembly GCA_028829895.1). Taxonomy (NCBI): domain Eukaryota; kingdom Metazoa; phylum Mollusca; class Gastropoda; order Architaenioglossa; family Viviparidae; genus Sinotaia; species Sinotaia quadrata. The sequence goes on from CM054179.1 coordinate 94,090,213, forward strand.
TCTGTACCTACTCCCGTTCTTTTCTCCTATCTCTTTTGTACCTATTCCCATTCTTTTCTCCCATTTCTTCTGTACATATTCCCGTTCTTTTCTCCTATCTTTTCTGTACCTACTCCCGTTCTTTTCTCCTATCTCCTCTGTACCTACTTCTGTTCATACCTCTTATCCTTGCTGTACATACTCCCCTTCTTTTCTCCTATCTCTTCTGTATCTACTTCTGTTTTTATCTCCTATCTCTCTAGTACCTACTTCTGTTCTCTTCTCCCCTCTTTCAACTCGGCTATATCAACATGCTCAGATAGAAACATTGGCAAGACTTACTTTAATTAGGATGATGGCAGCTTCCAGCTCAGGCTGATTTTGCTGCCTGACTAAAAGTGTGCTGCTGTTGGGAAAATTGTAGATGATGATAGAAAGAGTGGAGGGTGATTGACAGAAAAGTTGAAGATGAATGGTGGCCAGTTGGTCTGGCTGGTAGTGGCGAGTAGTAGCCCAGTTGGTGTTGCTGTCTTTTTGGTTGTTGTTGTTGCTGTCCCCAGTGTTGGAGTGGAGAGGGTGGGTGGGTGGGGTTATCTCACAGAGGCCAGGTTAGTCTATACCTAATGGGTGCACAGTCTAGGATATTTCAACCCCTATTCTTTCTCACTGGTATTGTTGCCATACTGGTTGTTGTTGCAGTCCCCCAAATCGCCAATGCAGTCATGAGCTGAGAGACAGATTTTCTGGTCCATGCTAAATTAAACAAGAGAACACCCAATTGCATTGCTGCTTTTGCTATTGCTATACTCTCTGCACTTAAATCCCTCATTAATAAAGATGACGTCATAGAGCAACAATTTATTCTGATTTACTTAGACATTTGCTTTATTGTTTTCTATTGTATTTTCTTCCCTTTCTTTATTAAATTATTTTCAAACTATAATTCTTCACTCTCCTTATCTCATCCCATTGTATCATGTGTGTATGTGTTATAGGGACTATATCCAAGCGAAGGAGTTTGGGGAGTTTAGAGCTAGTTATTAATGATTATGTGTTTAGCCTAGACTAGACAGTTCGTGACACTTCATATCCATTGTGTGCCCTTTATTTGTTTACTGATTGTACGCGCATGTGGCAGAGAAACAGGGTTAAGTTTCCAGTAGAGCAGGCAAGGGAGTAACTAACCAACAGTAGATACTTTTTCGTCTTTCTCTCCTCTTGTATTCACAAGTAACCAAACACCACAATTACCATCTCTTCGGTCCCGTCTTCTGTCATTTTTGTATATTCTCTCTTGTGCTTTTCCTCCTGCCTTGAGACCCTAGTGATTCTTTCTTTCCATAATCTTCAGTCTCAGTAATCTGATGAATAGAAGATTCAATCTGAAAAAAAAGTAATTCGAAGTGAAAAGAAAGGTTCTCTGCATTCCAGGGAATGAATGTGAAACGTGAATCTGTTTTGAAGAAAGTGGCCAGGTCCGTTAACATAGTTTTGTGAACTTTTAGATCCAGTTTATTGTCAACCCTTTTCTTCTTATCTAAACAACTCATGGCATGGCACCCTTAGAAACTAACAAGAATGGGTATCAGCACCCTTTCACTTTCGATACGAACCCTAAAGAAAGATAACTGATACTCTTGACTGGTTGGACGTCTCTACCCATTTATCTGACCCCAGACTCGC